>BJFM01000828.1:88462-103470 GCA_016586285.1 Arothron firmamentum
CCCCCACACACACACACACACAATGGTATTTGGTCGTTAAAAGCAGCACAGATGAGCGTCTGATCAATATAGGCAGTCCAGCAGCGTTAGCGTCTGCCGGTCTCCCAGGGTGACTCTAGCCTTTCATTTTATTGATTCCTGTAGGTAAAGATCAGTCTGGGTGGCTGAGCTTCCAAACACTTCAGACTTTTCTCCTCTTTGTGTGTTCCTTCACGGCTCAACAGTGGACCGATCTACCATCGCTCAAGATAAAGCTGTGAAAGCCCAAATAGCAAAAAGCGTTTGTCATGCTTCGCGCAGCTCATTCTAGGCGTGTGCACTGAGGAGTGATAGAAAGGTTAAAAACAACACATGCTATTCACAAAAGTATTACTAATTTCAAAGATCGGTTTCGTTTGTGAGAGAATAAAGCAGTAACCATATAGTAGCCTTAGTTATAAATACATTTAAAATGAGTAAAAAAATAAAAAATAGAAAGAAAAAGCAGAATTCCTATTTTGGCCTGTTAAATTATATTTATAGTACTGTATTCACAGTATAGTAGAACAGAAGAACTTTAATGTAATAAAGTGAAACTCTCACTTCTTTGTTGAAGCTTTTAACATTCACACATGTATCTTTAAGAATGACTGCTGGAATGAGCCTTGCGCTGTATTTTAATCTGGCCTATTTGTCTCATCACGTTTTCAGTGAGTATTTAAAGGTCTCCTCCATCTGGGAACCATCTCCCACCAGATTCAAAGGGCGGGCAAAGATCTCCGCTTGTCTAGAGGAGGAGACAAAAGTCCCATCAAGTTTCCACAGACGGGTCATAAAATGACGATAAGGGGACGGAGGCTCAAAAGTGCCAGTGAAAAGGTCCCCTGTTAAAAAAAAAGAATAGTTTGATCTCTCTCAGACACAAGATAGAATTAAAGGGGGATATTTGTGGCAAGTCATTATCATTTATGACAGAAGGATTAATTAAAAGGTCAAGAGCTCTGGGATGTTATCATGTACCGTGTGGTTTTAGTGCAAATCTGTTTCTTCAGTGGTGGGAAGCAGGATGTCTGAGCTGGGGGGCTGCTGGAGGTGTAGGAGCTGAAGGAGTGGGTGTGAGGCTGGATGGCGCTTTTAAACCTTGACGTCTACATGTGAGAAGTGTGTCTTAAAGAGTGGGAACATTTCAAGAGCAAAGACCCAGAAGATGAAGGAGTGAACTGCTGAACTTCAAAAGGCGCGATGGCGTACCGTTTCCCGTCCTGCCTGAAAATTCTCACGACCAGTTGGGTGTTGATAACCAGTCTGGGGTTTCTCACTGACGCGATGCTCCAAAAACAAGGCATAGACGGACGACTGGTAACGTTAGAAGAAGCAAAGACGCGCACGGAGGAGAGAAAACAGTCAAGAAGATGAAGGGCGACAGCGCAGACAAGCTGAATTACCACTGAAATACCGCTGAAAACGTCTGCGTAATAATCACTGTTTACCTAAAAGCCTGAAATCCAGCCAACATGTTTGATACAAACACACTCTCAGATGTTTTACACATGTGATCAGATATCATATGTGCCATTTTACATCTGAAAGCTGATCCTCAGGGTGCTGGAGGGGCTCGCAGTTAAACATTTTGGACTTGGACCTATTTTACTTTAAATAAAGAGAACGGATGGAGTGATGGAGCTGGATGAAGCTATATGATCGTTTCCACCTAAACCGGCACACACACACTCTGACGACCCTGCATCTGTGTGTGCTTTAAACTGGCCTGTTGAAATGACCTTTGTCCACATTTGGAAGGTTTGGAACACAATCCCAACTGCAAAGGGAAACATTTGGGAGCCTGTTCTGGCTCAGCCGCAGGAGCCAGCCCGCTCTTCAGTTCCTTTGGTGGTAGCGTATTAAAAACAGCTTCCACCTGCCACAGCCTGATTTCTGGCCAGACTGGGAGCAGAGCGGAAGCCTCCCGCTGGTGCTGGGTGCTCGTCCCGGCGCTCAGGATCTCACCTCCGCGTGGCCTCGGCCCTGGCTGCGTTCCACCGAGCTGCCTGGCACGTTGGAGGTGCTGAAAAGCCGTGCCTGAAACAACGTCGACGTGCACGGCCTCCGTGTGCGGTGTTTAAGGAAAAGTTATGTCTGCGTGTGTGCCAAAGCCAACTCATTTGTTCCTGCGCAGACATACATCCCATTAAGCTGTCCAAGGAATTTCCATCACAAAGACAGCGTCTTTTCACGTCTGACTGGCCCAGTTTAACATGGCTGACTGTCTCTGAGAAGAACAAACTACATTGTCAACAAAAGGCTGCTATTTGCAGAGTTGTTACTATCAAAGTGAGAGCTGAGGGGTGTGTGTGAGCCAAATCGACCTCCGTTTGCCAAGGCTGAAAAGCTTCAGCCCAATATGTTCTCCAAATCTCTGCCATGAGACCTTGTGTTTCTAATTTATCTGCTCTTCTCTCCGTTTCTGGACTCCAAAATCGGCCTCCTCAAGTGGAATCGTGTTCCTCAACATGGAATGTTGAAGAAGGCAGAGTTAAGCTGCAGATTCTCAGCAGAAACAAAGATGATTCCTAGTAAATTTAGTAAGTTTGTCAGCTCGCTACCCTGAGGAACAGTGACGGCTGTGGCACTGGTGGTGCTTCATCCCGTCCAGCTAGATTCCTAAATTGGACGGTGAAAGAAGAGATAAAAACACACATCTCAGACACTTCAATGTCCCATCAAAGGGAACCAGCACACCAGCCCACCCTCTCCATTCTCAGCATCCCATAATATATAAACTAAACACATGTCCTGTCCCACACGGGAGCCGAAACCGTGGCAACAAGGTCAGATACGACCTCTGCTCTTTGCAACTATATAAAGGAGGAGATGCTTGTTAAGTGGGATGTAAGGACGAGGAAGAGGCGGCCATTTTGGTTCTTTGTTGGGAAAAGCATCTATTGAGTGGGATTTGGTGTCATGCCAGATTCTCCCGCACAGACAAAGTAAACTGGATTACTGGTCACCCAGTATCCTTTTCTCTCATAACTGACAGCCAAGGAGAGCTGCAAACCTCAGACACATTCAGGAGGTTTGTACCTAAAGACCAGACATTCATTCAGATGGAAATGTCTTTATCATCTCAGCCCTCTCCAACAGTTTCACTGTAAGTCTGACTGGAGGACACTTGGACATTTCTCAGTTTTCATTTCTTGTGACCTCTAATCATTGTTTCTTTTCTACCAGGCCGGCAATGTGCTGTTGTTTGTACGTTATTATTATTATTTCAAGATTTTCCGTATACGACATAATCCAAACTTTAATTGCTCTTACAATAAAGCCAGATCTTAGAATATGGCATCAAAGTTTCAAACCAATACTTGAGAAACTCAAAAAGCATTAAATGTATCCAGCATTAAATACAAATATTATAATATGCATTTATACAGCTGGGGTCAAAATGAATTCACCCATTTTTGTGATAAACTTTTGGGAAGTAATCCTCTCTTAATGTCTGTCTGTCTGTCGCTCCCTCTCTAATCTGTATCCTCTGTGTGTGTGTGTGTGTGTGTGTGTGTGTGTGTTTAAGGGTACCCTCTTATCTGGTAACGCATTACTGTTGCCAACAGATGTCTCAACAGAGGCCAGCCTCCTCTACACACACACACACACGAAGGCATGCACACACTAAACTTTCCAAACTTCTGAAGTCACATCACTTTCCCTTGAATAATCCGACGTCTGAGGCCGTCCTTGCATGCAGGTGAAGGTCCGTCTTGGAGGAACATCTCTGGGTCTCCGGAGCAGCTCTGGC
This sequence comes from Arothron firmamentum, assembly GCA_016586285.1. Lineage (NCBI taxonomy): Eukaryota > Metazoa > Chordata > Actinopteri > Tetraodontiformes > Tetraodontidae > Arothron > Arothron firmamentum. Next base: position 92,238 of record BJFM01000828.1, read on the forward strand.
TCTGACTGGCTCATCCAACCGTTATCTCGGAGCGCTGGAGGGGGACCTTTCATCTGTGGCGACACCATAAAACCAACCTCAGCAGCAGACTGGAGCTGCTGGTAAATTCAGGAGACCGGCTGAGACCAGGCTGTTTATTTGGACTCATTTTCACGTGAAAAACATCGACAGCGTGTCCGTTTTAGTATTATTAGCATATTATTACACACCTACGGGTGACTGATGGTTCCTATACTGCAGCAGACTCCCTCAAATTTCTCATTGTATAACAGTTTCATTTTTAAGGATATTTGACCAGAGTCTTGATTCTATTTTCTTGTTCCTTGTTTTCTTCCAACATTAAGTTTTGGTGTAAACTCATCCTGAGAGGGCGGCTGGAACGTACCAAATCCTGTCAGAGAGAAAACAAACCTGGCTCTTCTCATCTGTCATTAAAGCACACGTCCTACTGGAAAACTGACTTTTACCACACTTTCTGCGGGGGAAACGGAAAGAAAATGAGTGGAAAAATCTGGCAGAAAATAACATTTATCTTTGTTATTTAAATAGGCAAGTGATCCATGTTTGGACATGTTACAGGACTTCCAACCAGACCAAAGACTCGTCTGCGCTCCATCACGTCCCTCATCGAAGCAGCCGTTCACCAGGCTCGTCTAACACGACTGGTCCCCAGTAAAAAACTGCCAGCACAACTGCCTGGAACCTTATACAGAGACGTGAAAAGCTGACCTCCGACCCCAGGTGTGATACTGTTGTCTAAAATCTAACCCCACCCAAATGCTTCACCTTGAACATCTGTTTCACAGCCTACACCGAAAAAAAACCCCATAATTTCATGATTACTTGAGTGATCCTGCATAAGTACAGAATAATATTTAGGTTAATTCCAGCATCTGTACAAACAGCTGTCAAACCTCCCCCTGGCACAGACCGGAGGAGCTCCGGTCTCCAAGGGGACAGGTGGTCAGGAGTGGATTTCTGGCTGCTGCTGGTTGCTGCGCCTACAGATGAGGGTGGTGGTGCAGGTGGGACGGAAGCGTCTCCAAACATTCTGTCTCAGAAGGTGGGAAGAGCAGTGTCGGTTTACCGGCTGCTGGTGTGAATGCAGCAGAGCCTGAGAGAGCAGGGTTAGGTTCAGAACGCGTGTTCAGGCGTGCACGCAGCGACCTGCACACCAGCGTCTACATGCAGGCCGCTCTGCGTTTCCGTCTTCTCATCAAATCATCTGCTGAGTTAAGTTGTTTATTATGTCTCTACTTTTTCTCAAAAGTGATTTATTCTACAATGAATTTGTTTAAAAAAGGAGGTGCAAAACCTAAAATCTAAAATTAAAAAGGGGTGGTTTTGTGTATAAATCGCTGCAACTTGGATGTATTTTTTATCGTGATGAAATGTTAAAATTTAAAGAAAAGCTCGTTTAAGTATATGCTTACATCAGCAAGTATTAAAACACGTCATTCTTAATCTGGTTGTACGCTCAGATATGTTTATTATACAATATATTGTCAATTTGTTAATGTGTTCCCCAAATTTGACAAATAACAGTTGCCTAAAAATAATTGGACAGGAGGAAAAAGGGGAAAAAAGTGAGGAAAAAGGATGAAGCAGAGGTGAAGGAAACCACAGAAGAGTGATGACAGAGAACAAAAGACAATAAGCAGAAAAGCAGGAACAATAAAAACAGAAAGGGAACTCCCTTCAGACTTTCTCCTTGATTCCCAGCCAGCACGTTTACAAAGGAGGAAGTTTCTCCTCCTCCTCCTCCCGTCTCCCCATGCTGGGACCCCCCACCCTCCCTCCCTCCTGAGAAAGTGGGACTCCCTCTCTGCGGTTCCCGGCTGAAGCCTTAACTCCTCCAGGAACCCAGCCTGCGGTCACTGTTGTCCCTGGATTGTAGCAGAGAGGGAGAGAGAGAGAGAGAGCGACGCTCCTGCAGCAGCACCAGCATGGACGTCAAACTGCTGCCACTGATGCTTCTGCTGGCCGTGGCCACCAACCTGCCCACCTCCACCGGTGAGTCCAGACCCGTCCAGGACCCAGCCCCGGGGTCCCGACCCATGCTTTTAGGTTTAAGGATTTCAGCTACCGGAGGTTAATTTGACTGAAGAGTGAGGATCTTCTCACTTTAGTTTCTTCAGTGTTCAGAAGTTTAAATGTCTCAAGTTCTTTGGATAAAAGTCCTGGTTGCACTTTTATTAACTGCTTTGTTTTTTAGGGTTTGTTTTTTTTTATTCATTCAGTAGAAAGACTGAAATGATTTAAGATTCGTGTCATCTGGGTGTAGAACTGAAGCCACCTCAGCTGTTTTACAGCCTCTTTTTGTAGGCTTTTAAATGCAAAAGAAGCTGAAAAATCTGCTGATCGCCTTCACAAAAGCCAGTTTAATGATTCTTAGAATCAAACTCTGAAATTTAATTGCAGAAAATAAAATGATTGGGTGCACTAAAATATCACACAGTTTAACAATCAGTGGGGTAAAACAGGATTTATAACATTTAATCTAATATTTCGACCGTTATCAGCAACCTTGTGGATTAATTTATCCGTGAAGATTCTGCTTTACCAAGTACGTTCTTCAGGTCACGAGTGTCGAGTGCACGAGTGACCCGCTGGCCTGGCCGGGGTGGGTTTGTTTCTGAAGTGCGCCCAGATCAATCTTCCTCCTGCTGAAGCGGCTGAGGGAGCAGCTGGCGTGTTGCGTCTCCTCTCCTGCGTTATGCAAAGCTTGTTGTTTTGGCCCCAGTAAGGCCCCTGCTTGCATATTAAAGAGTCAGCTCTACATGTGTGTATTTGCCTTTGCCCTTTGCTTTCTTTTAATTAGTTTCTAATTAGGGATAAACAGTGTGCTGGTGATAGCGGTTCTGGCCCCGGTGCTGCCTGCTGCATAATGAGGCCTTAGTTAGCATGAGAAAGGAGCCTGTGTGAATCATTAGGCTGATATTACTGAGGATTTAGCCATTTGGTGCAACACTCCTAACCTGGAGATCAACGAGAGTGTGTCGACCCTCAGAACAAAGACGTCTTCTTTACGCGAGGAGCGCCTGATTTTGATCAGTTGCGTCTTTATCGCTCCAGAATATGGACGCAACAATGTGATGCCATAAATCAGCCGCTGTTGCAAAACTCTGATACACATTTCTTTCATTTATGTTCCTTACTTTCAGTTCTCATTCCCTCAGAAGTGCTGAGGGAGTTCAGCTGAAGTGGATTCAGGTTTTAAAGTTTAAGTGCAGAGTTTGTTTGCTTTTTCACCCCACAATCTGCGATATTTGCACCCTTGCATCTTCAGTCCTTGCTTTATTTGCTTCTATTTATGGTGGCCCGGGTCCTCTCAAGCCACCATGGAGCCGCAGGGGTGATTTGTAATCATTTTAAGAATGCACTTGAAGTGATTCTCACTGAGGGCAGCTGAGAGTTCCTTCATACTCGACGCTAACATTTGAAACCGACTGTTAAGGGCTTTATTCATTCAAGAAGCCCGAAAAGAACGCTCCGAGGGTGAAAATCTAAAAAATGTGTGTGTGTGTGTGTGTGTGAGAGAGAGAGAGAGAGAGAGAGAGAGAAGAAAGAAAGAGAGTGGTCATAAAATGGCTAATCTCCTTTTAATGAACATGTTCAGAGAAATTCATGTGCTTTGAAGACTTTTTTTCTTTCTTTATAGTTTATCAAACATGAATGTACACCGAGATAAGTATATTTGTAACTAGAATGAACAAAAGCTGTGTGTGTTGAGTTTTAACCTGGTTCTCTGTTTCACAATCAGTAAAAGAAAAAAAAGAAGTAAAAAACCCTACAAAATGTAAAGATCTAGTTGTGCTTAATAGAACACACACCTTCCTGAACTCGGCCTCTTCTCTGTTTCCGATTGCTAATAGTGGAACTAATTTGTCTTTTTTGTTGTTGTTGTTGCTTGTTTGCAGCAAAGCCCATTAGCCTGGTGGAGCGGTGCTGGTGTCGGTCCACCCTCAACACTGTCCCTCAGCGCTCCATCAAGGAGCTCAAGTTCCTCCACACACCCAACTGCCCCTTCCAGGTCATGTAAGTAAAGCAGCGCACCACCGGGATGGACTCAAAATGTGGAAAAAACATTCGCTCTGATCGGCTGATATATTTGCAGTTATGCCTATTTTTAAATTTTATATATATCCTTGAGTATCACTTCAGTAAAAGGTGACAAACATGTTTTACAGTTAAATTTCAAGAAACAAATTTACCGCCATGGTATTTAAAGAACAGCTTTTTTCCATTACATAATGAATAAGTATTATTAGAAATTAAACAGTTCTGTTTAATGTCGCCAAATGCTTATAATCATTGGGCCAAACTGTGCTAATTGCATTATTTAGAGGTTTTGTAATTATTCAGTAATCTCAGTTCGAATCATCAACCTGAAGCAATAAATAAACGTCAGGGTGATTTAGTGGGAGTTAAAGTGTGAACTAGGGTGTTAATATCCTTCTATTCTTCCCCTGATGAGAAGTTGGAAACAACCCAAAGAGGAGAGCTAACAGCCGTAGCTCGCAGGGCTCGTTTAGCCTGTGCAGAGGAAACGACAATTAAAGCTTAAATGCACTTTTCTGAGTCCACTGACCCTCCGAGTCCTTATCGGCTAAGAAACTCCGTTAACAGCAGCAGTCTGGAACACGTTAACATTCGTTTATCTGCAGCAGAAAACAGGCAGAGTCCTGACAGAGCAAACGCCTGACAGGCTGCAGGACTGCTGCCAGGCAGCGACTGAAGGTGCGCACCAACGCAGGTCAGAGAGCATGCACGGCGCTCCGGCCGGGACGGCCAGGTAGCCTCCTCCGTCCAGAAAGCTAGTACGAGGAGACGAGGAGCCGCTCCGATATCTCAATCGGGGCACTTGAAAGAAGCCAGTATCTCCCCCCAGTGTCCCTCCGTGTGTGTGTGTGTGTGTGTGTGTGTGTGTGTGTGTGTGTGTGTGTGTGTGTGTGTGTGTGTGTGTGTGTGTGTGTGTGTGTGTGTGTGTGTGTGTGTCCCTCCCAGGCTGTTGGTATTAACTTGCTGTGAAGTAATTACTACCTGCTGCTTGTGGAACTCCGGCCCTCTAAATTCCTGCCAAGTCAATTAGGTTTTCGGGCCTCAGCTGGCCATCCAGACAAGCAGACAGATAAACAGGATGGAGAGGGACACATCAGAACGGCGAGCTCCCGAGCGGATGAGCCGACCACCCCCAATAAAATCAGAGAGGAGGGGGAGAAGGGGGCATCCCTGGAGGAAAAGCAAACACGGATCCCGTTACTGAGCTGGGCGGCCTTCTGACTGGCATGTTAGTTTGAGGGATTTGGAGCTGATGCCCGGATCGTTGCTGCCGTGTCGCTCTTTTAAGTCGCGGAGCCATTTGCTCGTGTGTGGGCAACAAAGTGGCGTGAGGGGCGGAGGAGGTGGCCCGGGGAACGGGGTTTGAGTCAGGAAGCAGCTGAAAGGGATGTGCTGATGTGGAAGGAGGAGAAAGAGGAGCAGCGCGAGGAGACACCTCTCAAGCTGTTAACTCTTTTGCATGACCTTTCGCCACCAAGGTGCGAGAGCCACATGTTTGGAGGGGGGCCGCCATAACCCACCCAGCAGGGTCTGAGAGCCTCCACCAAATATTTGTCTAAAAACTCCATCAGCAGGCAGATGTGTCTGCGAGAACACCGTGACCACAGGAGCGTTTATAACACACTGACCATCAGGTTCACTTTCCATGTGTACAGGTTGCAAAAATCATGAAAAAAAACCTCAAAAAAGCCTCAGAATCTGGGATATTCTACCACAGATGTCTGGTTAAATACTCCTGAAAATCAGTGTTTGATGGAGCGTTTTCATTCCGCCATCATTCATTCAGGGGCGATGATCACACAAAGCCTTTAAGGAAAGCCAACTCGGCTCGGTCTCCCCGCACACACTCCTGACGTCGCTGCGCGGCGCAGAGACAGCTTTATGAGTTAGACGGTGCAAAGTTATCCGTGATGAGAGACTCCTGCCCAGTCGTCGCTGAAGCGAAGCAGAGAGCTGCGATTCTTCACTGACCGCCGCGGGGTGACAGCCTTTCATGTTCAGCAGCCCACTGGTTTGTAACTGGGGATGTGTTGCAGGGAGGTGTTGACACATTTATGGCCTAACGGACGTGTTTCTGAGCACAGCCTTCAAAAGCATCAGCTGTTATCAGGAGAAATTTGGCTTGTTTGGGTAAAAAGTCAAACTTTACATCCACAAGATATAAGAACTCAAGTCAAATAACCAATATAATACACAATATTAGTGTTTGGTTGTGTCGTGTTGCGTTCAAGGACCTCTCAAAGTCAAGTGTAAATAGAGAACGTTGTGTGCTGATGACCAATGCATTTCAGCTGCTGTAACTGCAGACCTGGACATTCTAATTTCATCATTTTCGGCTCCAGCTCTAGCAGAGAGGCTGAAGTTGTGCTGAAAACACTTCCACATGTCGAGTCCACCTTTCTTCTTCTCTAGTTTGGTTGTCGTGCTGAAGAAACACAGAGCCTAGAATGATTTGTTTTGATGATCTGATTTCTTCTCTGCAGTGCCAAGCTGAAGAACAACAGGGAGGTTTGCATCAACCCTGAGACCAAGTGGCTGCAGCAGTACTTGAAGAACGCCATTAACAAGTAAGAACAGAAAGAAAACGTCCAGTTTCCTCTGCTCAGACAGCTCTCTTCATCCCAGGAAGAAACAAACCACTGTTGTTGTCGTCCATCAGTTTTCTGCTGACGTTTGCTCTCTGAAATCTATGGCTAACGGTCAATCCAACTCTGGACATTCCTCAGGAAAATGCTTCTAATAATTAACCTGTCGGCTCTTAAACGCACCATCAACACTTAAAGTGTGATGTGGAAACCTGAAGGAATCCATAAACTCAGCGTGTCAAAGTATTCTTCACACATCGTAACTGGATTTTGTCAGCGCAGCACCGCACATCCACGCTCTCAGCTGTGTTTGGGTGTGCCAGCTAACTTCCTCCTTTGCTTTTCTCTGCAGGGTGAAGAAAAACCGAAGACGAAATAAGAAAAATTAAACACGTGGCAAAGCGTGCAGGGTATCCGGCTGGGCTTCCCTGGGGCCGATCCTCGACAGCTCCCCCCTCACTGCTGATGGACGCATGTGAACACGCTGCATGTTACCGTCTGCCTCTCTGGACCAGAACCAGCACTTTGCTGCCCAAACCTGCCACGCCCAGCACCACCAGCCAATCCCAGCGCACACCCCTGCCTACACCTCCACAGATGAGCATCAGTGTGTGTGTGTGTGTGTGTGTGTGTGTGTGTGTGTGTTAGATTTCATATTTACAGAAAAAAACGGAATAAATTCTACTTTTAACTCTTAACACCCTCGCGGTCTGAAACATGAGGACTGGTGATATTTCAGGCTCTAATGTGAAGGTCACTGGGGGGGTCAAACACATCCCAAGCAGTGACCAATCAGAGGCCACGATGCCACGCACGCACGGACGCTCGCTCACGCTGAGACACAATGCAAATGCTGATCTGTGGTGATGGTCAACCCCTGAACTCACTGTGACCTCCGCTCAGTCACGCGACACCTGCCAAGGTCACGCTCAGTCATACATATCATGTCAACCAAATATTTCAACAGATTACAGGAACTTCAGAACCTCTGATGGTGTGAATTTTATATTGAGTGATACTTTTTTTTACTTAAATCAAGTAGATAAAGTTATATTAGAGCAGTTTAATTCTATATGCCAACAGCTGTCGCATGTAAGAAGGAAAAACTGTCTTTTCAGACATCTGAATGACACGTGCCAGATATTTTTGATGATATTTTACACTATATTTAAGATACTTTATACTCAGATGTCTTTTGGAAATAACTGTTTTATTTTTATAATCAATTTTATTGTATTGTACCTTAGATAGTTGATAATAAAAGGTCTGTCATTTTGTTTCAGACGTTTATAATGATGAAAATCTTGACGCCCACACACACTAAAAGCCAAACAGGTCTCTAACTGTGAGTGAGCTGTGGATTTAACATAAGCTGCTGTGATTGTGTTGCACCAGTCCTGAGCCTGTCCAGCTGAGGCTACCAGCCGCTCGCGTCAGCCTCCCCCCGATGGGATTTTTACTGATGCATGATGTGTCAGTGGACCCACCCACCCACCCACCCAGCCAGCACAGAGCAGAACCTGCAACAACATGTGTTTCCAATCAGAACCCACCCTGCGATCCACTCCTCAAATTCAGCCTCGACCATGTTGCAGAATTTCTGTTTTTTTGGGTGATGTCTGACTTCAGGTGTAAATCTCTGTCAAAAACATGAAACCATGCTGGTTTACCGGCTGCACTGTTGACAACCTGTGATTCTTTATTGATCTACTATATTATTAGTATTATTATTATTAATAATAATAATAATAATAATATTATTTGTATTTTTCAATTATACTACTGTTGAAGCAGCTTTTAAAACCTTTTTTTTTAAGTATGTATTGTACCACAGTAGGAAATAACTGCATTTTCCTTTGAGGCAGCTTCTAACATATTCTTTATAAACACAAAATGAGTATCCTAATCTACATTGTCAATTTAAACCCAAAGCATTTTTTTTTATTTTAGTTATAACACTCAATAAAGAAATATTAAACTAAATCAGTCTTTCTGTGTTTTTATCAAGTCATGTTTTTTGAACAAGTGCAGGAATTTTGCTAATTATTTAACACTAAGGTCACACAGACCAGCAGAGCCAGTGTGCAAAAATAAAATAACATTAAATAATAACAAAAGTTAGGATCTGCCAAGACATCTGAATGAATGGACCCCCCCACCACCATGTCTGCTTATTTAGAAGAAGTAAGTTTGATCTCGTGGACTCAATTAATAATTCAGCAGAATGACCACTCGAGGTTTTTCTTTTAAAGTTCGACTCACAGATCTAACTCTGTGTATGACTCAGCCTCACTGAACCTGTGCAAAAGTGTAAAACTGTCAAGTCCCCTAAAGTGAAGCGTGTAATGAAGATCAGAAACACGAGAAACGGTCTGGACCCGGACCAAGAAGCCTGGAGGGTGAAGGTTGCATGTTGAGGCCTTTTGGGCACATTCAGAAATGATTATGGGATTGCAGAACCCTGTTAAATGTGATTAGTGTTTCAGGTCTGACACAAAACTTTTCAGGGATTTTAACATCCGATCAGCACTTTGAATTGGATTAAATAAACAACATTAACCATAACTTTGTCATAATAACCCAGTGGGCCAATTAGAGTCTGAATCTCCTAAAAGCTCTAATGTCACTGCAGTAACAGTGAAATCAACAGATCTGAAGCTTAGTTGCAGCTGCTCGGCTCTATAGAATCAGGTTAGGTTTTATTTCATTCCTGTTTGCTGCACGTTAATCTCACGTCCTTCTGTACCCGGCGCGTTGCTCTGCTCGGTTCAACGTCCCAGACGGATTCACGCGAAGCATCGTTCAGCGAAATAAAGACACGCTCACTTCTTCAGAAACCGCCTTCGATCAACGACATAATCACAGCAAAACGTCCTTTTTCCAGCACGCATCGGCCTTCGACTGGAATCACACCAGACAGAAACAGTAACCATGGTGGACGTGAAACCGCCTGGCCAACTCAGCCTTGGAGGTTGGGCGGCAATCTGGCGAGATTTGAGAACCTCAGCGTTGCGTCTTTGAGCAAAGTAATACTGAGCAGAGTGAGGAAGCTAATAGGAAACACGTTGGCTGCTCAGTGTGTGTGTGTGTGTGTGTGTGTGTGCGCGCGCTCTCAGTTGGACGTACTTGTAATCTGAAACTGGAAGCACACTCCTGCAGAAAGGCTTGTGCGACATCACCGTTGTCACTTTCATAAGTGCAAACCTCAAATTCCACCTCTGCTCATATGAGCAATAAAGAGGAAGAAGATGAACCCTGAGCGGAGCACGCCGGCCATGACTCCTCCAATCATTCCTGACCAAACCCTGAACCCCGTAGCTGCTCTTGACGAGCAGGAAAAAGCGATTTAATAAAGGTCTAATTTCACTTAAATCCAAGAAGACAAATACTTAACAAGGAGAGGCGAATGTTTCCGCCTTAGTTCTCAAATATCTGAACATGTGCCGTCAGTGGCGGCATGCACAGCAGACTCTAAGGCCTACCACACACACACACACACACACACACTCATGTCGGTTCCTGCCGGCTGGTGCAGAAGAGGAGCGATGGTATTGTCACTTTAACTCTGCGTAAAGCAGAAACCCTTCACAACCTCTGCAAGAGACGCACAGACGTCCGGCTCCCCGTCTGAAACATCAACAAGACTATGTGATCAGATGAGGTTCCTCATTTCAAAAGAAACACGCAACACACTTGTTCTCGACCAAACCGACAGGCATGAGAGTAAACGCTTCTGGAATGTTCTGAGATTCATCATGGAGGGATGTTTCCTTAACCCCTGTGCAGAGAAAAGGGTCATGGGTAACGCCAGCAGAAACGAGTCCGTCAGTGTCCGTATGTGTGAGGAGAGAGAGAGCAAAGAGTGAGAAAGAGGAGATGAATATCGACATTTATCGCCATTGTTTCCCAGCAGGAAAACCGGAGCGTCATACATCTTTGTTTATTAGCCTTTGCTGAAAAACATCAGAGAGAAGAAAGCGGGGAATGTAATCATTCATGGCTCATTTCTGGGGACATCTCGCACAAAAGGCCCAAATGGTCCTCGCTTAATGAGTCATTCCAGTGAGAAAACTGCGCCTTTGTTGCCTGGTTATCAGGCTGCTCCGCTGGCATTTTACAGACAAGCATCATTAACTTGGCCAGCCAGCTGACGTCCCAGCTATTTCCTCGTGGACGGACCCAGATCCTGAACCGCCACCGGTTTATTTTACGCTCATTTAGGATTCATTTCATCAGTCATGAGTCACCACGTTCAGGTTATGAAAAGATCTGAGTTCAAAGATGAGCTTAAATCTTTAATAACGTCAATGACGTGGAAGATTATTGCTGCCACAGCAAGGAGGGAAAACTGGATCCTGTATCTGTTTCAGGGCTGTCAGGATGATGTGTTAATCCAGATTACAGTATGGATGTGCAGATGATTTATCACTTAACAATATAGTGCAATAATCAACAGTCCATCCATCTTCTACCTTCCTCCTTAGTGGGGCTTGGGGCCTATCCCAGCTGCCCAAAGGCGAGAGGCCAGATACACCTGGGAAGACCCACGTGGACGCACAACAACACGCAAACTCCACACGGACCCC
>BJFM01000828.1:106724-120383 GCA_016586285.1 Arothron firmamentum
GTGTGTGTGTGTGTGTGTGTGTGTGTGTGTGTGTGTGTGTGTGTGTGTGTGTGTGTGTGTGTGAGACACTGTCACCACAGAAGGGTAGGGCTTCTGTTGGCTCTGTCAGCAGTGACCATTCAGGCTACATTTTATCTGTTGACTGAGGAAGGAGCCATCGCCTCTGGGGAGAAAACACCACGTTAAAGGGCCATTCGTCTTAATTAGCTCTCTCAGAATGTGTTCATATGAAAATGAGAAGGAACAAAAGGTGTCTGACAAATGCTGGGCTCAGAGGTTGAGAAGATCTGCATTAAAACGGCTGAAAACACAGCGTTTAGGAGGAAAAACGTATACAAAGGCAGGCATGTTGAAGAGTGAGACGAGGAGAGTTAAAAGTAAAACTGGCTAACCTTTTATTGGGCAAAGAACAAAATATGAATATACAGCATAGGTGAAGGTCTGCATCTTCGCCCTCAGAACATTTCAATAAAGATTGTTACAAATTATACTAAAATCAAAGTATTTTGTGGGCTGTGACTCATGCAGAGCTGTAATTCACTATCATCGTGTGCTGCTGACAAGAAATCTACTTAAAGTTTTGTCCGCTGAAGACAAGAGGCCCTCCAAAAAGATGATATGTTGGTGCTCATGTCAGCTCTGAGATCACAGACGGATTGCTAATGCCACAGTTAAAACAAACCACTTTATCATCGCTGGAATCTGGCGCTAATGCTCTGCCTGTGTCTGGACAAACTCACATCCAATGAATGGTGGAATAACAGGCTTGGAGGTGAGGCTCTCCGACTGTTTCCCTTCCTCATCAGGACCAGATGGGATCAGCCATTAGTTAAGAACTTGAGCTCAACTGGAAAATGCTGGATTTCACAGCTGACCAGGGCCGCAGCTACCTGCAACTGATGACAATTCAACACAGATGCTTTTCAATCCCCGAATAACGCTAATGGGATTGAAGGTCATGCCTGACAGCGTTTGTTAAAACTTTGCATTGATTCTTTTTGTCTTGATTTTGAAACTTTGCAGCTGGTTATTTGCGTGCAGAGGACTTGCAGAGAGGCCGGTGGTGTCCGATGTGTGGCCGAAGGTTTGAATGTAAAGATGGAATGGGTGGAGGACCTATACAGGAGGCTTTCAAGTTACCATAACACGTGACGCCAGTGGGAACACTCCAGTGTCTGTAGCCTAAAGTTCAGCTGCCAGCTGAGCAAATAAAACCACAGGAAGAAAGCTGAGGGTCACAGGACAGATGTGGGCGAGGAGGCTTGAGACGTTATTGAAGACGTGAAGAACGAGGCGGGTATGGCTGGAGTATAAAACGGCTTGTTGCTGGTCAGTATTAATTGTTACAGTCTGCTCTGGAATTGTCCACTCTCCTCCCAGTCAGACTTGCTCATTAACCAGCCACACCCGCTGGTTTCCCACCTGCGCCTCTGATCACCTCCGAATCAAAGCAGCTGATCCTCTCCCTCTTTGTCAGGTTGTCTTCACGCCGATGCCGGCTCTGGACTCAGCTCGGCCTTGACGTGATCGTGGCTACCTTCTGTCCCCGACTTCCAGTTTGCTACCAGTAGTTATACCAATAAAAGTCACCAGTGACTTTACCTGCTGGTTTTTCGGGCCTCATCACAGATAATGGGCTTCCATGGTGCTGATTTTCTCAAAACTTGGATTTTTGCAGGCCAGCAAACTTTGATAAAACGTTGTTGATCCTAAAGTGCAACAACTAAATTCAACTAATTCCGTGAAGTTTAATAAAGGACAGCAGGGACACAAAGGTCGAGGCGAGCTGTTGCGGTAGCGTGATGAGCTTTATGTAAACATATTTATTATTCTGAACTACAAAATTGGACTCCAGATGTCTGCTCATAAAACATATGGTGAAAAAAGGTGTGGTTATTGGGATAAAGATATATATATACGCTGTTTAAAAAAAAAAAAATCCACAGTCTGGAAGCTTTACGCTGTCAAGCTGATGGATAACAGAGATTCATCTTTAGGTAATTTGAGGTCATTAACTTGTTACTAACACAATTATTGTGACTTTTCCTTAACAGAACTGCACTCATGATGTCATAGAAGACTACAGAGACCTTCAGCTGCAGACGCCAGAACAAATATGAAGATTTGACATATAAATAAAGCAAATTTTTACTCTGAGGTAAAAAGATTGTATCAGCATGTCACAAATCCACAGACCTGCAGCTCGGTGAAATCTGTATTTAATAAATGTCTCATTTAATCTTGTACATTTCATACACAATAAATTATCCCAGAGATCTGACTAGAGATGAGACAGAGCGTGCACATCAAATCAGCCGTAGGTGGAGTTGCAGGAGAGCAATTGAATTCCTGTTGGTTACGATCAAGATCAGTTTGGAATCAGCTTGGATCTATAAGGAGATCAATCCGGTCTTTCCTGTCTTGACCTCCAAACAAGCAACACTGGCAGCACAACCAGGATCCTGCTGAGGCACAGAAGCTGCGTTAAAGGCCGGTTTTAACAACCTCACGTCTGTCACAATCTGTCTGGCTGCAACATTTAAGGGGGAGAGAGGAACATCATTTTAGTTCAAGAGTAAAGGTGAAGTTTTTTATCACAGTCAACACAGAAACAATGAAAAGGATAAAAGGGTTTTATGAATTAAGGGTCAGTGTTCAGCAGAGACTAATAAAAACCGCCTTCCGATCTCAAGGTGCCAGACAGACTTTGTTTACAGGCACGAGAAAACCTGGAATCCCCCAACAGAGCAACAAAAGGTGGACGTGTGCATGTCCAAGTGGGCTGGGTGCTCCGGCTCGGCAGCCTCTCGACTGGAGCAGCCATTTCTGCCGGTGTGACTGGCTCTGCTTGGTGCCTGGCCTCCTGCTCTCTCTCTCTCTCTCAGAGAGCCAGGGAGCAGGCGCTGACCTCCGGCACTCCACCAGCAAACAATGGCGACACGCCACAGTGTGACAGCAGGAGACAGGAACAGACACAAACACAGGAACTGTCTATTCTGCCACTGAGGCAGACCTGCAGAGGCCTGAGAATGTGGAGGAGGAACTCGCTCTCCCTCTGCCTGCCTTTTATCAATATGTCCTAACGTGACCAGTACGGTGATGCACTTGTTGACTGCGTGCTGTTAGTAGTCAACAGTCCCGGAGGGAGCAGCTCTGAGCGCCACTGAGTCGTAGGGAATGAGACAGGGATATTTTAGAACACAATGCTGTTGTTGTGACTAAGTCGGCAGCTCAGCTCGGCTCAGCTCTTGGTGCTGTACAGAACCCCAGAGCCCGACCCCCAAAAACAAGTCAAAGTGGCAGGAAAAACTCCCTTTTAACAGGAAGAAACTTTGAGCAGGACCAGGCTCCTGTGAAGGGGAGGGGACCCTCCTGCTGATGGACAGATGGGTAAAGAAGGAGGAGAAGGGAAATAGAGCAGCAGGAGGACAGAGGGGGGGACAGATACATCCAGATGCAAATAATCTGTTCCTATCCCTGATAAACATTTCCTATTTAGAGCGATAACAATGTTGGCAATAATCGCACAAAATGAAGTGGAACATTAGACAACTTGATCTTGTTGCTACTTGTAGTAATTGATGCCATGGTGTTTGCAGTACATGGCAGCACATGTTTTCTACTATACACAATGCAAATACAGCCAGAATCACATTTATTTTATTACTTCTCACAGCAAACCAATTGGTGATTAACTCAGTTGGATGGGTTGATAAATGCAACAGCTGACTTTAAAATATATATTAAAAAAAACAAGAAAAAAATGACTGACAGTGTGTGGCCACAGTTATCTTCCAGTTACTACTGAACCTGATACTTTGAACAGGGCTGTTAATATCTTTGACTTAAAAAAAAAAAACAACGATGGAAAAAAAAAAAAAAACAATTCTGGATGATTTTCACTAAAACTGGCAGCAGCAAATAAAAATCTTCCCGTGCAATTTTGGTTTTAATTTATTGACCAGAAGGTCACTGTTTGCGGTCAGCTGGTCACAGCACACAACATGATGGATAACAGATGCGCGTCTGCATAAAAACTGATCACTTTATGAAAACATGCTTGTTTTAAATGAGCTATAACCAAACTTTATTCGCTTCATCTCACGAGCACTTTTGTAGCAGTTTTCATGAATCATTTCTAAATGGTCTGCACACAACTTTCAGATTTTTCCTCCCAAAGGCCTCAGCTATTTGAAGAAAATTAGGTTGAAAAATTGATGTGTGCTCAGCCCATTTGTCAACTGGTTTCCTTCAAAAAATAATGGGAATGGTGATATACAATTTGGCTGTAGTTTTGGCTCCATAATACTGTATGAGGTATTAATTTGAACATGCATCACTTG
Organism: Arothron firmamentum; assembly: GCA_016586285.1. Taxonomy (NCBI): domain Eukaryota; kingdom Metazoa; phylum Chordata; class Actinopteri; order Tetraodontiformes; family Tetraodontidae; genus Arothron; species Arothron firmamentum. The sequence goes on from BJFM01000828.1 coordinate 111,068, forward strand.
ACTTCTCTTCCAGACCTAATCAGCAGCACTCTCTCATTACATTACTCTAAGCTGGCATGTTTCAAGAACAAACCCACCCAAATGTTCTTATCAGATCTGAAAAATCTTTGTACTACAGTTTATATATATTTGCACAGAACCATTTGTCCAGGTAAGATAGATAATGCAATAAGTTGTAAAGGTAGTGCAGGTAGATATTCAAGATATAGATTTTTTTTTCTTGTTTAATGAATGCATAAATGGCAGAAAGAATCTTTCTTTCCTTTGGTCAGTTGTGACTTGACTGAGGAGAGAGCAGCAAGTTCAGGTCAAAGGTCACCATGCACGTGCAGTCAAAAGTAAAAACAGAGGGTAATAAAAGTTCCTGGAAATGTTGGTGAACAAGGGGGCTTGTGTGGAGCTAATGTAGCTGAGAGAATATTTGATGTTAAAATATTTGAACGATTTTCTGTGAACATTCTCAAAACTTCTGCACCTTATTTTCTGGTTTAAAGTTTACACACAGACTGCTCAGCACTATTTTGTATTGTTATTTATTTATTTAGTTATTTAGTTAGTTAATAGTTTTTAGTTAGTTAGTTAGTTAGTTAGTTAGTTCCGGTTACCTGTTGCAGCGGAGGGGACATTAATTAACGATGCACGCCACGCGCACATACGCGTTGAAACTGCGACAGCTTTTAGCGGGGTCAGATGTGTCCAAACACTCTCCCCAATGTTTAATATGGTGACCCATTTCAAAGCTCCAAAATTTATTTAAAAAAAAATAATGGATGACTGATTGTGTTTTGTGTTGTGTGTGAGCTTAAATGTTGCTTTTGCCTCAGGGAGGGAGCGTTTATCTTACTGTGGTGCGTTCACGGTGCCCCTTTCACTGTCCTACAGTTGCGGTACAAAGTTCTTATGTATATTGACCAAGGTATGTTTTTGGTACGTTTTATAAAACGTACTCTGTTCTATATTGTTGTCATTTAAAGATAGGCCTACACTATTTAAAATATGATTAATGGGTTTTTGTTGATTTGTATTTTGTCTTCTCTGTGAGTTTATGGGTGCATCTTCATTCGAATTTGTGCATTTTGGTTTCGTGAACCTCATTAATGTTTATATTTATTCTTTATTAATATATTTTTTTGTGTAATACTGTAGGTGTGAACCGGACAGCTTACAGTGTGGGAGAGAGAAATCACCTGTGTGTGAGTGTGCTAACCGTGCTGCTTTCACTGTTTTACAGAGATTATTTGGAGAAATAAACGTGCAGAACCTGATCGGGTTGTGTCTTCACTCCTGTTTGATGGTCGCCGTCTTAAGTCTGCTACACTAAACCTGATGTGACAGGTACAGAGTTACCAAATCATCTCCAACCACAACTGTTTAAAGACCAACATCTAATGAATAAAGGCCAATCAACCATTTATCTTTATCACTTACCCTCTTTAAAATGTTGTAAGCAAGGGTGCATAGAACTGGAAACAATGCAAAAGACGATCCATTTGTTACATTTATCCAATCTGAGCTAACATCTGAAGGGCAGAACCATCAGAACCTCGCAGCCCATTCCTAGATTCAAGATTCTGTAATGCAGCATTGTTTTCAGTCACGCTACACCTTTAATCACCTATTCTACATGGCAGAACGCTCAGCGTGTGTTTCACTGTATGTTCATAAAGTGCAGTTGAAACAAAGGGGCTGCTGATAATGCCACGATTAGCCCCTAAACCTGCCAAATGTTGACCTACGCTGAAACACCACTTCCTGCCTTGTTCATTGTGCAGCAGTCACGGTCGGCTTTAAAAGCCTCCTGGGGCAACGCCACAATAACTGACCAGGTTACAGCGGTCACCATCCAAACATGCACCGCCACACCTCACCTTCATTCACTGCTGCTAACTTGTAATGTGGCATTGTTCAGTATGGATGAAATCAATGTTTTAGGAAATCCCCCTGCAGGTCTGGAATGGAGACTGTCAGTCTGCGGAGGCCTGCCAAGAAAAACACAGTTAATCAGCCACGCTGCCCATCAGACAGGTGTGTGATCTCCATCCAAGCCGTTCTCGGCTCTGAACCAGATGCTGGTGGAGGACCAGCCAGCCCTGGGTACGCAGTGCTGGGAGCGGAGTATTTTTCCTTCCTCCATCCAAGCATCCGTCCTTCGAACCAAGGCTGTGGCATTCCTCATTTCAGCAGGGAATTCGGAATTAGTTGGAGACCCTGCGCTGCTCTTGCAATATTCCAGAGTGTAAAGAGGAGCTAATTTTAGCTTCTTTGTGGGCGTCGCATGCATTGTTGAGCGTTCAATGGCCGCATGAACAAATCTACGGTAGTTTAAGTTGGTGTTTTCATCTTCATCTGCCATTTTTCAGACATTATCTCAGAGTTCTGAGAAATGAACTGTCAGTCAATATTTGAGGAGTGGGCATACATGTATATGAAGCTGTCTTTTCGCTCTGTGACATAATAGATGTTGTGATGAGCCTCACCCATTGTCTATTGTCTGATTCTCAAACAAAAAGCCACTGGATGAGCCAGTGAATCCGTCTTGTTTTGTGTAACACAGGCAGGGTGACAGGTTTGTGTGGCCGTGCTGGGGTGGAGACACTGGTCACTTCCTCTCAAACCAGAAGCAGAAAAGGATAATAAGGTATGGCAGCAAAGAAGGCTGAAGGAAGCAGAACCTGCATCATCACTGCTTGTTTAGATAGGAAGCACCTTAATAGCCCTTTTAATAATTCGCCTTGGAACTTTCATTTTATTAGTCTGTGGGCAACGACCTGATGACCTGCTGACACTTGAATCCAGGGGGGGGGTCTCAACCCCCACCAGGCCAAACTGCTCCTGGCAACATGGCTGTGGGTGGAATAAAGGCACGCCAGCACAGAACAGCCTGCTTTGTCTGTTCCAGCCAAAGAGGATTTCACATTATTAATATCTGCAGTTTCTGCTCAGTCTTTGGGCTCATTCCATGTGCACTGCAGCTACAGAGGATCAGTGAATGTCAGGAGATAAAACAACAACAATAAATGAGCTAAGAAGCTGCTAAATATTCACACCATGCTTCTGTTTAACAGACATAATGGTTACTCATCCCTTAAGCTGCTCAGGTGCTTCCTATCAGGTCACTTTCTTATTAAAACTGAGTTTCTTCTCTTTTGCTTTAATGCCGATTACAAATGAACACATGACCTGAACAGAGATGAAGGAGTCAGCCTCGTGACTGTAATATAATTAGAAAAGACATCATAGGATGAGTGTTCATTCCCCTGTTCCGTCCATCCACCTGCACATTCTACTGAGGTGATGGCAGCACTCAAATATGAGACTGTGATCCCGCTGCGTGCCCGTCTCATGTGTAGGCTTTCCTGTCTTTGTTAGCCCGCTGCCCCGTACATACATGGAGGCCCCGGCTGTTTCCTGCAGGCAAGCATGGCTTCATATGTTTCCAATTATAAACCTGACGTAGGATCAAAACCGCTGCAGGCGAACCAGCACCAGGATTTAAGGTCCCACAGTCCGGCCTCCCAGTCCGAAAGTCAGGATGGAAAGTGTGGCCAGTAGCAGCCGATCTGCACACACCTGTGTTCCACGCTGCAGAGAAGACATATTAACGCTGTGCACCATGCAAACTATGTTTGTGTGGGGTTCATAAATTTTCATTTTTGCTTAGTGTGTGTCAGGTGATCTGTCCCATGTAGAAACTGCAGCACCTGCAGTTACTGGGAGTGAGTTTCCAAAATGCCCGAATCAGAATCCCCCAGAACACTGTGTTTTGCTTTGATGTGTCACAAAATGTTGGTTAAAATTATGAGCTGTTAGTGTTACCAGTGAGGAAATGAGCCAGTTTTTGAATGATGGTCGGGGTCAAACAAGCAAAATCAGCTGCACCTGGGGGGTTTTTAAGAAGCACATTAATAGGGCATTTAAATTTAGGTGAGAATTAATCAGGTTTTAGATTAATTCACCTTGAATCACATGATTAGCGTCACAAACAGGAAGTTATTCACAGAGAGGAAGGTTTCTCTTTTGCGTAATTAAGGTTGAGAATATTGTTCCAAAAATGATCTGGAATGTTGTAAACAATGCGAGAAAATAAACCTCCTGCATAACTGTGGGGTGATCAGCAAGATGACTGGGTAGTTGTTCACAGCAGCGTCATGTCAACCCCAGAGGACGGTGCTCTTAATTTAGGCCGTAAAGGGAATGAGCCAAACACGGCGGCATCCATGAGGCATTGTAATAAATCATTTGTTTGGGAAACATGAACATTCAGGCATGCTTGAGAGCATTACACACCAGTTCCTAAAGGTTGTATGCAGCTTCCTAAATATTGTTAATGACTAATGATTCACAGTCGAGCAGCCGAAAACTTCACAAATACAGGAAACTGGGCTGCATATGAGAGCGAGCTCACTCGGGCAGCACTGGAGTCAAGGTCAATGCAATATTGTTGATCATAGGAAGCTCGTCTTGGTTATTAACAATGACAAAAACAAGCAGAGGTGGGTCCTGCAGCCCATAGTCCATATCTCGGAGCTGGACAGCAACAAATAAAAGTGGGGGCTTTCCTACAGAGGAACGGGGCTCTCTGGGGATTTGGAGAGCCATGAAAGACATGAAAGAAGCTCTTCGGGCTCAATACCCTGAGATTCTACCGAGGAAAAAGCTGCGATCCAGCACCTTTGTTCTTTTGTTTCTGCTCTCAAGTGTTCACCCTTAATTGAACTGGGCTTGTATCAAGGGTGTGACCACATAACAACACCAGCTCCAGTCATTATCTGCTGGATAATTCAGGGTGAGTAGGTCATTAACAACATAGTTACAGCATTGTGGATAACTGGCTATGGAAAATAAAAAGCACCTTAACTGTGCATGTGGGTTTACCTTCATCCTAATTTTAATGTTCTATAGCTCCACCTGGCGGCCAAAATAAGCCAAGGCGACCGATGCTGCACCTGAGTCTAATCCACTCAGGTGATGATAGGTTCATCTAAATGCGCCACTGTAAGGTTTGTGTTGTTTTGTGTCTTTTTCACATAAAAATATTCTGTGGTGAAACTCATAAATAGTCAATAATGCTCCCAAGTTGCAATTAAATATTTTTATTTCACGTATTAAACCCAGCAAGCAAAGACCTCATAGTGGATTTATCTTTAAGAATGTATTTAAAAATAACTTAGAATACAATCTGGCTTAACTATGAGTTAATTATTTCCAAATACCTTCTGAAAACCCTGCTTATCCACCACACGTCCAAACTGTGTGGAGAAATAAAAAGTCTGTGGACTGCTGTATGTCTTAAGTCTTAATATTGTCTCTTTTTCAGAGTCTCCGGTGTCCCCGATGGTCATAACTTCTGACACCGGCAGGTAGATGTCATTGCGTTTACCCCAAAATGTGAGGTGGGAAACTTTGAGCGTGGTCTGCGATGGGTCCAGGTACATCATTCCCACCACTCTCCTGAAGAAGTGGCTGGCAGTGTAGAGCATGACACCAGCAAACACGGCTATCCCTGTCGAGTAGCTGACAAGAAAAAAGGGAACATCTCCGTGGAGGTAAAGGCCGACAACTGGGGGAAGAATGACCGCTGTGATGGCGGTTTGGAGAAGTTTGAGTCTAGATACGGCTCTGATGAGTTTGATGTGTGGCAAGCTGTAGATCAGAGTGTATTTCTCCTTGGCCAGGTCTGAGTATTTCAGGAAAGTTTCTGTTCTAGGCTGAGCGTGTCCATGGGAGCTCTGCAGGGTGGGTCCATGTCCTGGTGAGCGGTGCTGAGCCCGAGTAGGTATATGAGTGGTGCAAATAAGCAGGCGTTTGGTAGAGGACAGGAAGGTTAATCTGTGTAGAACCACTGAAGTATTCTGTGAAAACAAAGAAGAGAGCCACAGATTATAACAGAATCATATTTGATTGATTTTAAAACTGCATCCAGCATGTCCCCTTTTTTGTCCATTCAACAATCTGTCCTCTCTTCATCCATAAATCTATTTGTTCATAGTCTTCTGTTCCTCGTCCATGACCGTTCCAGTCAAAACATCTAACGTGCTATCCCTCTGATGTACCCATTCTTTATAATAGCCACCCATATTCTCTGATCTTATTAAACACCCACAGGGAAACTTTACAGCTGCATCTACTAGACACTTTCATACATTTACAGGTTTATCATAACGGCCTTCTCACTCATCATCCTCTTGAATTACCTAACTTTACCCGTGCCAATCTTTGCTCCTTCCTGCTCCAAAGGTCACCTCTGTGACTCTTGCGTTCTGTCTTTTTTCCTCTTCCATCGGCTCTTTCCATCTTCCTGTAACTCTTGATTCATCCATTAGTGTACTTTCATCTGTATCATTAATGTCCAAACCTGCACGTCCTTGCTATCTACGTCTCTCTGTCTGCCAGTCTGTCTGATCAGATGAAATCGCTTAAAACGGGTTCAACAAACAAAAACACTTACCATGATCAGCAACACCGAAATCATTAAAGCATTTATTTTAAAGCAATGTTGCTTGAACTATCACCGCTACATGACGTGACCCGGATATAGTTTTCTAATTCGTTTGTTTTTTGAGGGGTTAAACGGCAGTCGCTGGCATTTTTTGGCGCACTACTGCCCTCTAGCGTTCAAACTATTCACTGCTCATACAACTCCAATCTACGATTAATATTTGTTTTAAAAGCAAATTTATGCAGAAAATTATTTGCATAACAAATATCAGTCATTTTGGAAAAAGTCAATACATTAATTTTACGTATAGTTGGATCATATTTAAAAATAACCGGCGAAAGTGTTGGAGGAGAAGAGAAGAAGAAGAAAAATCAGCAGCAGAAGAAGAAGAATCAGCAGAAGAAGAAGAAGGAAAATGTTTTCATCCCGTTTTGCAGACTGAGCAGAATACCATGCTGCAGCTGGGCGATGAAGTTGTTCTGTATTCGATCGTCTTCGTCGTTGTTCTGCTGGGCACCCGGAGTCCGCTATGGACAGTCGCAGTCACAGCGTCCTTCTATCTCTTTATGGTGGTCTTCCGATTTCCCCAGGTGCCTGCCAGCCGGGCCCGGCAGGTTCTGCACCCCTCCAAGAGAGGGGCAGGCCTCGGTAAGGTGTCCGTCGTGGCTCACCGGGGTGGCGGTCATGACGCGCCGGAGAACACACTGGCATCTATCCGGGAGGTGAGCAGAGTTCTCCGGTTCAGCGCGATAGTCAGCTTTGATGATTAGCTGGTTGTCCAGTCATTTCTCGAACTCTTCCGTAGTCACTGTAAACCACAGCACACAGCCCCTTGATTCTAGATAAAAAGATTTCATTTAGTGTAAATCAAGGTCATGGAAATATGATAACAGTTGCATTCGGCCATCATACTGTAGTCAGCTGTTGTCCGCCTCCAGGCCAGCAAGAATGGAGCAACGGGTGTGGAGTTGGACCTGGAGTTCTCTGCAGATGGCATCCCTATATTGATGCACGATGAGACCGTGGAGCGCACTACCAATGGCTCAGGATCCCTCAGACACATGAAAATGGCTGAGTTGGTCAGGCTGGATGCAGCAGCTAAGCACAGACTCAGGTAGGGAAGAATGTCCCTGTCAGAGTTGCACATGTGGCCCAGCAGACACTGAAAAGTCACTGGCTTTTTTGTATGTTGGGCTTTTATTGCATGTGTTGCTTAACATTTTCATCAAGGTCAGGGACACGCGATTTAAGCTTTAGTGCTCTTCCTCAACAGGGAGAAATTTGCCGGAGAGAAGATCCCAACTCTGGCGGAAGCTGTGGAGGAATGCCTCCGCCTGCAACTCACCATCTACTTTGACGTCAAAGGTCACCCTGATGAGGTGCTGCCAGCAAACAACAAACTGTTATGTAAAGTACAGCTGAGGGCAGAGATTGCAGATATTTATTGGGGTTTTTTTTGTAAAGGTAAAATATTTAGAGAAATCAGTACTTTAATGATGTACAGTTGTGCTGTTGTGGATTTTTTGGAGCAGTATGTCCACACATACACTGACTGGGCATATCATTATGACCAGTGATAGGTGACCTAAATTATATCAGTCAGTTTATATAAATAATACTGATGATCTCCTCATCATAACACCTGGGATATGAGGCAACAAATGAACATGTTCTCCTCAAAGTTGCCATGTTTGGGATTCTGGTGCCAGACGCAGCAGCACAAACGGGTTGTCACAGTTATCTGACGCCTGATCGATGTCCACAACAGCATGTTGGAACAGCGATTCCAGACAGTAAAAGGTTCTGTAAACGTCTTTCTTTTCCTCTCAGGCGGCTGCAGCGCTTAAAGATTTGTATAAAAAGCATCCGGTCCTCTACAACAGCAGCATCGTCTGCTCCTTCGAACCCAAAGTCATCTACAGGGTAAGAGGATGCTGAGGAGCTCAGATTTCCTCTGGGGAGGCAGGTTTGAACATTTGTCCCTCAAACAGTCTTTCATCGTTAGCAAGCCGGCGCTGATTGCTTTGTCTCATTTCTTATATATGTTGATTGTGTAATGTTGTAATTACCATCCTGATCACACCAGATGAGACAGAGTGACCCAGCTGTGGTCACAGCGCTGACTCACCGGCCGTGGAGCCTGAGTCGGCTCGGAAACGGCACCCCTCGCTTTTCCTCTCTGTGGAAACACCACTGGATGACCCTGATGGACGTCGTGCTGGACTGGGCCCATCATCACATCCTGTGGAAGCTCTGTGGGATCTCAGCCTTCCTCATACAGAAGAACTTTGTCTCGCCGTGAGTCTCTCACCTTCACTTCTCTCTTTGACGTGAGGCTTTGACAACTTGAGTGTTTTCCGACCGTTGAAGTGCCTGTGTTGCAGGGATTATGTCCAGTACTGGAGCCAGAGGGGGGTGGAGGTGGTGGCCTGGACGGTCAACACCAACGTGGAGAAAGAGTATTACCAGGAGCTGCTGAAGGTCAACTACATCACAGACAGCCTTGTGGAAGACTGCGAACCCCATTACTGAGACCTCAGTGAACGTTAGGACACACACACTCCTGCACTGTAATGTGGCAATAAGTCCAAATATTCTGGAGATTATTTCATTCCACACACAGGTTTGATTTTGTCTGGACCTGGTGCCATACGCAAGCTGCAAGCACCTTCCATCCATTCAGATCTACTGTAATCACTAACTCAGGACTCCTACAGCAGCTCCTTAGTTTGTTTCTTTTATTATTATTATTATCTGAAGCCCTAAAATGTCACACGTGTTTTTATTCCGTCAACATCTGCCTAAAATAAGGTGCGACTCTGATTCTTGAGAATTTGGCTTTAACTACATCATCAACGACAACATTTGTGTGGCGTT
>BJFM01000830.1:9981-14981 GCA_016586285.1 Arothron firmamentum
TTCTTTGACGCGGCCCCCCCCTCTTTCATTCTTTTCTTCTCCCTCCGCTCTGTAATCATCCCAGCATCCATGTCCTCCCATCAATCCATCTCCCCTGTAAACCCCCTCCTGCTCCCGCTCCTCCCCCCTTTTTAATCACTCCATCCCGTCCCCTGTGCTCCCCTCCGGTTGCCAGGGAAACGGCAGTCTATTCTGCGGCCGTCCATCTTTTGACATTGTCTTTCTATTACCTGCGGCTCAGATCGCTGATAAAGAAGAGCAAAGGTGTGAAGTGGACGAGCGAGTCCCCCCCCTCCACCCAAACGCTCCCTGAGTGGGGCTCCTCGCTCCCACGGCTCCAGTCCAGACCCGCAAGAGCCGAAGTCCGGGGACGCCAGGCCTTCACCTCTGATTCCTGATGGGAAAAGCGACACGAGCGCGCTCCACCGGGACGCAGCCGTCCGCTCCCGGGTCCCAGGGTTGTTTGCGTCGGTTGCCCTCGACAACCACACCGAGAGCCCAAGGAGCAGCAGCAGCATCGGGAGGGGGCGGCTCACGTTTGGGCCGGACACCGGGGTTCCAAATGGCTGAAGGGGCGTCTGGCGTCAGGCGGCTGATCAGCTGACCACGCAGGAGGCGAGCTGGTCGCACATCAAAAGTAGGCGGAGCTCCGAATCGCCGCTTCCTCCGGACGCGAGGGCCGTCCTCCTCCATCCTTCCCTCGTCTGGGGCCCTTCTCTCCCAAATTCATCTCCGAAATTTCTGATTTACGTTAGTCCCCAACCCCACCCCCACCCTCCCCCGCAGAAATCAATGGTCATTCTGTGACTAGGAGGTCACCGGGGGTCACAGGAGCTGGTGTCTTTTCAATTACAAGCAGCCTGCAGTCACTCACACACCCACACCCACACACACACACACACACACCCACACACCTTCCACTCTGAATACCCATCTGAGGTGGGAGGCTGGGAGTCAAACACTGGGAAGCTGAAAGCAGGAGGTCAGGTGACGGAGCCGAGGAGCCGCAGCACCACAAAGGAGGAAGAGAAATGATGACGAGGGAGGAGAAAGAGTGGAGCAGAGCAGGAACGACAAGACCCAGGAGAAGCCTGGAAAGGGAGAGGTCAGCAGGTCGTCCCGCTTGCTGCCTGTTTCCTCCTTAAAAACCCAAAAAGCAGGTGTGGTTGCAGGCGGAGGGGAACGTTGGAGCCGCTAACGAAGGAGAAGGGCGGAAAACGGGGGGACGAGTTTCCAAATATCTCACTGAATTACTCCAGCCTGGCGGCGAGAAGCATCATTTCCACGCTGGCCTCAGGTGAGAGGGGGGCGGAGCTTCAGAAGGAGCATTACAGGTGTTATCTAAACGCTGAATATTCATGTTCATACAGAATATCTAATAATCTATACATTGAGAGGAGGCTGTTGACGTGGCGGGAACAAGAGGGCGGAGAAGAAGAAGAACAGAAGCAGGGCAGGGGTACCGATGGGATGGGCGGAGGAGAGGAAGCGACAACAGGACGAGACCAAAGCAGGGGATAGGATAGGGGAGATAAAACGAGAGACAAAAGGAGGAGAAATGATGAGTTGAAAGGAGAAAAAGACAAGGTGGAAGAGGACCAAATAAAGCTGGCTCTGATGTGAGGGCGTGGAGGAGGGGTGGAGGAGGGCAGGAGGGGGGGGGGGCCTGGCGCTCTCGGGGGTTATTGGGTCGTGGACAGCCAATCTCTCTCGGCTTAATCAACGGCAGCCGAGGTGATTGCGGCACCGCAGGGGCCTGCTGGGAAAAAAAAAAAAGAGGCTGGCAGGGGCAGGAAGGATGGGAGGAACAGCCAGATGGGAGAGAGAGAGAGGACGGGAGGCTGTGGAGGAAGGAGGGAGGAGGAGGAGATTGGAAAGGACGGAAAGTGGGGCGGAACCGAGGGGGCGACAAAAGAGTGGAGGAGATAAGGGGAAGATGTGGGGGGGGGTCAGCCGTGACCATCAAACACTGGTGATGACCGGAACCGTCCAGGCTTCCACTAACGAGCAGCCCGTAATGACAACCAGCACTAACGAGTGGAAAAAAACAACAGCCAGTCAATAAAAACCAGCAGAGGCTCAACCTAGCGTGACTCTTTATTAGGTAGAGTTAAAAAAAACAAACAAAATGGCTACATCTTCTACGCTCGCTCATGTATGCAGGTCCCAGACCGCACGGGAGAGCACACACACACACACACACACACACACACACGCACGCACGCACGCACCGAGGTGAGTCCGCAGGTGAAGGGAGGGGCTCAGCAGGGAGGCCAACTGCTCCGGAGTTGTGGAGGCCTCGCGCCGAAAAAGCACATGCTGGACATCAGCTGCTCGCTTTATTTCGAAGGAAGACTCATCGGTCACATGGCTGCACGGCAGAGTCCGCATATCACATGGTCCCAAGTAGTAGCACAAAGACGTGAGCCAAGGAGCAGAAAAATAAATAAATCCAAAGGAGAAACAGCAGAGGCGGGAGGTGAAACAAGCAGGACCCGCTAACGGGCTAGCTTAGCGCTGCGACGGCGGCTTGGAGACCTTGGTCGTCGTGAAGGTGTGTTCAGGTACGTTCGGACATTCTGCTCGAAACAGGAAGTCGAAACATTCCACCAGACGACCCCCCTCCAGCTCGCACACGTCCACGAGCGCGCACACACACACACACACACACACACACACACACACACACACACACACGTTACATGCGTGTCCGGTCGTCCGCTCTGTGGCTACAGCAGTTACGCTTCCGTCCAGTCCACAAGCTAAAGATGAAAGGATGGAACTGAAGCTCTCATTTAGAGACTGTTGGGGAGAAATACAGCAGGTTTCCAGGTGAAAGGACGATGGTGCTGCGACTGCACCCGGGCTCAGATCACTAAGGGGGGGGGGCAGTTATTTAGCCTGCAGGGCCACGTTGGGTTCACTAGAAATCCTGCTTGATGGACTATTGACTGAGAAAATATTGTGAAGAGGCTGTAAATTGGTCCAACTAGAGATGGATGATGAAGCTCCAAATGATGTTTGGCCCCACCTTCTTGAGAGGACATGTTAGCATGCTAGGTGAAGGGGGGGTCTGAACCTTTCTCTAACCAATCAAGCTGACAACTGAATTTGGCTTTTGGAGGAATGATTGTGAGGCTCTTTGGGCCGGATTAGAGAGTTCATCGGGCCACATGTGGCCCCCGGGCCTCAGGTTGCCCACCTCTGGGTTAGCAGCTGGATCTTTGTCTCGGTTTCTCATTTTACTCAGGTTTAACTGCAGCTTCAGGTTGTATTTCAGCACTTTAGAGTTCATCCAGTTAACATCAGCCGTTACTGACGATGAAAAGAAGAAGGACAGACGAGCTCAACATCTCCAGCTCAAAGTTCAGGTCCAACGTTTTGAAAGGAAAGAAAACAAGTCAGGTGATCTTGACCGGAAGCTGGGAAGACTGCGGCCGCCTGCCCGCTCGCCAGCAGCGATGCCCAGCGAGGGTGGAAGGCACGACGGGAGGGTGAGGACAGAGGGGGGGACGGGACCCCCCCCACCCCCACCTTCACATTAGATAGCAGGTAAGATCAAAGCTAAACTTTCAGTGATGAGACCAGGTCACAGCGAAGCCACGCGAGCGACTCTCGCTGCAGGTCGCCATAGCGACAGCAGAGCAGTCCCGGGCGTCCGCCAGGCCGCCTCCCCTCCCAACCCGCCAGGGCAACAGCAAGGGACGCGTCATTTCTGCAACTGGGACGTTAAAGCGGGCCGAAACCTTCGCCGAAGCCGCGATCGGGCGGACATAAAAGCGGATAAATAGTCCCCACGTGGGGCTGGAGCGGCCTGGGTGTCAGTGACGGAGCAGCGCCCCACAGCAGGCTAACATAAACAGTGACCAGCTGGTCCTGAAGACGCTGAACCCAGCACATGTTTACATATATTAGACCTCTTTAGTTGTTTCAATAAAACCAAATTTTCACACCGCGGCTCCTCCTAAAACATCCAAACCGCCCTTTGAGGAGTCCTGGAGTCTGAGGACAAACTGCTTCACCTGAGGTACGAGCACCTGACGTAGCACCGCCCCTCCGGGAGGGGCTGCGGCGGGGTGGGCGGGGTCACTGACGGCGCTACAGCTGACAAGCGCGCGTGTGTGTGTGTGTGTGTGTGTGTGGAAGGGGATGGAAGCGAGGGGCTGAAAAACAGGCTGTAAGGCAGCTGTCCATGCACGCGCCTAGCGGCTACGCTAGGTCCTCCCGCCGATGGAAGACGTCCCCCCCCCGCGACCTTGAGTGTCATTCAACCTTTTTTTTTGTCCTCGGAAAACGAACTGGTGTGTGTAACGCTCCTCCTGGTCTCCATGCAGATGGCGCTCTGGTGAGACGGCGTGCACGAGTGCAGATGAGTCTTTTTCCCCTCTAGGTGGCGGCGCTGAAGGACACGCAGGACACGCAGGAGACGCAGGAGACGCAGGACACGCCTACGGGAGCTTCTGGCTGGCGAAGAAGGCCTTGGTCTCCCCACAGGTGGGGTTGGTGCAGAGCGGGCAGCGGAGGGTCAGCTGGCGGGAGCAGACCATGTTGGACTTCAGGTGGGACTGGACCAGGTCTGCCAGAGCCTGGACAGAAGCATGGAAGAGGCTGGGTGTAATTACTGCCTTATTACCAGCGCAAGCGCTCTGCATCCGTCTGCTGACGAAGCTCCTGTTTGCAGGACGGTGAGTGATGTTTACACACACACACACACACACACACACACACACACACACACACACACAGCATTTCCCATCGGCTGGGAATTTCCCAGCCGATGGGACACGTGAAGGCTGCAGGCGCAGCGATGAGGCAACACTCAGGACGAGAAGACGGGACGGAAGAGAGAGAATCTGGGTCGTCCACTAAAAACGGGTGTTGGTGCAGCAGCAGCAGCAGCTGGTGGAGCTCACTGGAACTGAAGCCCCACCAAAGAAGCAGCCCACAACTAATCATCCACCAGATATCGATTTACAGGCACGCACACACACACACACACA
>BJFM01000830.1:19981-59981 GCA_016586285.1 Arothron firmamentum
CGTGCACGTGCAACGTCAAAGCGAAACGCGTCGCCGTGGAGACGGCCGCGTGGCTGAAACACCATCATTACTGCTGCAAGCGTTCAGGGTCTCGGTTCAAACTTCACATATTTGCAATCGATGGGACAAAGCGGAGCTACAGTCGGGCCGACCGTTACCACGGCGACGCCTCGTCTTCTTCTTCTCCATCCTCTGGACTCCACGCTCTTTGAAAAGTTGCTATTAGATTAAGAAAGGAACTACAGAGCACCTCAGTGATGTGGACTTTTCAAAGCTGCCCATTCTGCATCAGACGGGGCAGACGTCGCTGCAGCTCTGAGTGTGTAATAACACCAGTATAACACCAGTATAACACCAGCATAACACCAGCATAACACCCGTCTCTCTGATGGGATCAGCTGCTCGTTATCAGCGGGCTTTGTGAAGGCGTGACAGGCGTCGCTCCTTCTCCGTCTCGCTATCTCTCCTTCACACTCAACCGTAGGAACGGCAACAGAAGCGAGCGTGCACGCGCGCGCGCGCGCGCCCGCGCTCACTCAGGCTCACCCGTCTCGGGGCTGATCTCGTCCAGCAGCTTCACCATGCCTTCCCCCTGCATGGAGGTCCAGCGCTTGATGGGGGAGCCCCCTCCGATCTTGCTGTACTGCTCCTGGATCTTCGGCGTGCGGCGTTTGGCGATGAAGGGCCCGAGCTTGCTGCGGAGGCAACGACACACACGGCAAAACGTGTTCAACACTCCATCGCACTTTTGAACAACATTCTTCCTCCGAGTTGACAGTGTGAGGACGCGTGTGGGTCCATTTCCGCTCAGGGTTGCGTCGCTGATGCGGCGTCCAAATATTGGAAAATAATCATCATCAAACAGGCTGTGATTCAACTTTCAATCAACTTTCTCTTTCGCTTTTGGATTCACTGAAACTAAGAGGAGGGCCTCCTGAGTTGAACTGGCACATAAGGTGCCCGTGCGTACTTCTGCACAGGAAGCTGCATCAGGTCCGTGTCCATGAAGAGCCGCAGCAGGAAGTCGTGAACGTCCTCCAGCTTCTCCGGTCCTCCCATGTTCAGCATCAGGATGCCCGTCTTAGGTTTCCTGCAGGCAGAGCAGATTCTGACCAGTGATTCAGGGTTTTTCTCAGCATTTATTGATGGTTTTTGTTGTTTATTGAGGATTTTGCTGCTGGCAGGAGAAGCAGGACGCATTTCGATGTTGTCCCAGCTGCAAAACAGTTGGGACAACATCGTAAAACAGTAACAGTATTGGCTTCTGCCTGATCTACTGGAACTATGCAGCTCATTTGCATGTGCTGAGATCACGTGCGTCTTTACTGCAGCGACAATAAAAACCTGATGAGAACCGCTGTGCCAAAGCGGTGTGACAGAATCACCTGTTCTCCTGCGTCTCTAGAGTTGCATTCTGGGCTAAAGCGGCGGCCGTGGAGTGTCTCCGCACACTCAGACTGACAGTACTCCTGGCAACTAAAGGAGAAAAACACAAACAGGTCTTTTTAGAAAAGACACACGTTCCGATCTGTGTTAGGTTCAGTTGAATCCTTCTTTTGGTTTCAACAGCACCAGCTTTTGACTACTTTGGTGTCTTTAGATCATTTGGAATTGCCACCAAAATTTCAAAACAATGAAGTAAATGTAAATGTAAATGTAAATGTAAATAAGATTCCATTAGGCAGCCTTTAAGGGCTTACATGTGTGGTAATAAACCTCCAACAGGCGAATTTTGAAAACCTCCTCCTCAGTTCTGCAACCTAGCCTGAAGTACCGCCGATCGCCACCAGGAGGCCTCGCGTGATTATGCAAGTTCAAAATCGTGTAATTGTGTAACTCCAAATCCACTGTCTGCGGAAACGTGAAACGTTGGCGCGCTGTTTATTTACCTGTTGTTTGGCGATCACTAAACTTGGTAAAAGTACGGGATAAGTCCATTATATAACGCGAACATTAAATAGTAACACAGGCGATCGGATGCGTCAAGGTACCAGAACTAGTAAGAGACAACTGACGGAAACGAAACCATTGGCCTAGAAAATAAAAGAAAATCAAACGCTATCTTTCAGAAATTATTAGATTATACGCGCTCATAACAAGATTATTTTCCTTCACACAAAATATCAGTCATAGTAAAATAAAAACAAGCATGTACTAAACCAAGACACTGCAAAAATGCAAAGGATTGCGCGCCACACACTTTCTAAATAAAACCGGCTGTTTTATTTAGAAAGTCTCAACGGGAAGTTGCACTGTGATATCGCTGCTACGTTACGACTCGTTACGAACGTTGCAATGTCAGAAGCGTGACTCAAAACTTAAGTACATTAAACAACCCGTCTCATGCTTTCATATTTGAATGAAAACTATTTTTAAAAGACACAAAGCACAATCAGCACCGTCACAATCTGTTAGAAAATAAAGCGTGAAACTTTTATGTTTAGGAGTACCGCTTTCTCGCTGCTAACTCACGTTGTGTCAGGCGACAGGCGCTGCCGAGGGCTGACATCATGTTGATTTCTCCTTTAAACGACCACGCAGAAACCCACGCTGGACAATCGCGCTTCCAGCAGCGGTGTACCACGATATCTCCTCGGATGCAGAATGAGTCCGTCTGTCCCCGGCAGCCCGATATCGAAGTCAGATTCCTTCAGCTATAACCGGCTGGCCGACATCTACCCGTCAAGTTACGAAATCATCAATGTCACGGCTTCCGGTTTGTCAATGAAATTCAAAAACAATTTCTAACTACGTAGAATGATACATTAGCGGGTTTAATCTTTTAAATCCGTAATGTATGCATTTTATAGCGATACTAACGAAACATAGTTCTGAACATTTTTACGTCGTTTTCAGTTGCCATGCATTGGGCTTTTCTTTTAATCTCAAAATAGCGTTGTATTTTCTTACTCCCAAAAAACATAAAGATGCTTTTATATTCTCAAAGTAGTGAAAATTATGTTTGTTTGCTCATAATCATGTCGAAGTGACGATACGTTGAGGATTCTATGCTTTTATTTGTAAAAGTTTGCTACCCAGTTCCGGTCTAAAGCTCGTTATCTTTCCACAAAAAAGGGCGGCCACGATGACGTCAGAGAACGTCAGCATAATACAAAGGAGCTCGTGCTGTTCGCTGACGGGTCACGCCCACAACAGAGTTGTTTAATTTTTGCTTTTTGACTGACAAAAATAGCTTTTAGTTCTGAAATTTGTTCTTAGAATCCCTGAATTCTGACAGAAAATTTCTGACAGAAAAATTAATCATTTTAAGTCGGAGAACATTTAAATTTTCTGGAACCCATAAATATTTCTGTGATCTGTTGAAACCTCTTTGGTAAATTTACAGGCAGGAAAGATTTTACCTCTAATCTAATAAAAGCAGAATTATAAAGTAAGAAATTTCCAATTTTGACATTTATAGAAGATATTATATTAAGTCGAGGTACTAAAGAAAGAAGAAAAAGAATGAAAATAAAATTTTCAGAGCTATTAGCTTTTTTCACAGAATTTTTTTATTGTGTCGTTAAACAGAGGGAACTTTTCACTCTTTTTCCACATGGCCGCAAAAAAGATTTCTCTTTCCTTGAAAGAATCCAAACGATGCAAGAGGAACAGGAAGTGCCAGCTGTTTTCTTTTCTTCCTTTTATGCACATAAGGTGTCAGTTTGTGTCTCGTCATCACAAACAACCACAGTAACCTCAGAACAAAGAGAGAAGATGGCTGACGACCCCAAAGAACACATTAATTCACCTTCCATTTTTAGAAAGGAAAACAGGGTCTACCATAATTGACTCGAGGAAAAATAAGTCACTATAAATATAAATAAATGTTTCCATTTAAATACATTTTAATGTCTCTCTGCTGTGCTGATTGGCTGTGAGACGTGGACTCTGCCTGGCTGTTTGGTCCTCGGGCTGGACCGGACCTTGTCTCAGTGTCGCCAGGCTTGAGATGAACTGGTCGTTAGCGCTGGAGGAACCGACAGCCTCTACAAGCACATGGATCCACACAGGAGAGCCGGATAGGACTTCACCTGCACCTCTGGGTCAAAGGTCAAAGAGAGCAATGTAAATGAAGACATAACCTTTCCTCCAGCCAGAGGTTGTGGTGTGCACGGCGCTGTAGGCTACAGGTAAACACCCTCTGACAGCTTAATTGCAGCTGGAATGAAACAACCCTCCAGCCATTCGGCCCTTTGCTCAGGGAGGTGCACAACTAATCTGAAAGCTCAGAATTAATGAAGCATCTGGAATGGAGCGTCCTCCGGCGTCCTTCAACACTGCACCTGACTCCCTGCTGGACCTTGAATGAATTACTTTGACCTGGATGGAGAACCTTCAGAGATGGAGTTTACGAAGCGTGTTTTGGGCTTTTCGTCGCCATCTAGCGGTCAGTAGAAGAACTGCACCTACTGTTTGGTGATAAAACTCAAGTCTTTCTGCAGTTGGTCATAAAATGTATTTACATTTACGGACACACGTCAACATTCATATGGACACGCGTTTATTTTGGGGCTTATTGTCAATTTAGATAATAAAATTATGTCATTGCTTGCTCCAACATTTCCCAAGAAACTAAGCAACCCTTATAAAGTGTGTGTGTTTTTGATTAACTCACTCCAGTGTTCTGAATTTAGCACCAACATTAATATATTTCTCAGCAGTTGAGAGTATAAACCAGCTAAAGAAAACGATCAACAGTTCCAGTTAAGGCTGTTTATTCCGGTTATAAGCAGTAAAACATTTGGACAAGATAAGCAGAGTTTAATGTATAATGAGTATAATGAGGATTCCAGAATCAGTGATTATATTTTACATCTAAGCATCAAAAGACTGAAACAGTGTACACATCTGTGTGTGTATATATGTAATTTATGGATTTTCATCAAGTTTCTGCTCATGTTTGTTTCCTGATGCAACTAAATCAACTCTTCCTCACAGACAGGAATTACCAGGGCAACATTTGAGCCGAATCCTCATGAAGAAAACTCTGCATTTCCTTACAGAAAGGAGGAGTGCGAGCGCTCCTCCTGCTGGGCTGACGTGAACTCATTCTCATCCGCTTTGTACTCGTCGGCCGTAATTTCACAGTATTCAGACAAATTTTCTCATGTTACAATAAAGTTGTCGGAGCCAAAAACAACTGTGCAAGAATTTCCACACTATCTCAATGAGAAGGCATCAAAACTAGATGAAGATGACAGAGGCGGACAGTTTCATTAACGGTTTAGATGTGTGGCGTTAGCAGGATTTTAGCAGGGGTGAACGGTGGGAGGAGGACATGCATCCTCATCGGGACTCATCAGAAACCGAAGAAGACAGGAAAAAATGCTAAATTTGCAGCGGACGTTTAATGTTTGCGTCACATTTGGCGGCTGTGACCTCAGAAGGTGCCGGCGTGTTCAAGGTCGGCAGCGTTGGATGAACCGCGGGTACAGGCAGACGTCTCGTATGTGATGTCTGTTCAGCAGCCAGGTGAGGAAGCGCTCCAGGCCCAGGCCGTAGCCTCCGTGAGGGCAGGCGCCGTACTTCCGCTGAAACACACAGGGCGACGGCAGTGAGGCGCCGGGCAAAGAATCCCCAAGCACAGCCATCACGCATGGCTCGCTTCTGGGAGACAAGCGGAACGCAGGCCGGCGGGGCTCAGCCTCACCTGGTCAGTGTACCAGTAGTAGGGCGTGGGGTCGATTCCCTCCCTCTTGTAGCCCTCCAGCAGCTCCTCAGAGTCCCAGATACGCATGGAGCCTCCCACGATCTCCCCGACGTTGGGCATCAACACGTCCACCTGAAGCACACAGGGTGGAACCTTCTGCTGAGACTCAACTAAGACGCATCTTTACTGAAACGACTTAATATCTGGTTTATCTGGTTAGAAATCATGATGAATCCGGGCTAATTTTAAGGCCTTGCTGCTATTTCGAAGCTTTCTGACCTAAAATGACTGACTAGTCATCAGCGCTCCTTCACACACACACACACACACGCGCGCGCGCGCACACAACATCCGTACCGACTCGGTGAGGCGCCTGTCCTCGCTGCAGCGCTGCATGTAGAAGGACTTGATCTCGGCAGGGAATCGGCAGAGCAGTATGGGCTCATTGATGGTGTCTGTCATCACCCTCTCTGGAGCCTCAGGGATGTCCTGGCATCAGACAGTCAGAAAAACGACCTTTCAGAGCGTCAACGTGGAAAATCATGTGGGGAAAAAACCACCTTTGAGTGACAAAGGTGCAGCAAATAAATATACAGGGAAGGCAGCTTTATATTAAAAGGTTCAAAGAAAATACATCAAAGCAGAGGAGATTTGAATGTGTCAGTCAGTGAGAGCTCCGTTTGAAAGGTGGGACTACTCTGCCCCCTACAGGTGGGTCTCAAAACAGCACAAACCCAAATACTGTCTCTAAATCCGATTTTTCTGGCCATGTGTGATGGTTGTGTTTAAAACTCAAACTAACGCCACTCCTGCCTGTGCCACTTCTATCTTATCAGTCATCAACTCCGCTGCAATTCCTTTATTTGTGGTTATCTTTGAAGTCACATCACGTGACAAACACTCGTGTGCGCAGACGTGACCTGTTGAGACCGGCTGAAGGTCAGATCCTGGGTTTGACATTTTGATTTTGTGCCACTGTTTTCACCACAGGTCATATTACCAGTGTTTTTATACACAGTTGTGTGCGTGTGTGTGTGTGTGTGTGTCTCGGTTGTGTTTGCAGCCATACGGTACCTCCCCAAACTCGTAGAAAGTGCCGTCGTCCTTCTTGATGTCATGCTCCCTGAGCCACTCGATGGCCTCGCTGTAGTTCATCCTCCTGAAGGGCCTCTTGGGAGGCTCAAAGTTCTGGAAAATAAACGCAGGAGGACCAAATGATGACTCAGGAGCTCCCGTTTCACGGGTTCTGCCGACACCGCTGACTGGCTAACGCGGGTCGAGTGAAGCTAAATGACTTCAGGCCTTTCGAAATTCATCATTAAACAAGAGTACTGGTCGTTTTCATCGGGCTCCTCTTTGATTAACCAACAGTAGGCCTTGGCTTTGATCCACCGCCTCTTTCAACGTACCGGGTTGATGTCGTAGAGCAGCTGACGGGCGGGAGATTTCAGCACTCGGTCCACCACGTCACAAACCAGGTCCTCCAGCCGGCCCAGCAGATCGTCAAAGCTGATGAAGGGACACTCGGCCTCGATGTGGGAGTACCTAGAGCCGAAGACGGGCCGTGGGGACGTCAGAGGGAGCTCGGCGGTTTGATTCCCGCGGCGCCGGGACTGGCCGGGACTTACTCGGACAAGTGTCTGCGGGTGCGCGACTGCTCGGCTCGGTAGGACTGGGCGATGCAGAAGGTGTCCCCCAGGGCAGGTATGCAGGTCTCCAGGTAGAGCTGAGAGGACTGCGTCAGGTACGCCTGCTCGCCAAAGTAGTTGAGGTTGAAGAGCGTGGAGCCGCCCTCCACCTGGGTCTGCACCAGCGTGGGGGGAGTGATCTACGCAGACGGGGGGAGACGCGGAGGACTGAGCGGCGGTCCCGGTTCGAGGGCCAGAGAGCTGCTCCGAGGGGGCGGTACCTCGTAGTATCCCCTGTCGAAGAAGTGGTCCCTGAAGCACTGGGTGACGGTGGAGCGCACCCTGAGGATCTTGGACACGTTCTCCCCTCTGATCAGCATGTGGCGGTTGTTCAGCTGCACGTCCACGTCCGACTCTTCGTTCAGCAGGTTGTCGGCGCCGCCGGCCGGGGCTAAACCGATCAGCTCCCAGAAGTCGCAGTGCAGCTCGTGGCCTCCAGGAGCCTGAGAGCAGAGCAGAGGGCTCACTGGAAGAAATGGCAAGCGCTGCTTCTGATCGATGCCTGACACGCAAAGCGGGGGGAGGGTGGCTCACTTTTGTTTTCGGGCTTCTCCAGCAAAAAGCGCTAATCTTAGAAATGAAATTCTAAGAGGTGTGTTTACCTGTTTGCCCTCAGGAACGGGGGTGATGGTCCCATACAGAGCCACCGTACTCTCCGTGGACAGCACCAGGGCGTTGTAGCACTGACACTGAGGAGGGAGACAGCGCGAGACGCTCTTCATCACAGAGACAAACTAGCTAGAATTGGCATGAATTGGTCCATAGCGTGGATTTGGGATGTTGTACCAGTTTATCAGACAGGACGCACTGAAGGAAACCAGTTCCATCTCTCAGGACAATGAACATCAGGTTCTTTCCTGAAGATGGAAACAACAAGCAGGAAATAACCTGGTTAACCAGGTTCAAAACAGCATCATGAATTTGTGTTTGTCTCTAAATCCAGCGACTGGGCCAAGATGTCGGCAGATGTGCTGACAAAGGTCCTTGGCGGAAAAACAGCCTCACTTTGACCGTCTCACCCTGTCTTCTGAGGCGATGGACCCATCCAAAGACTTTGACTCTCTGGCCTCTCTTTGCCTCCAGATCCCTGATCTTCGCCTGCAACAGTCAGAAACACTTTGCGTAAGCGGCAACATTCCAAACCGCGGAGGGCGTTCGCGCCCGGAGCTGCAGGAGAAGCGGCGGACCGTGTCCGGACTTGGCAGACTGGGGTCGTTTTCAATGGTGATCTTCTTGGCTTCTTCCAGGTTCTTTTCCCTCCTTTCATTGTCCTCAGCCTGCGTAATACAATCAGAATTACCGAGCTGCCTCCCGGCGAGTTAAGCCAGAATAAACCAGATGTCAAACCAACAAGCGCGCCGCGAGGACAGTCAGGGAACACACCTCTTTCTTGTCTTTGGAATCGGTCTTCATCTGCTCGCGACTGAAGGCCTTCTTTGCATTCTTCATCTGCGTCTTGGAGATCACTGCCCACCGCTGAGGGAGAGCAGAAACGTGAGCCTGAGACCATGAAAGGTCCAACCGCTGTTGCATTCTTTTACATTTTTACACATTTTTGTTACTCAATAAATACAATTCTTGTAAATTAGACATGTTATTGATGTTTTTCCAACCTCTCCCTCATTCTGCGAGTCCACATAGATGGTGGGGAACGGCTCCTTCCCAGCAAAACACAAAGCCTGAAAAGTCCAGTGCAAACACACAATGAAACATGAGCAAATGTTAAAAATAATGCCACGATCAGGCGTTAAAATCCCTCCCAATACTTAGTTTCCAAATATATTCTGTAAGGGTAACTAATTTAGGCTGCATAATCCTGCACGACAGCTGTGTAAACCACACAATCATTTACCTTCAGGGGCGTTTTGAAGGGTTTTGGTTCAGTGCCGTCCCCGGCCTCGTCACTGCCGCATTTATCCGACACATAGAGCTCACCTGGGAAACAGGTAAATACAGACAATATGCATGTTTCATCAAGCCAAACATACCTTATTTTTAGACAACATACACTCGATTTGCACCCCTACAGGAAACACGTTACCATAGGCGACAGTGTGCACAGAAAACATTTAAAACAACTATGAAACAATATAAATATGTGTGTACATTATGAATGTCTGGGATTTAAGCCTTTTGGAAAGTTAACTTTTCATTTTACTTTCAGTTTCATTTGTCTGATGCAACCTGGGACGGCAGGATGGACGTCAGCTGACATCAGTCCAGACAGGACAAAGCTAAAAGCGCGTCTCCCGTTACCTGCACAGGTTTACGCTGGGAATCAGACATGATTGACATATTGGCCTCCGAGTGGATCCAGATCCATCACTGATAAAGAAACTTGTAGCTAAAAACAACCTTACCAGAAGCCGAAACCAAGATTACAACAATTTTTGAGAGAAATGAGAGAGAAATTCATTCATACCTTGACGGGAGCATTCCGCCCCCATCGAAAATTGACAGCTGTCACGTCAATATAGTACGTATATATGAGTAACGTTCGGCTCACACATTCCCTCCACATTAATGTGATAAAATAGCTCACTGTCAGGACAAAGCTGGCATAAGACAACAGCTTTCATCGCCAACTAGCGTGCTAACAGTTGTTTCGGCAACTGATGCAATCCGCACATGTCTTCGGAAGCTAGCTTACTCACGCAGCTCCGGCTAAGCTTACCCAGAGAGATTTGTTCCACACCTTGAGTTGTCGCCGTAGCCATGTCAGTCCCGATGCACCGCGGTCCACTGAGAACTGGAAAGTGGCTGATTTTTTATTTGAATAACAGGTATTCCACTCGCTAAGCGAAAGCACCAATGCACACCCCGGCCACCTTCACTGCAGTCTGAAAGGGTTTCCGGCTGAAACCTGATTGGCCGGTGGAGACACGTGACTTCCGACAACAACTAATCTGATTGGTCCATTCGTCTCATTTAAGTGTCGTCAGTTAGATTACGCAATCTTCCTGCATTTTTCTGAAATGGACCGGCTTTTACTCAAAACAAAACCAAAAGAATAAAGTTAAACAATAGCCCATTCCGTAGTTAAAGATCTTACTTTTTATGAACAATTCAGGTTTTGTTGAAATAGAAAAATAAGATTACCTCGAACTTATTTGTCAGTTTAGCAAAACACTAATCACAACCAATTTAATGGAAACATTTCCAAATGTTGTAAGCCCAGTTAGTTCGTACATGTTTTTAAATGTCATCGCGGGTGTATTTCGAATCTTTTATTATTGTATTAATTTTCAAGGCCTGATTTGCAACGACGAACAGCCCAAGAAAATACACGGAAAACATTTGTTCTGTTCCCCAGTGACCTTTATCAGTTTAAAGTAATGACGTAGATTAGTTACTGGGTCACCGATAAAGATTTTTGCTCTTAAGGGTTATGTAACAAATTTTTTATAAATCCGGGACACCATGGTCGCTCTGAGAACACACACACGCCAAACACATGCCTTTGAAAAAGGACTGAATTTTATTTACAGTGGGTTTCAGCAGACGTACAATACAAATGTTTATTCGACTGACCCTCCCCAGAATTCCTCCCAGCCTGAGGTCAGTCGGAGGCTGTGTGACAAGAGCGCGTGGCAGCTTTGGCAGAGAGAAGAACCCCAGCCTCCACCTCTGCTCCTCCTTCTCCTGCTCAGTGACTCTCTCCTATCTTGCCCACAACCTAAAGAGCAGCCATTCAGAATCACAGAATCACAATCAGGACAGCACAAGCACCCAAAAACCAAACACGGATGTGCTGTTGAAGCCGGTGCGTACCCGTCTGAAGTCGTTCATGTTGGTGGCCTGAACTGGAGTGCCGATGAAGGTCAGGTAGTTAATTTTTGTTGTCTCCTCGCCTCCTTGGTTGGACTTGACAAACAACTTCAGCAAAAAAAAGAAACAACAAATTTAACCAAAATAACATGACAGATAAGTGAGACCGTCGTACACGTCTAACAGCCTGGACTGAATTATTCTGACTGTGTTCGTGTGTAAATGAGGACTCTGGTTCAGGCAACGCTGAGGAAGTTTAGCAGGAAAATATCATTATTCTGCACACACACAGTAAAGCGTGGAACAACAAGAAGAAGTAATGAACAGGAAGAACACACCCATTCGTTTACTTCTCATCTTGGATCAGTTTTACTCATTTTCAATATGTTTTTATGAAGCATTATTACAGAAAATCCTTCTAAATGTAGTTTGCTGGGGTTGAGGCATCTTAAGCAGAGATACATTGTGTGGACTTGGGACAGCTGGTATCCCACAATGCATTTCAACTCAGCCAGAACGCAACAGCGGTGGAAAGTCGGTGTGTCAAAGAACAGGCTATTATCTCATGACAAACTTGCTGGAACTCTTTATGATGCTACTCAGGCCTCCAGCATACAGCAGCTGCCCAGAATCTTGGAGATTCAAATAAAGTTAGCTTCTTTCACAAGCGAACGCTGTTCTGTTTCTTACCGTCACACTCTGAACGTTCTGAAACTTGACGTAGCGTAGAGGAATCAAACCGTCCTCTTTGTAGTCCTCTTCCGCCAGGTCCAGCACCTGAGTGGCCTCGCTCCGCTCAGCATCATCAAAACCCATGGACCGAGGCAGGTTGATGAACACCTTCATTACCTTCGGAGCTTGGGCTGACAAGAAACATGAATGACACATGATTGGGGGGGGGCAGGATTCATTAGACCTTTATAATGAGGCCAGATGAGAGGCTCGATAAGATAAAAACCAAAAAGACATTTAAAAACTCACCAAAGTCTGATGACTGTAACTTCATCGAGAAAAGCTTCACAGGCTGGGTGAAGGCAATAGTTATCAGCAACTAGATGAAAACAGCAACATTTAATGAGTTACTGGCAAAAACATCTTATCCAGCATCCATCCAGCCAAGTTATTACAATAATTATCAGTGTGTGAGTGTGTTGAGTTACGCTAAATGTTACGGTTTGATTACTGCTGCACTGATGGAGGATAATAAGTACGGAAGAATTTTTAACACTACAGAGATTCCCAGAGATTTTTCTGACAGACTAAGCAAGGCTAATGAAACGAAGATCGCAGCGTTCAGCTCCTACTTGTTCATCGCAGTCAGACTCCAGGTACGTTGCGTCTTTGACTAAACAGTTATCGAAGCCACAGTCGTCGCTCTCGTTGAGGCACTCACAGCCGGCCTTGTTGACAAAAGGCATGAGGTCCATCTGAACACACACACACAAGACCAAAATGCTCAGACTTTCAACAGGTAACCTAAACATATACACAGTACAAGTGGTGTATAAGACCCTCTGGGGTTTGCATGTTTGTTTCGCATTATTATACCAATTTCTCAATTTCCTCAAACTGAGAAGATTGACTTAACACACTTAGTGTGTCTGTGAGGTCAAACACAGGTGTTGGTCACTCACATAGCCCTTTGGAATGTCTGAGTCCTCGCTGTTTCCTGGGTCATTCTCTGTGTGCTGTTTTATCTTCTCCTCCAGACCTGCAGCATCACCCCCCTGATACTGATCAATTCGAACCCGGTTCCTGAAGAACAAGAACGATGGTGTGGCTGAGATGTTGTTGGCTGCTGCTGTAGTCTGTAAAAGAAACAAAAGCGTTTTGATTAAAAACCCGGCTACTGATAAAAACGGTCCCTCCTTACGTACACCTCAGGCATATTAGCTGTTTACAACATGCAGATAATTATTTTTCTGAAAGTTTGAGCTGAAAGGTAAAATTAGTCAAAACTTTCTAACAAAAATGTTTCTACTAAACTAAACTGTTTGGTTACAGTTGTAAGTATGACAAATCAAATTTCATAGGGTATTACAGCCCTCCACCAAATTAAAAGTACTTGATTATTCCCTTGAGAACGACACTGATTTTATTTGGGATTGTTACAGCAGCTTCCAGAGATGTTTGTGTCATAGCTCTATCTTCACAGAAAAACACAAATGTATTGAACAGGGTATGCTACGATTGGTCGTATTTCTGGAAAAGTAATAGGGATTTAACAGAACTAAACTGAAGGTTGCATAATGTTTGGGGTTACTGTTATATCTGCAACATTGAGAACAACATAATTTTTTTTCCTGTAGCAAGATTCTCCAGGATTTTGGATGTATTGGATTACACCTACCGGACATGCATGAACATCTACTTCAAGAAAGACAACTTGTGGGTATTTGTTACTCAGTGTGTTGAATACTGGAGCTATCCTGATACAAGGCTGGCACCTGGGGAGAGAAGAGAAAACATGGTAGAGATCCACAACAGTCCCTTTGGTCAGGATTTAGTCATTTTATTAAGTTTCTAATCTTGAAACACTAAAATTATTTACTTTTTATTATTATTAATTACATTGTATTATGATTCAAAATGTCACACTCATTTCCTGCTTAAATGTACAGTAAATATATAAATATATATACTGTGGAACGTTCATACTGTTTAAAAGGGAGGATTTTACTGTATAGCATGTAAAAACTAAACCGTTGCCACATTTATTTAATGCATAAAGGGTAATTTCAGCCAAGAACAGAAAAATCTGCTTTAGTTTCATTCCACCAGGATAGCCTATTTATTTCTAAAATAAACCTGCAGCCAGGTACAGTCAAAAAATTTGACAGGCGAACACGAAAAAACAACAACAACAAAAAAAAACATTTTCTGTATAGTTGTGCTTATATGGACAGTAATGCTTTGATGTATATTTCCGTTTCGATAAATCAACGCATTTAAAGTCACAGCACTTTAACAGCTAACTTACTGTAATAGTGCTATGTCATGCATGCAACGCAGCTAATTCGCAAAGCCAAATGCTAATGGTAGCGTGCTAACTTAGCTTCCTTGTTAACAAATTCCATATAAATGAAATATTCACAGGGTGTCACTTGAATAAACAGATTTTTTTATAAGTTCTTAAAATGGCGAGTTTTACGCTGACTCTAGATCCTACACGTGATAAGCCGTAGTGACTAAAGTAGCCTGGAAGCCAGAAAACCAACATACCCGGCCATTGTGAACTTCACCACGGCGAGCCTGGAGCCGGCGGCCGCTAGCTCCGGCTGGAAGTCCGGATCACTCCCAATGACTTTAACTCCAACCATGATAGAGTTTTGCGTCTTTGTTGTCAACTGGTCACACTTTTGGCCTTCTGTGGGACAGTGGGTCACCTACGAAACAATATTAAAAAATATCTTGTTTTTAGCTCTCTGGCAAGATCTTAGCCAGGAGGCTAGTCTGACACACGGCAGGTTGGATGCTACGGGCTGGCTCACGAGGCCGACTCCTGATTGGTCGAAAGAACCAGAAAGGCGGAACTTTAATTCTTCTTCTTCTCTTGGTTTGCGGCGGTTGGCAGATAAAGTCCCAGCGCATTACCGCCGACCACTGTTCTAGGAGTGGGGGCCAGCAATAAAGCAAACTAGAAAACCACTCGGAGAGCATAGACCTCAGCAAGCAATGACAAAGAATCATTCGAAAAGTTCCTGGTTCCAGATGTTACATATATAGTGTAGGCAGTAGGTTACTTTATGATAAAGGCCCTTGGCTTTGATGTTCGGAAAGTCAAAGGTCAAAGTCCCTCTGGAATTCTGCACATCACTAAAATGTAATCATCAGTTTCTTCGAACATTATCAACATTTCCTGAAAAAGCTTTCATAATTGGTATCAATAAAAGTCTGTTCTCAACTTTTCCAGTAATGAACCATGACACGTTAGCTGCCTGTGTTGTGCTCTCCTAATTTGTGTAGTGTGACATTCACCCCTGTACACCCAAACCTGAGTCTGCAGATCACGACCTCCTTCCTCCTCCTCCTTCCTGCACATTTCATTTTTCCTACAATTTTTCTTGAGTGTGTGGTACGATTGCCCTCTCTTTTCTCTCTCCCGTTGTTCTTGCCATTTTCCCTTTAGTTTGTGCTTTATAATTTTTTTTTTTGACTCTGTTCGCACAAATAGTAATATCAAATTCAGTGCTGTCATTTTGTGTAGCTCTCTTTGCAATCTTTTCGGCCTTTTCGTTTCATGCCACCCTAAATTGTGCCAGTTCTCATACGTAAATGACCCTGGTACTCATCATCTGAATGCTCTAAAGTGCCTTTTGCATTTCTAATCAAATATCTTATTAACCTTTTTCCTAAATTTAACATTAAATTCTGGCACAAAACACTCTTTCTTTCTGAACTTTTTGATGCATATGTTTATGTCTGCGTATATAACTACAATAATTATCAATGTACCCTTGTAACCAGGCTTGTATGAAGAACACCAGGCACTGCTGAGCTGATGTGTAGCTGATTTGAAGCTTTTTCTGCTACTCTCCATCCAAAGTTCTGTGTTTTCCACCTCTCCTTCTCCCAGTGGGGGTTTTAAGCATTTTGCCCAATAATTAAGTGCTATCTGGTCACTCCATATTTGTTGGAGTGGACTGAAAAGCTGTGCAAAGTCATAGACATTGATTTTGCACGTCATTATCTAACATTTTCATTGAAGTTTCTGCTGCTGGACCACAAAAGAGATAAGATAAGAGATAAGAGATCTGTTATCGATCCCATGGTGGGGAAGTTTCATCGTTACAGCAGCTCAACACAAAATAAAAAGGACATGAAATAAAAGAGACAAAAAAAAACCACAAAAAACTGTATGTACAATAAAATGTAAAAAAAAAAAAAAAGACAATAAAAGAACTGGGGGGAAGCAGCATGTATGGTATATACCGTACACAGCTTCACGTGGTTGAATGTGCAGTGGGGAGGTGCTATTGTTTGGGTAAAAAGTTGCAGATATAATTTAACTGTATATATGTCTTTTTACCATTGTGCTGAGCTGCTGTAACGGTGAAATTTCCCCACCGTGGGACCAATAAAGAATCTCTTATCTCTGTACATAAACAATAGCCCCATAATAAAGTGCAGATCTAACGAATCCTGATAGCTCTTCTATCTTCTCCACTTTCCCTTCGAACTAATCAACGCATTACATTAATCACTTTTTATATTTATCACTCATTTTCTGAATTTGCACCACCCATGTTAGTCTTTCGTTGAACTATATTCCCACAGTATCTTAACTGCCTCCAACTCCTGATTATACACTCTCAATTTAACCTCCAAGGACAAAAAAACAACATTGATTATGTGTTAGCTGAAAAGCTGAATCCTCACCCGTTTGCCCATGCCTCTACATGCCTTTTGCATTTTCTGAACAATGGTCAACTCTTCCAGATTGCTCCATCGCAAATAGAGAATAACAAAGGACTCGAAATACTTCCTTGCGATGTAACACTAGCAATAACACTGGAAGCAAACTGAACTCAACAAAAACTCCTTTTTCCATGTTACCTCCTCCCAAACCTAATGAGAAGCACAACCTTGGCTGTTTGCTAGGATGATTTGTCGATATGTAGCAGATCCACCTCACTGCAGCAACCCTTCATTCTTCTTTGCTGTACTTTCTCTTCCCTTTTGCCAATTTCTTGATCACAAATAATCCTAAATTTCTCCTAATTTGCACTGCTAAAACCCACCAAAACCCCTGTTCTGACATGAACTCGTGTCCCACTTACATCATCAAGGTAAACAAGATTTTCATTTTCCATTATAGTCTCAATGATCGTTCCATTCTGTGAGCAGTAAAATCACCACAGCGAATCACCTTTCACCGAGTTCTTCTAGTAGACCATCTGTTACATGGATTATAAAACTGTTATTTTAACATTTCCTCTTTTTGCCCACATTTCAGTTGCTGGACATTCCATCTTTTCTCCCCTTGCCACAACCCTGTGTGTTCAATTCATCTTCCATAATTTTAGAAAAAGGACACTCCTGGGCATATAATTGCCCTCTGTTGGATCATTCATTCATTCCTTCATTCATCATCAATTAAAATGAAATAAAAACATAAAATATAGATCATATGTACACAATAAATACAGAAACTGAAAGATCAGAGAGAGCAGAGAGGAGAGGAAAATAGTGAGCAGTGGTTTAAAGTGAGTGAAGGGGAGAGTTAATTGAGGATTATTCCAGAAGGGCATGGGCAGGGAAGGCAGACCACCCACCCTCAGGAGGGATTTGGGGATTTTTCCAGCTGCAGCCCGTTCCTGTGCAGCAGAGGCACAGATGTAAAACGATGTCACCGTAATCTGAAACTGACATGAAAACAGCTTCAGCCAATCAAGTCAATGGGACATTTGCTTTGTTTCGGGATTTTTTTGACCAAGTCCTTTTTAATTTTTAAAATCTTTTTTACACAATGATTGATTTGGGTGTTGAATGTAAGTTTAACGGTAATCCAACACAGCTTATTGCTAGCCTTCGACACCAGCATCCTTTCTGTTTTTTGAAAGTTTGCGTTAAAGTGTAAAATTGTTTCATTGTAATATGAAAATACATTATTTCTATAAATTGTGAAGAGGACGGGACATGGAGAAGCCCCTCAGTGATGAGTAAAAGATTGGAATGACCAGAGCCAAATGAAACAACCTGCTGCCGATCTGATGAATCATTTTTAAACCAGGGGCAAGGCATGGGACCAACTCCGGCGTTATTAAAAAATTTCAAGGAACAAGGCGTGATCAGGTCAGAGAACATGGCAGGTTTTATCCAGGGCAGAGAGGTGGCAGCGAGTGCTGGGCAGAGGCCCGAAACACCGCTGATATGGATTTAAAATGGAACTAGTTGTTAGGAATTCTTACTGAGGACTTTAGTCATTTGGAAATGAGTCTGCAATTATATAGATGACAGGTTTCACCACCTTTGCGGAGGGGGACGTTTGCTCGTTTCCACATCCACAGAGTGATACCAGATGAGAAGGAGAGACCGAGTATGCAGGTTATATTTGCTTAACAATCAAATCAGCTGAAAGGCAGAAGGGGAAAAAGGGTGTAATTTATCAGCACCAGTTGCTTTTTTCTTTTTTTTTTTTCCTCGACACAAAATGTCTATGAGCAGGATTTAAACTGAACTGGGCTCAGTCGGGGGAGCGTGGGCAGAAAGAGAGTTCACCATCCGGAGGCCGAGCTGCTCCAGCTGGAGAAGAATGAACAAGGTGGATCGCAGCAGTAAAATGTCTATTAAAGCATCACGGATGTCAGTCTGGTCCTTCAGAATATGGTCATTAGGTTTGAGCTACATAGAGACAGGTGGGACAGAATTATTCCGATTTTTTGCTGCTTCCAAAACGACGATAAAGGCAAACCGCTAATGTCTATTTCATATTTTAGTGTTCTTTATTCGCTTAATTAATGTTTTTTCTTTTCAAAAGAGCAAATTTTGCACTTTTAAATATTTAAATATTCTGTACTGTGTGGAAAGGATGAGTTTTGCCCCTTTAAGATATTTTTGCATGTTTTTAACCCCGTCTGTCGGTGTGCTTGTCTGGGCCCAGACACTCCTCTCCCCAGCCGCTTCCCCCAGCTCCTCCCAAGTTTCCTCTCAGTGCACCTCCCCAGAGAGGCGTCCGAAACATAGCAAAAAAATTAGATTTTCCTCGATATTCCCCCAGAAACACTTGTTCAATAAAGCTCATGCGGTTAAATAAACTCCATCAAACTCAGTTAAATCAACAGTTCCTTCTTCCCGTGGCTCGGTCCCGTTCAGATTGCAGATATATTTAGGAAATTAAACCCAAGAAAATATTGATTGTTGGTTTCACTAGAATCTGCCTGTGAGGGGAGACAGATGGAGTCGGATGGTGAGCTCAATGATCACAAACGGAGGAACTGTGCTGCAAACGCATCAGTAAATGGGACTCGTGACTCAGCTTGGAGGAAGTCAGCTTTACCCAAGTATGTACAAAGGGTAAGCAAACAGAAAGAAACGCGCCGAACGATGTTTGGCTCACAGAGCGTGGAGTTTTACCCCCCGTCCAGCTCCCAGGAAGTGTGCACCGAGAGCAAGGACAGAAGAAGGAGGTTGATCACCAGGATGGAAAAGCAAGATCCAGGAATAAAGCAGGAAGGTGAGCTGAGGCGACCTGCTGAGTGAATACCCCAGGCAGAAGGAGGAAGAAGAGGAGGAGGCGATGTCAGGGAAGGATCCTCGATGTGGCTTTAATCAAGAAGGCACGTTAATGATGGACACCGGGCTTAGAGGAGAACATACCTGATGGATGTGGTGCCTGTTAAATGTAACTGTTTTTGGAGGTCAGGTGGCCTCACGGTTGATGCTCTCCTACATTTCTCTGAGGGCGTTAATGAGAGCCCAACCATGAGCTGCCGGCCAGTCCAGGGTGTGTCCAGGTCCCTGCCTGACGCCTGAAGGCAGCTGGGATGGGCTCAGCCTCCCTGAGGCCCTGCTCAAGGCTTGACGTGGCAGATGGATGGATGGATGGATGGACGGATGGATGGATGGATGGATGGATGGATGGATGTTAATGTGATTCATGCAGGATGACCTCTGCTTGCTGCTGTGTTCAATGAACTGAGATGCAACAATTAAACGTTACCTCCAACTGTGAGTTTAATATCCAAATAATGCTACTTTAAATCATAATTTCAGAATGATGCTATGGTGAATTGTATTTTTTTTTCCCCCATGAAAAAAAAAAAATTGTTTCAAAGTGCCAGGGTTCCTCCCAGATGGCGGAAGGCCAGGCACCCTGACCGGAGCGAACACCTGGATAATTTGGGAAGTCAATCACCTGTGTGTGTCACGTGACCCGGGCGCGGGCGCAGCGGCTGCCCACCTGTGTGCTGTTGTTTGTAGAAGGCTTTGTTTTCCCCGGTCTACACAAACGCCCGACGTGTCGGACCGGTCGGGCAGGTTTGAGAAGGGCCGGGCAGGTGAGGCAGCGTGGAAGGGAAGGAGGGCGCCGCCGCCGAGGCTCCACAAGCAGGAAGGAGACGGAAACATGGTGCGCTGATACAACGGCCCCCGACACCCACTGAGAACAGGATCCAACTATTGAAACCAATCTGCGGAGGGAGGACACGCCGTAAGTCCGCTTCGCTGCCAAGATTGTCTGCTTTTGTGCGTGACTTGAGTGCTTTTTCCTCGGAAACGTGCGGCGGGAGGGAGGTTCCACCCGGGTCGGCGGCGGCTCCGCTCACCTTCAGAACCTGTCGGGAGTTTCTGTTTGGAGATAAATCTGCTCCAAATTCACCGTTTAACTCTCAGAAAACTAACTCTCAGTGCCCGACTTAACCTTTTTGCTTGAAATTTAAGATGTCTGTTTGTTTGAAACGTGGTCGCTTCACTTTAAATGTAAAAATATATGGTTTTTGGATGGAACTTGTTTCCCCGCACCCATGAAGGTCACCTACCGAAATTAAAGTTAAGCATTATACAAGTTAGGTGTCATAGAATATGAATGGATTGCAATTTGCTGAAAAAATCCTCTCGTTGGCAAACTGTTGCTGTTATTTCTTGACTGCATATTTATTCTAAACTAATCAGTTGCAGTACTCATTTCAGAGATAAGAAATTAGTCAGTCATTAAAACTGCCTCTTGAGAAATATGTACATGGTTGTGCTATTTGGATCAATGAGGTTGGTTTTAAAGTTGGCTGACGGTAAGGTGAAGCTGTCCATGAGGAGGACTGTCCTCATCATCGTTGCTGTTGTAAATATCAGAATTTGAATGAAAGGTCCCATCTGAAAAGGCCTGGAGGAGAAATGTCTGTAGGTGTTATTTCATTATTATGGCTGGAATATTGGCATCCGACAATCCTGTGATTAGCTGTAAATACGGTGACTTTTACCCTAAAATGTGCTCATCTTCAGGTGGTGTCTGTTGGTTCATATCAATCTGTTAGTGTTTGGAGAAGCCTGTTGGTTTGGATTGTCTTCTAGATGTTTGATGGTTTTTCTTGCTGTGTTTCTGATCATTGACAAACATCAAACTTGGCAGGAAATGAAAGATGTTCTGAGTGTAGTGAAGGTTTCCCGGTCACATCATTAACCATTTACTAATCAGGACTTGGAGGCAGCACGTTTGCACACTGATTTGCAGTTCCTGCACAGTCACACGTATCCCCTCGGCCCAAGTGTGGAAGCTCCTCTTCAGACAGAGACTCTTGCAGTCCTTTGATTATGGAAATGATTGACCTTTCAGTCCAGGGTGGACAATTTGAATTTTGCCTCAAGAAGCAAATCTGTTGCAGGGATAGCTCAGGTGAAGACGTCACGTCCTAAAAGTCAACTTTCTGCAGGTTAAAAGAAGAGCAAAACCACAGTCTGAGTTGTATTTTTTTCCTTTTGGATCTCCAAGAGACACTCATAAAGGTATTTTATCATTATTAGACGTACTTGCTGCAGCCACGGAAGGTTAAGTAGTTTCAAGGTTGCAAAGTCTTGAATTTACTAATTTCTTTCTTTTGTTATATATTTGAGCTCTTTTAAGTTAAAATATACCATCTTTATTTATGTCTTCTATAATTATTATTTTATTTCCAACCTCTATCCTGAAAGATATTTATCTGTTTATTTTTTCTCCTGCGTTCTGTACATCTGTGTCAGAGTGGGAATCACCTGTGTCTGTCTGAGCTCATTTACAGTGTGTGTGTGTGTGTGTGTGTGTGTGTGTGGAAGTATTGTCTGGACTCCAGCTGAGTTAAATGCAGAATCACGTCAGGGAGCAGCCAAGCCTCACCGTCATTAACCCTCATTACGCTTCACAAACTCCGACCACAGAACAGTGTCGCGGAAGAAGAAGAGGGAAGAAATTCAAACACTTGGCACTATAAAATAATTCCTTTTTGACCACCCAATGATCTGCTTTGTTAAAACAGAGTCACCAAAATAATTCACAATGTTTTGTTTCATCTAACATCCTAAATTGGTCGTCTTGATTTCTGGTCAGACTGGATCTTAAACTGATATATAGTTTTCATCGGCGTCACAGGTTCTGAGTGGGGGTAATTATGCTAACAACTCTGTAGCACGTGTTTTAACTTGTCTGACGCGTTCAAATAAAGGGAACGCTCCATATTAGCACGAGTAGAAGCAGCACACGGAGCAGCTGTCATGTCTGTGCCCCTCGTGCTCCTGGCTGCAGTGATCTTCCCTCAGGTGTCAGGTGAAGGTTGAGACTGCACGTTGGTGGCTGTTGTTCTCAGACATGAGCTTAAAATGCTCTTAGGTCTCTTCCAGCATCGACGCATCTTGCGTTTGTCAAAGAGGCACTTCTTCTTTTGCCTCCCCTTCACCTTTGAATTCAGATGACGGACATCTTTTGTCTGAAATGACCGCGTTGGTCGTATTTCTGGGCGTAACCGCTGGTTACCAAGCATTCAAATGTTTCTGTTTGGTGGTGAATGCGTTTGCTGGCTCTGCTGTCCAAAGGTGTCTCATTTCCCCTGGAAGTCCAGGGAGGTTTTGCGTGTGTGAGCGTGATTCCTCGAGGTTGGGACGGTTTACTAATAACAAACCGTTGGAGTATATGTTTAAATATTTGCTGCTCTCTGTTTCCAGGATGTGCCACTTTGGTTTCTGTTGACAAATTTAATCCAGAAATGTTGCTTGCATGTTGCTTGTCATTTTACTTTTTTCACAATTTTTAAATCGTTTGCTTAAACTTAAACAAAGTAGCATGAAATGAAGTTGACACAAACATTACGGCCTGGTTTAATGGGAAGCGATAAGTCACGATGGATTAAAGATGCTTTTATTCTTCATCCATTTGCTGGTATCTGTTATGGAAATGACATTTGTAATGAATAAAAAAACCGGAACATACAGTTCTGAAACGAGGTGCAAAAGCTGTTGGAGGTTTGCTATCGCTGCTGCAACCTTCCAAAAGTGATGGAAACTTTCAGCGCAGAACAAACGCTGCCGTCCTGTGTGTACGTTTTGACACGGTCACAGAAAGAATGCAAATGAATTTGGAAATTGTAGCTATCCCGCTGTAGAATCTTCATGGCTACCAGGAGAAAAATCTAAAAGGGACCCGGACTGTTGTAGTTGTCACGTTTGGCTCCGCTGTGTGTGTTGGAGCCCTCCTCCTGGCTCATGTTTCACTGTCGTCATTCAGGTATGCTCTCCTCTGCCCCCGTCCTTCAACCCTTCCCCCGTCACTCCCTCCCTCCATTTTGTTGTTATCATGGCAACACCTCAGCCAGGCACCAGTGGCTGCTCTTAAAAACCTTCTGGAGTCACAGCTGCTGTGGGTGAAGCTCTGATTGGTCAGCGCCAAGCCTCAGTCGCAGGACCGTGGACCTTTTTGTGTGATTGCTTTGTTTTTCCCCCCCCCACCGTTTACAACACAGGTGACTTCAGACCCACCTCCAGTTGTTCTCACACCCTCTGGGCAGGGAGGGGTGGTCAGATCAACCCGTTCCTAGTATTCAAACGATCCATGACGCCCCCCACACCCAAACTGTCGGGATGAGAAAACGCCGCTCGCGTCAGGCGTCCGTGTTGACGTGAGCGCTGTAGTCGGGACCAAAAGCACAGCATGAATGCGGCCCGACCTGTCTTTCAAGGCGCGCTATCTTCCTGCCTTATTATTTGATAAACGACAGCGGTTCCTGGAGAGGGCACGTGACCCGGCGGCGGGTTCGGCGCGAACCAGGTGTTCAGAGGAAAGACGCCTGCCGGGGCCGTCGATGGTCGTCTCTGTCGAGGCCTGATGTCTGCCCGGGCAAAACCGGTCCTACTGTCTGACGAGCTAAACAGAAATGTTACATTAAAAAAAAAGCTTCTTTCATGTATAAAACTAATTATATACCGTCCAGCTCGCAGTATGGACGCGATCTGAGGACGGTCCTGCTGCTGCGGCTGATTGGATTCTGCCGCAGGTAAAGGTCTGTTCTTTCAGTGGTATTTTTAGCTGCGTGTATTCAGTGATGACAGACATGTTTGTGGATGAATGTAGCCGTGACGCAGGGCTTTAGTCAACCGTGTGTTTCTTTGGCGTGGCTGGTTTGGCAAGATGGTGACGGCGGCGAAACGGAATTTTACAACGGGTGATCGGAGCTCTCCGCCAAGACAACCTCAGCAGATTATATCGTTTGGTAAAATGCCAACCGCTGCGGCCCCGGTCCTCTCAGACTTGTTCTCCTCTCTCCAGTTGTTTTTCCAGACCTCCGTCCAGTCCCAGCTCATTGGGCCAGGCCGAGGTTTGACGTGTTTCCTTGGCCTCTTCTCTGCTCGGTCACGCCGTTCTCAGATGGGACTAATGAACTGTGCTAATGGACTCTTCCAAACCATTAACCAAGCATCTAATGGGAAGTCCCCACCCCACAGGTCACCTTCCGGCTGAGCTGTCCCGTCTCATTACTGCTGACTTCAGATCAGCGGAGCCCGGGTTCAACTGTAATGAGAACCTGTTGAGGAAGGACGGCGTGAAGCTGAAGGGTGCTGTCCCATTCTTCTGTCTACGTGACATTTAACACACATTTTCTCAGGCCGACCGAGGCGTCTGAATGTTCTTTGATGAAGGAACCGTGATCACGGCCTCTAAGCTGGATTTTTGGTTTGGTTTCATTCGCTTCTCTCCATCAGCGCACCCGAGCTGTTTTTTCTTTCTTTTCTTTCTGATTAAATTCTCCCGTTTCAGATCCCTGAAGTGCCAAGATGAGTCGGCGCCACGCAGGCTCCACCGGCTCCCTGGAGCCCGACGATGAGGTCATGCCGTACAGCGACGACGAGACGGACGACGAATTGGATGCCAGCACCGAAGATGAAGGAGAAGCACCTCCAGGAGCCCCGCCACCCCCAACGGAGCCCCAGACCTCGGGTGAGACCCAAACGCAGGCTCGTGTTAAAATCAGGGTCCATAGTGTGACGGTGGTGAACAATCTGGTTGGCGGAACCTCGTTTCAGAGATGGCGTGGAAGGTGAAAGCCAATGACCGGCCTTACCACCATCTACCAGAGTTCCAGAAGAAGGTCTTCCTGTGCATCAAGAAGAGCAGATACTCGGTGAGCTGAACTCCACAGCAAGCTGTTTTTTGTGGGCATGCTTGGTGGTTCCTTTTGCTTATCTCTGATTCAGGCTCATTTCTGAGTGTACCGCACAGCTGACACACCCGGGTCACAACAGGATCCTTTACCTGGTTATGAATAATTCAACGTCTTGATGAATCTTTAAATTGGCTGACACTTATTCTCAGGTCAATAAAACAAAGTAATTGGGGGGGGGGGCAAACAAACCTGGACGTCAATAGAAAAATAATAAAAGAGATGTCCCAGATAGGAATTCTGACTTTTAGTGTACAGTCTTGATCATCATCAAAGCTGTGAGGCGGCTTCTGAGGGTTGGTGCAGCGTCTGGGGATATTCAACACCAACCGGGAGGCCTCCTGTCTCCTTAACTGGGATTCTTGTTTGCGCGTTTGTGATGTCGCTGAGTCATTTTGGCGCCATCGCGGCTCCCCGAGCTGCCGACGCCGCGTTTGAAACCAGGCGTTCGCACTTTGGCAGCGGCGTTTTCTTGAGTGGGGCTTGTTTTTGCACAAAAAAAGCTAAAAAAATAAAAATAAAAGAATGAATCAAAAGCTAGGTGTGGGCGTGTTTATGACCAGCGATTGAGCTGGTGTAGCGTAAAGTTCAGACTTTAGAATTTACGACGGCTTAGTCTGTCTGTTCATACGGTGGAAAACGTGATTTATATTCATGACTTAATGTTTAGCTTTGGCCAGGTGTTGGGAGTCTGGTTTCTGTGGGGAGTCAACAGAAGATGGTTTGTCGACAATCTGAAACCGGATTGGCCGCTGAAAGCAGGTCCCCTGCTGGCGACATCACGATTGTACGAGTCAGGACACCCTGCGGCGTTGGGTCACACTTCGGCCCATAACGTGCTCGACTTTGTCAACAGTTTGTGTTTGAACACTTCCTATTTCAACAGGACCTCGCCCTGTGTCCAAGCCTTGGGACCAGTCCTCAGTTTTCATTTAGACAAGTTTGTTTCACGCACATGCACACAGGCAGGGAACCTAAAAAAAAAGCTGCACAAGTGGATCGTTATTTCCCTTCACCCGCAGCCACACACCCACAGGAGGCAGACTTAGGTTCCCCAGCCTGCCCGTTTGTGGAATGTAAACCTGGCTGTCTCCCATTGCAGGGGAATTCCATCAAAACATACAAGTACAACGTCCTCACCTTCATACCCCTGAACCTGTATGAGCAGTTTAAGCGAGCCGCCAACCTCTATTTCCTGGCTCTGCTCATCCTGCAGGTGCGTCTGAAAAGCACGTCTCCTCTCATTTGTAGGCTACGACAGTGAAAATGCGCATTCTTTCTGATTTTTGTTAGATTATTCCTGATATTTCCACCCTGCCGTGGTACACCACGCTGATTCCCCTGGTCGTGGTGCTTTCTGTCACCGCCATCAAGGACCTGGTGGACGACCTGGTGAGTGGGTCCAGTTTCAAATCAGACTCTGACATTTCTCAAGTTCCATATTTTGTTTGCGCCGGCTTGAATTATCCCCGTCGTCAGGCTCGTCACCGCATGGACAAAGAGATCAACAACAGAAAGTGCGAGGTCTTACTGGAGGGCAGGTCAGACCGGAAATCGCACTGCTGAGGCTGGCGCTGTCGATGAAAGGCTGACGAGACGTCTGTGCTTCAGGTTTCAGGAATCAAAGTGGAGGAACATCGAGGTTGGAGATGTGGTTCGAATGAAGAAGAACGACTTTATCCCGGTATGATGGCGATGACGATAAAACATATGACTGGATCACAATTTATGGATAAAGTTCAAATCTGATTGTTTAAATACGTGTGTCAGGGTCACTGTGAAAGGAAACCCATCGAAGTCCTCATTATTATTGTCTATTATTCAGTAGAAAGCAGAGGTTACTTACTGACTCCTTATGTTACTTTGCTTGACTTTCGGTCCGCGTTGTGATGACTTTATTCTTCTATTTATTCTATTTTTTCCAAGGCTGACATCCTGCTGCTCTCCAGCTCCAACCCAAACAGCCTGTGCTACGTAGAGACGGCCGAGCTTGACGGGTGAGTCCCGGTACCGTCGCGAAACAGTCCGACAACAGCGTTATCTGGATTGCGGTATTTAAATTGGGCTGTTTTCGTGTGGAAATCGCTCCACTCTGATAAAGTTTTGTTGGATTTCCAGTTCGAGTCAACAGATTAGTCGCTGATAAGAGGAGGCTGAGTGTGTAACCACTTGGCCCCTGGTGACCAGTGTACTCAGGGATTAAACATGAACCACCTTAAAATCAAATAGAACTGCACCCTTTTACTGTTGGGACTACGGTGCTGACAGGCACAAAGGGAACTGGGCTGAACCAGCACGACTGGTTTGGTGGTGGGTCACTGGTGGTCTGGATGGAGAAGGTGCTTCAGGCTTTACACGTTCCTGCTGGTCCCCACCAGGAGCGACAACCACGCCCGATGTAGCACTAGTTGATTTCAGGCTTGTTTTCAAGTTGCGTACTCGTGCTTGTGTTCTCGCGTACTTGTGAAACGTCCTCGGTCTCAGTTCAGCAAGTTAGCATCGGACAAGACTTGTGTGGCCTTTGGACAGCTGGGTATCCCACGATGCATTTCACCTGGGCCAGCTACTTAAAGGAAGTGTGTCGAAAAATAACCAGGCCAAAGATTTGAGAATATACACATGTACTTGTGTTTAAATGAAAAGGAGTAACGGGAGGGGTCGGGGTGTTGGATGTTCAATTTGCTGTCATTTTCACCCACCAGACGAGGTGGTGACATCATCGAGTCTGCGGCTGTTCCAGGTCTTAAAGGTGACGAGTCCAGAAGTACTGGAAGTACTGGAGTATCG
Organism: Arothron firmamentum; assembly: GCA_016586285.1. Lineage (NCBI taxonomy): Eukaryota > Metazoa > Chordata > Actinopteri > Tetraodontiformes > Tetraodontidae > Arothron > Arothron firmamentum. Next base: position 47,995 of record BJFM01000830.1, read on the forward strand.
AGTGTTAACATGATGGGATGACTGTTTTCGCCACACAGCCGTGAACGATGGTGGTCTGCCGTGGTTGAAAGCGGCTTGTTGGGTGTAGTTTCTGGGCGGTGTTGTTCCTGCTCAGCGACTGTAGCCTGGGTGGAGCTCCATTTGCACCGTGTCAGATTTCCTTTAATATTTACGCCCCCTCCCTGGCTTTGTTTTCAACAGAGAGACCAATCTGAAGTTTAAGATGGGACTCAGAGTGACGGACGAGAGGCTGCAGCACGAACGGCAGCTGGCCGCGTTTGATGGCGAGTGTGGTCGCGCAGAAACACCCCCACCTGACGGCTGAGAACTGAATCTGAATCGATCTTCCCGATGTGCAGCGTTCATCGAGTGCGAGGAACCAAACAACCGGCTGGACAAGTTCACGGGGACGATGCTGTGGCAGGGGGAGCGCTACCCTTTGGACCTGGACAACATGCTGCTGCGAGGCTGCAAGATCCGGAACACGGAAGAGTGCCACGGCCTGGTCATCTTCGCAGGTCCGAGTCCTCGACTCCATCGCAGCCGCACGCGTGACGGGATCGCCACAGATCCCGATGCGTCTTCAGTTTTAAACGTCTATAAAGTTAATCGATCATACAGTTTAAATCTGTTAAATTGCGGTTTTCTCCAAATTAAATCTTGGGGTGACGATGGTATTTTTAATGAACCTTCTGTCTCGGAGGCGGGGTGAATAATATTTGCCGTTTTCCGACCGTTTAAATGCGCTTTATCACAGGAGCCGACACCAAAATCATGAGGAACGGCGGCAAGACGAGATTCAAGAGGACCAAAATCGACGAGCTGATGAATTACACGGTTTACATGGTGAGTCTGCGCCATTTTCAGCCTCGGACAGTTCGGAAAGGCTCGGGGACAGGAAATGACCTCCAGCAGTCGTAAACATCCTTTGATTTGTGCTCATTTTAGTTTTTTCATTTGAATTGGTGAAGCATTCCTCCTCTTCTGCTGCCATCTGATGCAGATCTTTGCGCTGCTGGTCCTGATAGCAGCAGGTCTGGCCATCGGTCATTCCTTCTGGTACGAGGAGATCGGCTCCAAAGCCTGGTACCTGTACGACGGCAGCAACCAGAGTACCTCCTACAGGGGTTTCCTCAGCTTCTGGGGTTACATCATCGTCCTCAACACCATGGTGCCCATCTCCCTTTATGTCAGGTGAGTTCACGCTCCATAAGCCTTAGCGCACACCTTCCTCTCGACGGAAACCGTGGAAACGCCGTCCGTGGCCCTTCGAGAGGCTTTAATGAGCCGCGTGTCTGTGTTTCAGCGTGGAGGTGATTCGTCTCGGTCAGAGCAAATTCATCAACTGGGACCTGCAGATGTACTTTGCAGACAAGGACACTCCAGCTAAGGTGCACTAAAAGTTTGGTTTGACTGCCTCCTGAGACACACTAACCAGCAATGCTAGACAGAAAACATGGAATTTATTTATTTATAGGGAAAAGTTTACTTGCGGGATGAACAGATTTAACCAGGAGTCTATCACAGACTGCAAAGTTGAATCTGTTGTTTTCATTAATTTCAGGTGGAATTTAAAGGAATTGTTGTGCAGTAAAACCAGTCATTCAAATGGTGGAGGTCCTGGAAACATCGTTTAATTTGCCATAAAATCAGGCTCAGCTTATCTTCAAATGTAAACAAAATTGTAATCTATTGGTTTCCTGTTAACGTGTTTGCAAACGTATAGATAAAGTTTATTTTATCCATTTGGTGCAAAAAAAATTAAGTTTTCATTCACACCGACGGTTTTAACTCAACAACCTGTTCTCGTACTTTCACTTTTGTGTGGCCATGGTTCCGCCAGGCCCGAACGACCACTTTGAACGAGCAGCTGGGCCAGATCGAGTACATCTTTTCTGACAAGACGGGAACGCTGACGCAGAACATCATGCAGTTCAAGAAATGCACCATTGGGGGGCGCACCTACGGTACCGAGCTGCTGCTTTCACCTTCTTTACAAACGCGTAGATGACCTTTGCTGCCTGTTGCTTTGATGGACTGAATGAGGTGGCAAGAACAAAATAGAGTCAAGAGGGACTCCTGGTGCATTATTTTTGCCACGTCAACTCTTTTTGACGGCAGCAGAGTCTCCAGATTCTGCATTCTGACGTTTTCCCGTCGTCTCCACAGGTGATCCGACAACCGCAGAGGGAGTGACGCTGGACCGAGGACGGGTAAGCACAGGGCTGTTATTTTCTCCACTCTGCAAGAAGCCAAAAGCTTGTTTGTCTGAGAATTATGACAACTATGACGTGAGGAAAGATTTGTACCACACCTCAGTGCCAGGCGTGACCTTTGTGTCTATAATTTTCCTTGCAACCTGCAGAATTCTGAAAATATTAAAAGAACAGCAAAAGATGGCAGGTCTTCATTACCCTTTTCCCGTTTTCCCCCCCAGCCGGTGGACTGGAGCTGGAACAGGCTCGCTGACAAGAAATTCCAGTTCATGGACCACTCCCTGGTGGCCTGTATCCGATCCCGGAAAGACAAGGACGTCACGGAGTTCTTCAAGCTGCTCTCCCTTTGCCACACTGTCATGGTTGAGAACAAAGAGGGTAGGTGTCCCAGGCTCCGCCGCCGCCGCCGTGTGGGGAGGACATCACTTTGACCGGCCGTTTTTCGCCCTGTTGACAGGCGAGCTGGTGTATCAGGCGGCGTCTCCTGACGAAGGCGCCCTGGTGACGGCGGCCAGGAACTTTGGCTTTGTGTTTTTGTCCCGGACCCAGGACACCATCACCATCAAAGAGATGGAGCAGGAGCAGACCTATGAGATGCTGGCGCTGCTCGACTTCAACTCTGTCCGCAAGAGAATGTCCATCATCCGTACGAGAGACGCCGTTTTTACGTTTAATAGCCGCATTTGGCTCCCACTCTCGGCCCACGTGCCCACAAACCTTTGAGCAAAACATACTGGGAAAAAGATATCAAGTGATTAAAGGGAGTTAGGCCGTACTTGAAGACGACAAATTCAAACTGGAAAAATGACATCAGGATGTGACGTATGAATTCAGTTAGCTAGCTAGCACAATCTAAAACGGGGTGGGCAATTATTTAGCCTGAAGGGCCACATGGGGTTTTAGATCCTGATGAAGTGCTGATGACTGAGAAGATAGTTTGAAGAGGCTGTAAATTGGTCCAACGATGGATGATGAAGCCAAATGATGTTTGGCCCCACCTTCTTGAGAGGACATGTTAGCATGCTAGCTGAAGCTGGGGTCTGAACCTTTTTCTAACCAATCAAGCTGACAACCCTCTGAATTTGGATTTTGGATTAATTTTATTAATTATTAATTATAACTGGATTATTAATTATTAAGAAAGCTCTGCGGGCCGGATTGAATAGTTCATCGGGCCACATGTGACCCCCGGGCCTTAGTTTGCCCACCTCTGATCTAAAAGCACATGCTTTATTGCTTAAGTTTGCATAAGGACATCAAGGATTAAGCTTCTTAAAACAAAATGATGAAAATGTCTTTAATATGAATACGTTGCCCTAACAACTAATCCTACTGGCGAAACTGAAACGAGTAACAAGCGGACAGGAGCGGAAATTGGTTACAAACTTCAAACGCTAGCTGTGTAGGTCAGCTGACCTGTCGTCCTCTCTTCCAGTGAAGTTTCCCGACGGACGCATTCGCCTCTACTGTAAAGGAGCCGACACCGTCATCTATGAGCGCCTTTCTCCCAATTCAAGACACAAAGAAACTACGCAGACCGCCCTGGATGTGAGTCTGCCTGCAATTTCTCACATTCAGTGAAATGGTTCCCGAGGAGGCGGGAGAGGAACGTGGGGCATCTGCTTCCAGGAGCCTGCAGATTTTACTGCAGAATGCATTTAAAAAGGCATTTCAGGAAATGACAGTGAAGATTCTCAGGCATCCAGGTTATGGTTGTTCCTACTCAGTTCTCTCGATCCAACCTGCTCGCCTCAGATCAGAGTCAGAGTAGGGTTTGGCTGCTCTTGAACGTAGCTTGAAGGTGTTTCACCTCTTGTCTAAAAGGAAAACATCCTCTAAAATGTAGCGTTCTGCTGCCATTCAAGTGTCTGTGGTGGCCAGAGGGGCTTTTCGTTGTGAAGCCAACCACCGTCTCCCTTTTGTGCTGCAGGAATTCGCCAACGCAACCTTGCGGACTCTGTGCTTATGTTACAAGGACATCAGCGCGGAGGAGTTTGCCGCCTGGTCCAGGAAACACAAAGACGCCCAAGTGGCCATGGCCAACAGAGAGGAGGCCCTGGACCGGGTCTATGAAGAGATCGAGAAGAACCTCCTGGTGGGTGAACCGGATGTGGAACCGCTGCAGTTGAACCGTTGGGTTATTTTAACCACCAGTGAACCGACGACTGGGCCACAGCTGAGACGCTTTGTTTCACTCTCCAGCTGATCGGCGCGACGGCTATTGAAGATAAGCTTCAAGACGGGGTTCCAGAAACCATTGCCAAACTGGCCAAGGCTGATATCAAGATCTGGGTCCTGACTGGAGATAAAAAAGGTACGGCCACCCCGAATCCCACAGTCGTCTTCCAGCTGAGGGAAAGGTGAGGACACCCTTTGTTTCATCTGTTCCTCAGAAACGGCGGAGAACATCGGCTACTCCTGCTCACTGCTGACGGATGACATGCAGATCCACTACGGAGAAGACGTCAAGTGAGTGGATGAAGGCCTCATCTGATGCCGCAACGTCTCACAAACCCCAACAACGAGCTCAGCCGGATGAGGCTGACTAACGCCCGGCGTCGCACCTGCGGCACCTTCTGCTGTGTTCTTCTGTTCCCCAGTGAGAAACTGAGGATCTGCCAGGCTAACCGGAGAACCGAGCCTCCGGCGGTGCGCGTGGGCAAGCGGAAGCCCGCGGAGCCTTTCTTCAGCGGGCCGGGCAAAAATGCGCTCGTCATCACCGGAGGATGGCTGGTAAGGTGGAGATGACCCCGAGTAACGGTCCGCTTTCATCTGGCGCCGCGACCGCGGTTAAGACGCCCGCCGGTTCTCTCTTTAAGAACGAAATTCTGTACGAGAAGAAGAAGAAGCGCCGCCGTTTGCGCCTGCGCCGCCTCGGAAAGCGGCCGCCCCCCAGCAGCCCTCAGGACGGCCAGCCCATGGACGACTGGGAGAAGGAGATGAGACAGGTGAAGCCAAAGACGGGGGAACCGGGAGGCGGCGGAGGAGGCTGACGCGCTCCAATGTGTCCCACAGGTGGACTTTGTCAACATGGCCTGCGAGTGCGAGGCGGTCATCTGCTGCCGCGTCACGCCCAAGCAGAAGGCCAACGTGGTGAGTCTGGTGAAGAAGTACAAGAAGGCCATCACGCTGTCCATCGGCGACGGAGCCAACGACGTCAACATGATCAAAAGTAAGCCCGAGCAAGGCGCCGCCGCCGCCGAAGGGTCCCTCCCCGCCCGCTGGCGAGGGCTCGAAACATCCGCCGGTTTGTGTTGGAGAAGCTCGCTGGTGATCTTTGCTCTTTCCCTCCCTCCTGTTCCTCCGCTCATCCAGCCGCAGACATCGGCGTTGGAATCAGCGGGCAGGAGGGCATGCAGGCCGCCATGTCCAGCGACTACGCCTTCGGCCAGTTCCGTTACCTGCAGCGCCTCCTGCTGGTGCACGGACGCTGGTCCTACATCAGAATGTGCAAGTTCCTCCGTTTCTTCTTCTTCAAGAACTTTGCCTTCACGCTCGTCCATTTCTGGTACTCCTTCTTCAGCGGATACTCCTCGCAGGTCAGCGCCAGTTGCTCTGCCTTGATCCCAGAGCTGCTCCTGAAGCTTCAGGAGCCGTGAAGGTCGTCCAGGTGCTGCTCCGAGCACGCGTGGAGTAACCCTTTCTTCTCAACAGGTGGCTTATGAAGACTGGTTCATCACTCTCTACAACCTGTGCTATAGCAGTTTACCCGTTCTGCTCGTTGGACTTTTGGACCAGGTAAAAACACCCTGTTTGCTCCAGTAACTGATAGCTGCCCCTCCTCCTCCTCCTCCTCCTCCTCCTCATCATCATCATCCCTCTTCTCCTCCTCCAGGATGTGAATGACAAACTTAGCCTGAAATTCCCAAAGCTCTACCTGCCGGGTCAGCAGGGGGCGCTGTTCAACTTCAAGAACTTCTTCATCAGTTTGTTCCACGGCATCTTCGTCTCCCTCATCATCTTCTTCATCCCTTACGGAGCCTTCCTTCGGACCATGGGCCAGGACGGCGAAGCCCCCTCCGATTACCAGTCCCTGGCCGTCGTCACGGCCTCGTCCCTCGTCTTTACCGTCAACCTGCAGGTCGGTAGCAGAAGTACGGGTCGCGATGCTTTACGGTGGGGCTGAGGGCGGTGGTCCAGCGATGGCCACGTCCCGTCGTTGCTGACTGACTGCCTGTGTTGGCAAAAACGGAGCTTTTTTTCCCCCCCTCACATCTCCCCGTTTGTCAGATCTCGCTGGAAACCTCCTACTGGACCTTTGTCAACTGCTTCGCGGTCCTGGGAAGCATCGCCATCTACTTTGGGATCATGTTTGACATTCACAGCGCCGGAATCCACGTCCTCTTCCCCTCGGTGTTCACCTTCACCGGTCAGTGCGGCGTCTGACGTCTTCAGCAGGTACGTTTCTCTGCCTTCCGCTCTGAACGGATGCTGTGTTTGGGGTACGAGCAGGCGCGGCGTCCAACGCCCTGCGGCAACCCTACCTGTGGCTGACCATCATCCTGACGGTGGGCATCAGCCTGCTGCCCGTCATCTGCATCCAGTTCCTCCACCACACCATCTGGCCTTCGGTCGGGGACAAGGTGAGCAGCCTTTGCAGCCTTTTCAGCCTTCTCCTCTTTTCAGGGATTTACCGTATTTTCCGCACTATAGGCGCACTGAAAAGCCGTTAATTTTCTCAAAACCCGACGGTGCGCTTTATAATCTGGTGCTCCTTATATATGGATCAATATAGGTTCATTGTGGCTACCGTAGTCAGGGGGCGTGGCCGAAGTAACAGCGGTTAAAAATGGAAGGGAATTCCAGTCCCACCATTAGCACTAACGTTTAATTTACCGTAGCGCTGTTTTACTTGTTTACTGAGTCGGGGAAAAGTTCCCCTCCACGTTTGTGAACGCACTAACTACGTGATAAACCTTGCGGTTGAGAGTGTGGATGCAAGTCTCTCACCTGCTCCCTTCCCGTCATCCTCAGGTCCAAAGAAACAGGAAGAAGTATGAGATGGAGATGCAAGCAGAGGAGAGGAAGAAGCCGTCGGTCTTCCAGCGCGGCAGGCGTTCCCGCCGCTCCGCCTACGCCTTCTCTCATTCGCGTGGCTACGCCGACCTTATTTCATCGGGGCGGAGCATTCGGCGGCGCCCGGCGGCCCGCGCCCCGCCCCAGGAGAGCATCAGGGAGCTCCCTCGGAGAGAGGCTGAAAACATCTAAAGGAGTGGGGGGGGGGGAGGGGCTGAGGAGCAGCTGGAGCAGAACTGAGGACTAGTCGATGATGGAGAAGGGCTGCGGTCACCACCAGGAGGGGAGCCAGCGGGCGTGGCTCCACGCCAGCGCCTTCACCGCACGGGCAGAAACGTTCCGGTCCTGAGACCTCTGCCTCCAGCCCGACCCTCCTGCTCTGGAGGGCAAATGTCCCGGCGTGGCCACAACGTTATTTAACTCAGGACTTTTTAAAAGACCAAAGTCTTTATTTTTTAAATGAGCTTCTCTCCCGTTTCAGACGGCGGCGGCGGCCGCATGCGAAGCTCTCTTTCTCCGTTCCACCTCGGCGGTTCCAGCCCGGTCGATTCGTGGAAGCTTTTACCGAAACGAACACGTGATGCTGCGTCGGGCCGCAGCAGCGTTGCATCTCCTTCCATTCAGGGATTCTATTCTGTTTTTCTTTGCTGTACAGCTATAACGTGAACTTTTTAATATTTTATTGAAAACCAAAGAGGGATGCTAGCGTTCTGTCATCCGCAATCCACATGGGCGGAGGTTCTCCTGCGCCTCCATCCAGAATAGATGGTCGACGGTGACGGTGCTTCTCACAGGCGAGTGTGGAAGCGAGCGGCTTCCACACCCGCTCAGCTTTTCCTCTTTTAGAATTCCTTCAGGATGAAATCTGTTAGTCTGTCTGTCCTTTTTCCGACGTCACCAGACCTTCGCCGTTCTTCACCTTGAGTATCTCCTTGGTGCTGCTGACAGAGAAACCCACCGGGCAGCCGGATCTCGCCTTCCTCGGACGGCGAGAAGGTTCTTGTGGGCGTCACCGAGGTTCACAACGACCCAGAGGTGTCTGCTCTCCTCCAGACCCGTCAGTCAGATGCTCACGGGCTGATCTTTCCCTGACGTGTCCGATTCACACGCGTGTTTAACGAGGAAAGAATGGAGCCAGAAGATGAGGCCTGCTGTCGACTGGATCTGTCTGCCGGTGTTTTATTGTGTGGTTGTTAATAAAAGCCAGGGGCACATTTAGCAATCTGAAACCAGTGCTTATTTTACAATAATATATCATATAAATCCTTCTCTAGAGTTTTCCCCACCATGTGACATTTGAAACAATGTCGTTGCATCACCAGGGTTCCATAAACTGGTAGAAGAAGAAGTGATGTGTGGAAATAAATGAGGTCCGAAGCCTTAAAGCAGATGGGAGGCGAGAGCTCCGTGAGCTGGTTCTCTTCAGCTGTCGAGATTCGGGAGCAAACCCGGTCGGTTTTGTTCTCCGCCTGCTCAAAGACCTCCAGTCAAACGTTGCGCAACAGTGGACAGGGTCTGAGGGACGGCTGGGAAAACGTGATGTGCGTGTGGAAAAAAAACCCCATATATGCAGGCCCTTGAATGCATCAGTAGTGGCAGGAATGAGCTGCCAGTAGATGTGATTGCTGTGTGCATCCTGTAGGTGTGAGTGCAGGACCGCGCACGGCAGCTGTGCACTGAAACTGCTCAGATAGCCACAGAATGTCCTAAATCACACGCTGAGACTTCATCACTGGTCGTTTATGTTTGAATTTGCCTTCAAGGCGCCTGATGATGAAGACGATTTGATTTCTAAATGAAAACTACAGAAATGCGGCTTGAAACAGGAGCTGGGAGTTGTTTTGGCCGCTTGGGGGCAGCAAATACACGTGAAGGCAGCAGGAGCGCCGCACGCGTGCATCGCCAGACGTGCGCGTCTGCCTGCTGCAGAATACTGGCTGATGCATGACCACATTTAACAGCAAGGAAAACCTCTTTATGAATGGGTTCCCACTTCTGCCTTGCGTGGGTCTGGGCCTGGTGTCCCCAGGAGAGCTGCTCTCTTTAACTCCTCACATTTTTGTCTCTATTATATTATTATTATATATATTATATTATATATTCAAACTAACATCAGACCTGCTGCAGCATCACGGTCAAAGGAGCTGCTGCAGTCAAGTCTTTCACTGACACTGTCATTCATTTTACTGTTGGCACGGAAATCTGGTCAACTGTGTCCTTAAACCCAGAATACAGCAAATCCGACTCCGATCAGCAAATTCGAGGAGGAATTTGAGGAAGAGCAGCTGCAGCTCTGGAAACCATTTAGGTGTAACAAAGGAGGCGAAAGCGACATATGAATAAAGCTAATATCATGGAAGAAACACGCCGTCAAGATTTACAAATCATAGATGTTCTGCTTTTTTGGGGGGGGGTGAAAAGATTCCTTACTCCAGCCTGGATGACTCTGGGGATAAAAGATGGCGCGGCTCGCCCCCCCAGGGGCTGAGGGGGTGCTGCTGGCCAGAGACGGGCCCACGTCCTCGTCTTTGGCCCGTGGGAGGAGGCTGCGGGCTGTGTCCCGCTGTCATGCTTGAACTTTTCCTCGTCGAGGTGTGATAACAGCATGCACGGTCTTCTTCCTCCTCCTCCTCCTCCTCTCCTTTTCACTCCAGAGGTCATGGGGTCGGACAGGACGGGAGGAGGACCCGCCAGGACGCGAGGTGGCAGCATCCATTCTGCAGGAATTAGCCCTGTTAGCATCGCCTTTGCGCGCTCTTCGACGTTCACGCCGGCGCTTGTGGGAAACGCTCCCTCCATCTGTCCGTCTCTGGAATCCCGCGATGAGGAGCCGTACAAACGCTCGTGTTTGCGGGCCGTTCCAGCCAACCTGTCCTCACGTCCACGCGTGTTTGCTGCACGATAGGTAGCAGAAACTGAAAGGAAAGCGCGCGAGGGGAGAAGGACGGGACTAGGGCCGTCACGTGACTGTGGAGGTGACGGTCAATGGCCGCCACCTCGCGTTCCAAATTCCAAACGGGGTTAAAAAAACAAACAAAACCCTTCATCCTTTGTCTTTGCAGGCTAAGGAGGAGCAGCAAGACGGAAGCAGGCTAGTTGTTTCGTCCTTCCGTAACGATCAGAAAGGAGCAGAATCGCCTGCATCAATAAGTCTTGGGGGGGGTTTGGTCGTTGTTGTTTGGCCTTTAAACAAATTGCGAATTCTGAGCAGCGTCAGACGTCAGAGGGGTTTAAAAAGTCCCAATTTGACGCCATCCATCCCTGCAACCAACGAAATTACTGCTCTAACACCGCTAACTGCATGTTAAATCAGCCTTTTTTTTGGCTGCTATCGCTCAGTCTCTGTCAAATCTGCATCAGTTCCACATCGGTGGCCTGCAGGCAGACTTAGATAATGCTCTCCATATTTACAGTGGCAGGAGGATTGGGAGGTTTTTGACGGGATCCCATTTGTGTGAACCTATTAGCACTGAGCGCTGCGAGCTCCCCCCCCCCTGATACGCCTCTGAGATTAGGCAATGGTATTACAGTAAGAGGATCGACTCGCCTGGAGGTGAGGACAGAATTTACAGAGAGGGAACACACACAAAGACGGGAACACACTCGCAGACAGGACCGCGCACTCCCTGGAAAAAAAAAAAAAAAAAAAAAAAAGGATCTGGCAGCGAGAGGAGAGCAGGAGAGACGCGAACAGGAACACACGGGTGAACGAAAAAAGCTTTAAAAGAGCAAGTGCAGATGTGAGAAGAAAGCGCGATTAAAAAAAGAGACATGGTCTCTTTTACACCCCCAGTTCTGCTGTGCAGGACAGCGAGAGCGTGCGTAGGACTCATTTTCAGAGGGAAAAATTGTAGTTTTTGTCTCACGGTAGAGAAAAATAATAAAATACAACAACTTGTTCAATATTTCGCAACGATTTTCAGGTTTTCAGGTCACTGGAATATTTGCATTTTTAATCTTCCAGTGTTTTTATTCAAGATGACTTTGTTTTTATTCTATTAGAAGAAACTGCTAATTTACCCTTTTTGCGGTGAACAAGGGCTTATTGCGTTTTACAGAAAACTGCCAACAGGCGATTGTGCAGGAAAACGTGGCCCTTGTTTCCTTCATTTTAGCTTTTTTCTCCCTCCTTCCCTGCGGTTTTTCAGAAATTCTCGACGTTTCCATTGTTGCGGATAAGTTACTCAGATGTGTGCAGGCCTCCAGAGCCCTGCCTAATATCAGTGCTGCTTGTCTGGAAGCGTCCATGATGGATGGCAGATTTCCCAGATGAAGGTAAAGCCGTGTCTGTTTGGAGGGCCTTTGAAATTGTTATCCGCGCCAATAGACCCAATATTGATGACCTCTGATCCGTATTTCATCGTTTTTAGCAAGCATTTATTTCTACAAACGTTCTGATTTAATCCCAGAAATCTGTGGAAACATCTGGAGTGGCGGCGAGGCTGCTGTGCTGGGAGCCCCGGAATGCTCTGCAGTTTGATTTTGCGGTTTCAGTTTTGAGTTTTGCTGAAACGTTCCTGGTTGGACCAACTGAGATAACGAATCTAACAAGAGCAGAGCAGGTGACCTTTCTGAGGTCGGAATTTTCAGTTTTAAATACAGCTGTCTTCTTCACACATTTCCCCCTCTACTAATGGAATTAGTGTCATTGCGGTGTGTGTGTGTGTGTGTGTGTGTGTGTGTGTGCGTGTGTGTGTGTGTTATGTACATACTGAGTGATAAAACACTCATTCTACTCTCATATTTCTACTAGCA
>BJFM01000830.1:71356-84866 GCA_016586285.1 Arothron firmamentum
TGTGTGTGTGTGTGTGTGTGTGTGTGTGTGTGTGTGTCTACCTGCTACTAATGATCTGCAGCTGTCAACAACGAGTGTATCATGCACACAACAGAAGCGCAGGGAGGAGATTGTGAAGTAGGTTTAGTTTCAGAGCTGGAGGTGAAGAAGTGCGATTTGGAAAAGATCCACATTAGCAACAACGAACCAGGGCGGAGGGAAAGAAAGACGGGACACAAGTAATGGAGGAGAGAAGAGAAAGTACAGATATGAGAGAAGGAAATGAGTCAAATGAACAGATGGAAGCGAGAGGAATGAAACATAAGAGAAAGAGACAAAGGAGGGAGGAAGAGAAGGAGACAGGAGCTGGCGTGAGTCCAGCAGCCTCTTCCTCTCCTCTTCCTCTTCCTCTTCCTCTTCCTCTTCCTCTTCCTCTTCCTCTTCCTCTTCCTCTTCCTCTCCTCTCCTCTCCTCTGGGTTGGACGCTGCTGCACGTCATTAGAGCTGCCAATCAGCAGCGGCTGACGCCGCCCTGCAGCCGGACAGCTGCAGTCCAACCTGCTGCAACGCTGTCGCTCGCTTCCCAGGGTGGAGAGCGGGTTCTGGACCGGGACGTTCCAGAGGCTTCCATCAGAGGAACCTTCTTCTGGGCTTCAAGAGCTGTACATGTGGATGCTATGAGCTCTGACGCCCATTATGGTTAAAATAAAGATTTCGGTATTGATTGACTCGAAACGGTGGTTTGAGAGCATCTATTTAGGCCGACTATCCATGAAGGGAAGCAAAGGTTGTCGCTTGCAGAGGTGAAGATCAGGGCTGCACAACGTGGACAAAAGTTCATATCTCGATCTTTAATCTCAATATCTCAATATCGATACAATAGGACAGGTGTTATTTGATATTTTAACTCTAGAAACAGTCAAAACTAAGTGTGATTTAAATAAAACTGCAAAATAATACAAAATGGACTTGGGAAAAGTGCTCTTTTATTGATTTTTTTTTTTAAAGACCAATAACTGTCAAACGTGCCAAACATGGACAACATTGCAACCAAATGACACTTAAAGAACCATGACTGTCATTAAAAAAAAGAAAAAAAAACCAGACATGCGTTCATTGGCTGTGCTGCACATGCTGGGATTAGGAAGAACTTGCTCAGGGAAAGTGTATATTGTTTGCATTGTTGCCTTTGCGATATTCGTATTGCACACATTCAATAATAACGATCCGATAACGAAACGATAACGATCCGATAATGATACGATAACGAGACGATAACGAGACTATAACAATACGATAACGATATAATAACGAAACGATAATGATATATTGTGCAGCCCTAGTGAGGGCGCCTGGCTGAACCTGGAAGCTGGCAGGAAAATCTCCTGTTATGACACAATCGCTCAATATTCAAACCCAAATATCAGCGAAGGAGCGTTTATGCGGGGAGGAGGTGCCCGGCTCGACGTGCACTTTCCCGCCCGAAGCCAGAGCAGTGAGCGGGTGGCTGTTTGCGGGAAAAAAAGGATTTAATGTTTTTCAAACAGCTCATTAATTTTTACTAGTTACTCACCGAGGTTTGCTTCCCTTCTGTGCCGTTACCACAGCGTTCACTTTGCTTCAATATCGCTGCTCACAAATACGTCATAAAAGTTTAATTGTGCGACGTTGGGGCACAGTTTTGAAATATGACCACTCGTTTGCGCTAACGAGCGTTTATCAGACACCGTGTGAAGTGTTTGCAGGGCTGTGACATCACACCATTGATCCTTTTTGTTGACGGCCCAGTACGTGATCGTTATCGGCGCTCTTTATTCCTTCCATCCGTCTACGTGCGCGCCACATTATGGCAGCTCAAGAGACGCTCAGAGATAGCTTTTGGAATTATTTTTTGATGATTGTCATTATTTTAAACGCGGCGCGAAAGGAGCAGAACGGCGACGGCGCAGTAGCTAGCGCAACTTTTAATGACCGGCATGGATTCACGGGCTCAACAGGGTGCAATTGAAAAGCGTGCACACGCGCCGGCAGTCATTATAAGGTCTTCAGTAAAGCCAGCGCGCGCGCTGTCGCCGCCGCTCGGCAGCCTCACAGTTGGGCTGCTGAGACGGTGGAATCGCCAGAGAGGCCACAGTCAGATGGACTGTCGGTGACCCAAAGAAGCATCCTCTCATCATCCAGATGCGCGCAGGACGCGTGCACGTGCTGCAGCGGTAGCAGGGTGGCATGGACACAAAGATGGCAATGGGAGCTGGAGATGCTGGAGATGGCGGGCCTATTTAGGGAGCAGCGCAGCTGAGTGTGCTTCCGCCAACGCCTCTGTCTGTGATTCTGTCCCGACTCCAGCGTCCCTTCAGTCCAATTCAGTTTTATTTAGAGGGCGTTTTTTTGGGTTTTTTTTTTTGTTTTTTTACAATAAAACTGTCTCTAGGTGCTTTACAAAGGCAGAAACCTGGAGCCGGAACCCCCAGTTTAGCGCAGCGGCAAGGAAAATCTCCTGTTTACCAGGGAGAAACCTTGAGCAGGACCAGACTTACAGGGTGGAACCATCCTGCTGAAAACCTGGGTCAACCTTAGCTCAAGGAGGAGAAGAAGAGGGAGACAGGATGGAGAGAATAAATGAGAGAAAGAGAGAGAGACAAATATACAGAGCAAACTTGATAGAGCATAGGCAGGTCCTGACAGTGGACTCTGGGTTAGTCAGAGCACAAAGGTCTGGAGACGGGAGCCTGCAGAAAAATACATAGAGAGAGAGAGAGAGAAAGAGAGAGAGAGAGAGAGAGAGAGAGAGAGAGAGAGGAGGGTGAGAGAGAGAGACAGAACAGCGAGGAAGCCTGTGTGCGCTGTGAGTCAGTACAGCAGCATCCAAAAATAAAACCAACCCCTTCAAAGGCGTCAAATGCCAAAGTAAAGCTTGAGTAAATGCTAGAAGTTCCGTGTTGAAGTCAGGGACTATCACAGACCGATCGGAGCCACGGCGCGATGGCGTCTGCTGAGACGACCCCAGCGGAGACCTCGGCGTGGGCCCAAAAACGCTCCGTCCCGGCCAGGCACGCGAAGCCAGGCTGCGTCAGGCGTAGCTGTCAGACGCCACCCCAGCGGCCTTCAGCCTCAGTCCCCCCCCCCCCGAAATTAATTACATTTGCAGAATGGAGTGGAGGGAGGACAATCTGGAAGCAGCTCTGCGGAGGATTAACAGCTTGTGACTTTTTCTTTTTTTTTTAGCTGATTATGTGACGTAATAATGAGGGACTGCAGGATCAGGCCGGCAGGAAGAGACTTTTCTGGATTTGCTGACATATGAGACATAAAGTTCATGTCAATATCACCAACACGACCCACCGCACGGAGGCTCATAGTCATTATTTACTCATGTCATCATTAAAAAAAGGTTATTTTTGCTATCCTGTAGAGGCTGGTGTGTAGTTGTAACAGGTAGTTTTGCAGCGTTTTCCGAGTTTTGGTTGCCAGGCGATGGATTCTGAGGCTGTTGTCCGTGATAAACGGTAACACAGCCACAAAGATTGGAGCAACAATGCCCCGGTGAGGAGAGAGAGGGCTGAAGTTAGCATCAAATGCAACCTTTGATGATGGAAACTGAGGTTCTGGATGCGAATTCGAGCGGAGGAAAGGAGCCGCGTGGACAAACGGGATGAAGAAACGCTGGAGTGGACGGATAGAGGAGTGGGCCCACACGTCTGATTCAGACCTGCGGGCCTCTCCGGAGGAGGAGGAGGAGAGGTTCCTCCTCCGGCCAGGCTCTGCTGTCTGCCCGCGGCTACGGAACCTCCAAACCAGGTCCACAACAAGCCCGAACAGCACTGAAGCTCAGGCCCAAATCCCTGAGCGGACACGCCCACCCGTGAGGTTTGAATGTCTTTCTGGAGTCCTGGTCCTCTCCGCCGTTGGCGTCCTCCTTCCTGCTGTCTTCTAGGTGCCCGGTCCCGCTGCTGTGTGTGTGTGTGTGTGTGTGTGTGTGTGAGGCGTGGCCTGAAACTTTGCCTGCTGTCTCCCAGCCTCCATCTTTCTCTCTGATGGACTAATTATTGTCGTTGTTGCGCTGCTCGCGCTGCTGGCTGCCAAATGGAATTAAAAAACAATTATTGATAATTGAAGAGTGTCTTTAGTTGCGTGTGCATGTGTGTGTGTGTGTATGCGTCTGGAACCGAGCCTGGACCAGAGTATTACATCTGTCACCCGAACGCCGTGACAACCACTCGAGTGTGGCGCCGCATCCTGCGCAATTCAGCGCACACATCTGCAGAGCAACGCCTTGGCTTTGTGCGCGCGTGCCTATAAATTTACTGTGCTGTGCATCTGCGCTTTCAGACGTGTGTGTGTCGTGTGTGTGTCGTCAGCATGTGCGCGGCATTTTAGCATGTATGCAGGTGTGTGTGTGCAGCTGCCTGAGTGCGGAGGGTGTTATCTATGGCTGCGTGTTTGTGGCGTTTCCGGTTGGTGTGACAGATTGACACGTGCACAGATGGCAAATGATAGACATATGAATTTCAATTCACACCTTTAATACTGACATGCCAGCAGTGTTAAATCATTTGTGATGCAAATGTCAGAAAATAACTCAAATTAAAACAAAGCGCAGAGAGAGAGAGAGAGAGAGAGAGAGAGAGAGAGAGAGAGAGAGAGAGAGAGAGAGAGAGAGAGAGAGAGAGAGAGAGATGGGAAGACGTTCAGTGACCGAAGACAAAACCCTGAAAGAAACTGTTGGGACTGGCGCGCAATTAAGAGGCGGGGAAGCCCAGTGCATCATGGGAAGTCGCCCTGCACATGCAAAGGCCTCAGGTGAGCCTGAATATAAGCTTTACCAAAAAGCAAAATGTACAGTGCATATATGAGTTTAAAAATGATCACACCCTCCCTCTCTTTATTTCTAACACGCACACACTCACTCGCGCGCACACACACACACACACACACACACAAACACACACACACACACAGGTACACACAAACGGTGTCAACTAAATATTTATTAAATATAGTAATGACAAATCCATCAACTGATCTCTATCTGTAATGAAGCTATTTTTAGAACTGCTGCAAGGTTGTGTGTGTGTGTGTGTGTGTGTGTGTGTGTGTGTGTGTGTGTGTGTGTGTGTGTGTGAGCGGGGGTCGTGGGAGAGGAGTTGTTTTCCAGAAAAATAGTTTTGTAATTACATCTGCGAGGGGGGAAACTCGTTATCTGGGCTCGCGAGGGGCCAACGGCGGATGCTTTGAAATGTGCCTCCTCTCCAGCCCGGCGACGCCAAAATACTGGTAATAAAACGCTGATAAACAAGCGAGTGTAATTGCGTCTATTTGCATTTTTAAATAATGTCGTCGAAAAAATAAATGTGTTTGCTCTACAGAGTGGCTGCTAGCTGTAAACTGCTACCGCATTTCTGCTTTTTAATAAGCTAACGTATCATCTAATTATTTTTTTAGAAGTAAGATTAATTTTATTTCAGGGGTGCCCTTGAAAAAGTTTGAATTGCTCGTAAAATCTGACGATTATGAATTTCCCCGTCGTTGTTTTATTTGACGTTTAAAATGATTACATTTACAATTCTGAGAAGGATTGCTGTTTTAATTACATGTTATTTTGTCTTTAGTGACTTCAAAACAACAGAAATAACAATGCATAATTTGTAATTCCTTAATGGAATATAAATATCTGTATATAAGTCATAAATATATCATGAATATAGACTAAACTTAAATAAGTGGAGCCTTCAGATCAATATTAACCCCATATTTCTAATCAATGCACCATCGTTAGTCTTGTTAACGTCACCTTTATTCTTCAACTGTAAATGAGTTTTATTTTAACGTCCTCGCTTTTCCTGAGATATTTGATGCCGTGAAGGTGAAGCTGCCGCTGCACAGAAGCAGAGACGCCCACAGGACGGAGGACGCTCTGCTCGCTGGTGCCGCCGGGCGGACACCTCCGCAGAGAGGGCACAGAGGTCGTCAGGGAAACGCCGCCAGCGCTAAAGGTTGAACCGTTAACACACCGGTAATGTCGGCGTTCCCTGAATTCAAAGACATGCCCAAACTCCGGCTGGAGAACATAATCAACTCTGGGGAAATATTAGCCGGAACCGCGGGACCGGTAAAAGGAAGAGGAGCTTTCCTCCACCACCTCCAGGTGTTAAACGTCTGGGCTGGAACAGCGGCCTTCCGGCCAACGTAAACATTATAGACACTGTGGGAAGGAGCTGTGTTAGCGAGCGCACAGGCTGCGTGTCAGAGCAGCAGCGAGCGCTCTGGTGTTAATTTGCGGGAGGTTATCCCGCTAATGTTGTTCAGTCCTGGCTGCTAATCTGACTGCAGGCTTCCCTTTTAAATTAATTACAGTTAACTGTGTTAATATTTCATTAAAGTATTAAACGGAAGAACGTGAGTTTTAATCTGACCGCTCCTGCTGCACCAGTGTGTGTGTGTGTTTGTGTGTGTGTGTGTGGGGCAACCCTAATGTCGCTCTCATCCCTCCCCTGTCACTCTCTGCTCATCCATTCCTTCTCCAGGGACTCTCCATCTTTTCATCCCTTCTTGCAGCAGAAGCTGGTGCTCACACACTCACGCAGCTCAAAACAGCATGTGCAAAAGTACCACACACACACACACACACACCCATGCAACGCCTGCTAAACGGACGGAAATTAAAGGTAAAACACACACGCACGCGCGCGCGCACACACACACGCTGCAGGACAGGGCAGATGTCTCTTGTCAATGTGCACAAATGTCAAACAAGCAGCCTGTCATATTTTCATATTTAACTATTCATCTATTCATCTAATCCTAATTTATGAATTTTACACACACACACACACACACACACACACACACACACACACACACACACACACACACACACACACACACACACACACACAAAGGCACACACACACCTATTTCTATCTTTGTGAGGACTTTCATAGGCATTCTGCAGTACCCAGCCCCTTACCATAACCATAACATCCCAACTAACCCCTGACTTAACCCTGACCCCTAGCCCTGACCCCTGGCCCTGACCCTAGCCTTAACCCTGACCCTGACCCCTGACCTAAACCCAATTCTAAGCCCAACCTTAAAACCAAGTCGGAACCTCCAAACAGGCCTGTGAAGTTTTTTTCAGGTTTTTTTTTGACATGGTTCTGTCAGTGTCTCTGCCAAAAACTCCCACTCCATCCATCCATCTATCTATCCATCCGTCCATCCATCCATCCATCCATCCATCCATCCATCCATCCAGTGGCCAGTTGTGCTTGTGGACCTGCAGGAAAGCCAATAGGAGGCCGGCAGATTTCAAACTCCCCCACAAGATCTGAGTTGTTTTCTATTTTTTTAAATGATAGATTTCATGTGTAGATAAGTCATTATCTGTCACATTCTGCGACACTGATGATTCTCTGGGTTGTGACAGATGAGTCAATCATCCCCACTTCTGTTAAAAATATGAGTAACGATGTTTCTCCTCTAATGTCAGCCTCATGCTAATGTCTAGAATGAATATTTTACACATCATTTTCAGGCTGATTATTTTCAGATGCAAAGTCTGAAAAGCTAATTTGTGCTGTTACTCTTTTTTTTATTTTTTTTTTAGCTTTTATATTCTGTTAAATCCTTGTAAATACACACCACACTTAGGACGCGGTTCTCCACCTTAATCTGTGTGTGTGATTGACTTGTGACGTTTATTGTCCGTAGCAGGACAAAAAAAAAAATCCTACGTACAGAGGAAACACGTATGGAGGTGTCATTTTATTTTTAGTGTTCTAAACATTCCTGCATTGATGATAATTATCAACATATGTGGACAGATAATAATGGTTTTATTTGAAGCTTCCACACAAAGATGGAGATGCATCCCCATAGGACCCGCGCATGTGTGTGTGTGTGTGTGTGTGTGTGTGTGTGTGTGTGTGTGTGTGTCGGGGGGGATGTGTTGGTCTCCAAAAACTTGAAAAAGAATTGTCAGATCTATTAATCCGTGCCATACACTTGCTCTCTGGGGCTCTCTCTCTCTCTCACTATCTCTCTCTCTCTCTCTCTCTCTCTCTCTGACACTCATCCTAAATTGTCCATCTGATGGACAAGTGTGAAACCAGCTGCTGAGGGTGAATAATCAGGACAATCCTTCAGCACAAAGCTCAAACCAGGCTGCTTCCTGCTCTACAAAGATCTAGAACGGTTCGTCCCACCTGCATTGTTTCCTATTTACACACCTTTCGGCCTTTATTTTACATGGACAGCAAACAACAATGAACAATTAAATGATGACGTCAAGAAACAATTAAAAAATTAATTAAAAAGATTAATAAAATGAGTTATTACAAGTCAATGTAAAAAGTCATTTTACATGAATTCATTATTTATATCAAGAGACTCTCAACAGGAAGTACAAGAAAGTTAATTACCGCTGTGTGTGTGTGTGTGTGTGTGTGTGTGTGTGTGTGTGTGTGTGTGTGCGTGTGTGTGTGTGTGTGAGACATGTCAGGATGTGTAGAAAGAGGCTGAATCCACGCCCCTCAATTATAAAAGAAGCTTATATTTAGGTCTGATTTTAATAGCAACTATACCGAGTGTTTGTCCAGTGTGTGTTTTATTTTATAGCAATGAGACAGTGGCAGGAAATTAGCTCCCTCGTCTGCACCCGGTCACTTTGAATCTGTCTTGCGGTCTCGCTCCGGTTTCTTGTTTTTGCAGGGGCAGCCTGAGATAATAGCTGGTGATTATGACAGACTGCTTACGGCTGCATCAGTAATTAACCTTTCAACTATTAGTCCTGTTCAAACACACAGCCTGTGATAATACAGTATGCTCTGGTTAAAAAAACAGATTGGACAATTGGCTTTTGGCACAAGAATGGCCGTGTGTGTGTGTGTGTGTGTGTGTGTGTGTGTTCTTGTACTTGCTTCATACTGAGCATCAAAATGCTCATTCTACTAGCAAAGTAAGGACATTTTGGCTGGTCCTCACAACCTCAAAGGTCTCTGAGGGTTCAGACTTGGTTTAAAGGGTGGGGTTAGAATGAGGGTCAGGGTCAGGGTCGTTAGGTTGGGGTCAGGGTCAGGGTCAGGGTCGTTAGGTCATGGTCAGGGTCAGGGGATAGTTGAGATGGTCAGGGATAGGCTGGGTAATACATTATGTCTATCAAGGTCCTCACAAAGATAGACGTAGGTGTGTGTGTGTGATTGTGTGAGAGAGAAAGAGAAGAAAGAGATGAATAGAAACGTTAGTATCCGTTTTTAAAACAAGCCAAATTCTTGAGAGAATTCTTTTGTGTTTTTGTTTGATCACTGAATCAGTTCTTTTTATTTTCTGGTTTAAGGCTTTCATGCTCTCAGTGCTGATGCTCAGGAACGTTTCTGAAGAGTCGATAAAGTTAAACCAAACCAAAGAAACGAAACCACCCAACAACCTCGTACCTCCGTCACCTGTACAGTCTCCACGGCTGCACTCCAGCCTTTTCCCTCCATCTTTCAGTGGGTTCCCTCACATCCTCCCTTTCCATACTCTCATCTGTCCCCTCAAATCTTCTTTTTCCCCATCCACCTCTCTGTTCCCTCAGATCTTTATCTTCCATCCACCTTTCTGTTCCTTCAAATTATCCTCCTCTATCCACCTCTCTGATCCTTCAAATCCTCTTCCTCCACCCACCTCCCTGTTCCCTCAGATCTTTAATAACCATCCACCTTTCTGTTCCCTCAAATCATCCTCTATCCACCTTTCTGTTCCCTCAGATCTTTATCTTGCATCCACCTTTCTGTTCCCTCAGATCCTCCATCCACCTCCCTGTTCCCTCAGATCTTTATTATCCATCCCCCTTTCTGTTCCCTCAAATTATCATCCTCTATCCTCCTCCTCTGTTCCTTCAAATCCTCTTCCTCCACCCACCTCCCTGTTTTCTCAGATCTTTAGCAAGCATCCACCTTTCTGTTCCCTCGAATCATCCTCCTCTATCCACCTTTCTGTCTCAAATCATCCTCCTCTATCCACCTTTCTGTTCCCTCAAATCCTCCATCCACCTCCCTGTTCCCTCAGATCTTTAACAACCATCCACCTTTCTGTTCCCTTGAATCATCCTCCTCTATCCACCTTTCTGTTCCTCAAATCATCCTCCTCTATCCACCTTTCTGTTCCCTCAGATCTTCCTCCTCCATCTACCTCCTTGTTCCCTCATATCTTTATTATCCATCCACCTTTCTGTTCCCTCGAATCATCCTCCTCTATCCACCTTTTTGTTCCCTCAGATCCTCCATCCACCTCCCTGTTCCCTCAGATCTTTAACAACCATCCACCTTTCTGTTCCCTCAAATCATCCTCCTCTCTCCACCTTTTTGTTCCCTGAGATCCTCCATCCACCTCCCTGTTCCCTCAGATCTTTAACAACCATCCATCTTTCTGTTCCCTCGAATCATCCTCCTCTATCCACCTTTCTGTTCCTCAAATCATCCTTCTCGATCCACCTTTCTGTTCCTTCAGATCCTCCATCCACCTCCCTGTTCCTTCAGATCTTTAACAACCATCCACCTTTCTGTTCCCTCAAATCATCATCCTCTCTCCACCTTTTTGTTCCCTTAGATCCTCCATCCACCTCCCTGTTCCCTCAAATCTTTATCCTCCACCCACCTCGCTGTTCCCTCAGATCCTCCTCCTCCATTCGCCTTTTTGTTCCCTCAGATCCTCCATCCACCTCCCTGTTCCCTCAGATCTTTAACAACCATCCACCTTTCTGTTCCCTCGAATCATCCTCCTCTATCCACCTTTCTGTTCCCTCAGATCTTCCTCCCCATCCACCTTTCTGTTCCATCAGACCTTCCTCCTCCATCTACCTCCTTGATCCCTCATATCTTTATCATCCATCCACCTTTCCCTTCCCTCAAATCATCCCCCTCTCTCCACCTCTCTGTTCCCTCGGATCCCTCCTCCATCCACCTCCCTGCTCCCTCAAATCTTTATCCTCCACCCACCTCACCGTTCCCTCAGATCCTCTTCCTCCATCCGCCTTTCTGTTCCCTCAAATCATCCACCTCTATCAACTTCTCTGTTCCCTCGTCAGAACTCTGATTATTTCACCTTCACTTTTTAGTATTTGTTTAGTTTCTCTCTTGAACCTTTTCTCCTCGTCAGTTTTGATGGGCAAGTCTTAATGAAAGATTTAATTAGCAGTAATAGTATCGTTATCGTATTATCATTATTGTTGTTGTTGATATTATCGCTATTATCATCATTACCTGCGGAGCCCGCCTCCCCCCACCCCCCCGCCCCCCCATCACTCACCCAGAGGTGTGCTTCCAGCAGTCCAGATGTGGTGATACCATGTTATAACTGCAGGAATTACAGCACCAACCATTGTGATGATGTGAACCGCAAATATGATGGAATGGATGTTTGCATATGTATGTTTTGCCAATGAAGTCTCACACACACACACACACACACACATGCGCGCGCGCACACACACAGTAACACCTGTTCTCCTGAAACCCTGGCAGGCTCCTCCTGTGTCCGCGTTGCCAATTTGCGGCGTCCCTCGTCCGTCTCTGCTAACAGACTTTGTTTGGATGCCAGAGGTTCAGCGCGTCTTAAATCAGCACGTCGATCCAAATCCGACAGTGTGTTCTGTGATGTTTAATTAGGAATAATAGTTTCTGATATTCCACCAATTAGGGTCTGTCTCCTGCTCAGTCAGGGGAGTTTTGTGTGTGTGTGTGTGTGTGTGTGAGACTGCACAGGTGATGCCAGGCTGGCACGCTCCCCGGCTGCTTTTTAAAACGCTGCCTCTGCAGATCGACTGATGCTTTAAAGTGAGAAAACACAAATTTTGAATTGGGTTGAAAGTCCAAACGTTCAAACCCAGGACAAGTGTTTGGAAAAGGCTTGAACAAAAGAAGCTGCTGGGGATGATGTTGAATCATCTCGAACCTGCCGACTGTCCTGAGGTCAGCGTCTCTATCGCAGTTTGTTAAATTCAAAATCAAGCGCGTCCGTTGTTGGTTAAAGTCAACAAGTGTAGTTTGACCCGTCACCCCGATGGGATATTTACAACACAGAGATGAACAACGCTGACGAACAGCAATGAAAAACCCTCTAAATCAGGCAATAAATGTGACGTTTCCCACTCTGATGCTTTTATTTTTGTCAGCGGTTAGTTCTGCTTCCTGTGTTGTGTTTGGTTACTTCTCGTTTCCTGGGCTGACTGTGGCACACCTGTATCAGATCTCATCATCGTCCATCTATAAGGCCACGTTCCACAGGCGCCCGTTCCCGGAATGTTGTGTTTCAGCTGTTTCCATGCGTTCCCTCTCGGCTCTCTCCTCGTCATTGTTGGATTTTTTATGTATTGTGAGTAGTTTATCTGAGTTTATCTAGATTTTTAGCTTGTTAATCTTCTTAGGCTTTTTCCTAGTTCATCTAGTGATTCTTAGTTTGTAGTTCCAGTCTTTTTTTTTGGTTCATAAAAACCTGCTGCAGCTGTTGGGACTTCTGCTTCCGCTTGTGGGTCCAGACTCTGTTTGACATTTAACAATAAATGTCCCGTGTGGGGAGTATAAAGTCGAAAAAGAGAAGTCGTCTGATTAAACGTGCAGAGCTGCAGACGGTAACGCACAGGTCTGTTTCCTTATTGGGTCACCCAAGGCTTTTGTCCCATAAATAGCCCCCCTCCGCCACACACACACACACAGCGTTGTACTCCTATCTTTGTGAGGACTTTCATAGGCATAAAGTACTACCCAGCTTCTAACCAACCCAACTAACCCCAACCTTAAAACTCAGTCTTAACCCACCAACAGACCAGCCAAAATGTCCTCACATTGCTAGTAGAATGAGTATTTTGGTACTTACAAGAACAAATACAACACACACACACACACACACACACACACACAGACGGAGGTGCTCTGTTTTAGGATGTCTTTTTCATCAATGTGGGTCATACAAACACAGGCGCACACACACACACACACACACACACACACACACACACACACACACACACACACACTGCTTGTGTACCTTTTTTTGGTTTTTCTTTGGTATTTTCATGACCACAGAAATCCTGTTCTTATAAATCAACGTGACGCGAGCCGGTTTTCCTCAAGTCTTTTGCCAACGTCGATGTGGAACGTGCACGTGCCGGTCTTATCTGAGCGACCTGAGAGAGAAGCTCCCCCACTCAGACCAGCGAGCTCCTCAAAGCCGAAGAAAACAGCCGCAGTTTGGAGGATCCGCTTGATAAATGGGATTTTTTTTGGGGAGGAGATTTTTTTTTTTTCCCCTGCTGCCTAATGAAAGGTTCACAAACCATCTGTTTCTCTTTCCCCTGATGCCTTGCCCAAAGGTCCCCCGATCCTGGAACTGGCACTATGCCCAAAACCATCCATCCATCCATCCATCCATCCATCTATCATTTTTCTATCTTGAGCTTTTATTCCTTTCTTTTTTCTTTCATCTCCTCATCTCAAATTCTTTTTCCCTTCTTTCTCCAACTCTATCCTTCTCCCTCTCTCTCTCTCTCTCTCTC
>BJFM01000831.1:23047-40404 GCA_016586285.1 Arothron firmamentum
GATGGTTTTGCTGTCAGCATGGGGGTTAGTGGGCTCCTCAGTGCGGTTGTGAGGGCTGGGTGGTGTTTGAAAGGGGGTATTGTTCAACAGGTCTCGCTCTGTTTGGATTCACAGGCCAAATGTTTGCTCGTTAAAGAATGCAGATAGCTGCCCATGTGTGGACTTCATGAAGGTGTTTTGCTTTTCCACGATGGCCAAATGCTTCTGCCTAACACCCTTTTCTGTTTGTGGGATTGACTTCACCTGAGTTAATTTAGTTAATTCCATTCCGCCGATGCATAATTAGCTCTTTCCTTCCTAACAGAACGCTCCCCTCATCGACCAATACTTCAGGCCGGCCTCCCGGCGAACGCGACCGTGCACGTAGGTGAAGACGCTCGCTTTGTCTGCAAAGTCTACAGCGACGCCCAGCCGCACATCCAGTGGCTGAAACACATCTCTCAAAATGGCAGTCGCGTTGGGCCCGACGGGAACCCTTATGTCCGGGTGTTAAAGGTACGTCCTTCTCTTTATTCGAACTTAATCCTCCACTCCTGTCAGCTTGATGTTTTGCCAGTGGCTGCAGGTGTTTGGGATGAATTCCAAGTACGAGGCGCTAATCACTGCATTCCTCGCTCCAAAAAAACCTGACAGGGCTGTTCCGTGCTGCGTCCTTGCTGGGTGATCCCTGTCCTGCAGCTTCTGTAGCTGCCGTCATGTTGTCTGATTGTGTCCCCCCCCCCCCCATATGTTTGAATTTACACGTGTGTTTATGTATGGGTTGCAGCGTTCGGGCATTAACAGCTCGGACGTGGAGATCCTCAGCCTCACCAACGTGACGGAGGAAGATGCCGGCGAATATATTTGTAAAGTCTCCAATTATATAGGCGAGGCCAGCCAGTCGGGCTGGTTGACTGTCATCCCAGGTAACCACTGAGACCTGACCCCACGTGCCCTCCCCCCCCTCCCACTCCCCTGGTGTGGTTTCCCAGGCTCCGACCCTGACCTACTGTGCTGTGGTGGTCCTGCTGGTGGTCTCTTGGTTGTCCTGGGGTTCATGGGTCTCCTCTACCCTCATGTCAGACCCTTGTGTTCCAGCTTGGGCCATGGAAGCACTGTGTGGGCCCGCGGATCAGACACTCAAATTGTCACAGCTCGCACACCTCGGAAGCTGTGTCAGGCGGGTGTTTGGTGCTGCAGTGCAGTGCTCTCCATGCTCTGTGTGTAAATGCATGCCTTCAGTCCAGATCAAGACTGGCCTCTGTTAGAGACTGCTGGTGACGGGAACCTTTTGTACTTTTATTGGTGAACTGGTCTGTTTCCTTATTTTTAGTGGGCACTGTCTCTGTCTCTGTCGTGAAGTATGATCTCCACTCACAGAAACTCCTCCCTGTAGACAGGATCTCATCATGGATGCCATCCAGGACCTCTCCTCTTTCACCCCCCCCCAATCTTGGTGTTTTGGGTCACACTTCTCTCTGTGTTTCTGTTCTTACTTCTCCTTTTCTTTTCCACCTCCCCCTCTTCCCAGACCGCAGGTGTTAATACCACAGATAAGGAGATAGAAGTTCTCTACTTGCCCAATGTTACTTTTGAAGATGCTGGGGAGTATACGTGCTTGGCGGGTAATTCTATTGGGATCTCCTATCACACTGCTTGGTTGACGGTGCTTCCAGGTAGATATACGCTCATTCTGCCCGCTCGTCATTGTTTTGATCACCTTTATGTCGCTTCAGTAGCCTCTTTGGAAGGCAAACCCTCCCTCCAGAGTCTGAGGCAACCTGCTCAGCAACACCCCAGACAGACTAACATAAGATCTGGGAGCTTATATTCTATAACGTTATCTGGGTTGGGAAGCTGTCGAAAGCTCAGAGCAGATATTGGGACGACCTGCAGACAACGTATAATTATGCGGCATCTCTGAGATGCGAGTGAAATTCCCTGAGCAGCTCAAGTGTCTCCAGACTCCAGAATGATTGGAGGGTTTATCTTCTTCTTTTTCCTCCTCTCTTATTATGTTCTGAATCTGTCGGTTACACAGATTTGTCCTTTACTTTTCACCTCCTTTTCCTTCCTGGCTCTGATAATTGCCTTCTGGGGACATCTTTATTTCGGGCTGAAATAAAGGTCGAAAGGTAAAGCTCAACAACTCCATCCGGTTGGCTTAACTTTCTCAATTATCAGGGCCAAACCTCTGCTTGTCCACACATTGAATGAAAGCATTTTGCATCCCCCCATCTTCCGCTTGTTTGGTTCTATTTTCAATCCATCTCTACATGTCTCGCCTGTAATTTTGCACCCCACCCCAAGTATGAAAAATATATTTAACTTCCTGCCTAAACAGCAAAATGTTTCTGCATGCATTCATAGACTTACAGCTATCTCATAATAAGAGGTTGGCTTATTTTCCCATAAACAAAAAAATATATCACAGGCAGGCTGCTTCCTGTAGGAGTAATATGTAGTATTTATTGCCCTCCACATGCTCTATTGGCACTAACGGCACCTTTGAGGCTGCGGCCTCTGTGTGTATACTTTGGTTTTGGACCAACAATCTAGAGGGCAGGAGAGGAAGAGGTTCCTATGTACAGCTAACCAACAGCGTGATCGCCAGTGCGGCTTCGCACAGAACCTTTGTGGTCTGTGCAATATGGACCAGACTATTTCTGTACAACACACAAACTCACAGGAACACACACATGCACGACCTCAAGGCCATTTCCTTGGCAGGATGTTGAGGCCACATCCAGCCGCAAAAGCCGCTACTCTGCCTTGCTGGCGTTTGAAGTGAGGCATGTATTGTTCCGTTCTCTGTGGCCGTGCGTCTGTACCCGGGCGTCTCAACACAGACTCCAGACGGGACAGACAGACCTTTGAAAAAGACAGAAATATGAATGCTACAAAACAATTCTGTTTAGTATGGATGCTGATCACATTAACATGCTCTCAAGCTCTATTTGATCTGTTTGTGAATTCTGTCTGACTGCTCACCCCACGTGTTCTCAGCCATTGAAGGATCCCAGGGTCCCCTTTCGCCGCACTACGTGGAGATCGCCATATACTGTGCGGGAGTCTTCCTCATCGCCTGCATGGTGGGCATTGTGGTGGTGTGCCGGATGAGGAACACGACAAAGAAACCTGATTTCGGGGGCCAGCCGGCTGTGCACAAACTGAGCAAGCAGATCCCTCTGAGGCGCCAGGTAACAGAAAGTAGATAAAGAGTTCTAAAGGCATCTAACACCCTTGAGGAGACACACACACATCAGAAACATTCTGCAGGAATATAAAGAAAGGAATAATATATATAATATAATAGCATAAAATAGATCAATACGAGGGGGAGGAATACGTAAAGTATGCAAGTTGCTGAGTTTGTAGAGATAAATACATTTTACAGAAATTAAAAGCAATCTTTACTTGTGTATGGCATGAAAGTATGGCATCTAACAGTGTACCACAGATTTAATATGCCTTCCTCCTAAGGCATATGTTCTTATGCCTTGAGGAAAACCAAAGCTGCATTCCAAAAACACACACAAGTGTTTGGGATTGCGTACCTCAGAGAACCTGTGGCAAGGTAAGGTTAGTGTGGAGAGATGAGCCCTGGGGACAATGGTGAGGCAGAAGTATTTCAAGGCTTTTATCAAAATGATTGTTGTTGCTCACTGCTTCCTGATCCCGGCAGCGTTCTCATCTCAAACCAGCTGCCACCATAATTTTAAAGTATAACTTATGGAAATGTATGCACCATGTTCCAAGCCCACCTGCATGTGCACTTTTACTCCTCTTAGTGATGCCTTGGAGCTTTATTTGACCCGGGAATCCAGACTGCAATGATCAGCCATTTTCTTTTGTTCTGTAGGTGTCAGCGGACTCGAGCTCCTCAATGAACTCCAACACGCCTCTGGTCCGAATTACAACACGGCGAAGCTCAGCGCACGATGAGCCAATCCCTGAATACGACCTTCCTGAGGACCCGCGATGGGAGTTTGCCCGAGACAGGTGAGAGCGGGCTCCTTAGCGCGTCTCCACCAGCGCCTTCTGCTAACGTCTCCACATCAGAACATGTCAGAAAAGTTGGTTGGAGATTTGATAAATGCACTGATGTCAGAGTTAATTTCGAAAAATATGGCAGATCATTAGATCGATAAGTATGTAAATGTTCGGTCATTTTCAAACAAGCAATGTCACTCTTGCCCCCGGGGAAGTGTTCACAATAACGCTGATGTCTGCACATTGAGCCCGTTTGACAGTCTGCATGATAGACTTTAGCACTACACCCTCTGCTCATTTCCTTAGTGTCAATACGGCTGTCATTTGGCTAACAGGGTGCATTATGCTGGAGGATAACCACAAGATTACAGCACAATGTACAGATGTCTGATTGTATCTCAGCTGCTAAATGGGCAGATAAGTATTGTTTTGTATGATGAGGGCCATTAACACTGATAGACAGCAGACAATGATGACTAACTGGTGTATTATAGTTGTGGTGGCTGTGATAGAGGCTTATGAGTCATCTGTTGCTGCTGTGGTAAAAACGACCTGAACTTGGCCCTGTGCCCGGCCATGAAAACTGGGGCCGCATCACACTCTCACTCACACATGCTTCTGATGCTACGGGATGAAGCTGTGCTAATTATTGGTTAGCATTTGCAGCTTGTTTGGCCAAGGGGTGTTTGCTCACTCTCATACCAGAGGAATTAGCACTGCTGAGGTTTCGGTTAGTCACAGTTGCAACGGCCAGTGATAAGATTTGTGTCTGATTTAATGAGACAGCAAAGGTTATACTAGTTGAACACACACACACACACACACACACACACACACACACACACACACACACACACACTTGTGGCATCTGGTTTGCAAAGAAAGGGGAAAATCCACTTTTGTTGAAAGTGTTGTAAAATGCAGTGGGTTAATAAATTTTTATACTGCTGTGTGCATTCAGGCTGAGGAAAAGTTTGGACCTTAAATGAATGCACCAAAAGAGCCGTTTTGTGTGGCCTCGGTACAGCTGTGTGATTGTTTTGGTCTTAATTCATCGCCTGTCATTTCAGGGCTGTACAGATCAGATTAGGATTGAAAAACATCAAGGAATGCTACTGCTCTTGGTCTGCATGGAGGAAAAATAACTGATTATGTGTGGTGGGGTGGACAGAATGGTTATTATTGAGCATGGCGAGTGTTTGTGGTAGACAGATAGGGGATTGTGTTACTGCAGCAGGGTTCCAGTCTCTGGCCTTAGGCTTTGCAGTGTGCAGCGCTGCTGTTTACATAGCCAGTAGACTGGGGCCAAGGGGGCGGGGCCTGTGCTTGTCAATCACAAGAAAAAACAAGACACACTGCAGGTTCAGGGGTCAAATATTTGTTTTGGTTTTGACATTTGTGTGCAAGTACACATTCCTTAAAGTTAAATTACGACTGACAGAGTGATAAGTGTCACACTAGCAAATACTATGCACTCCTGGGCTGTGATTGAAAGATTACTCTGAGAATCATTTCATATCACTTAATTTCTTTGAATAATCTGTCAAAATTCGAAACAGTTCACTTTGCTTCATGTTAATTCATAGTGCAACTGTTACAGACAAAAATGTTTTGGGTTGCTTTACAGAAACCTAGAGCCTGAATACTAAAATTGTTAGAAAGTTATCAAATTCAAAATTTAAAGTCAAAGATGTTTAAGGCTTTAAAATAACCTATATTGATTATTCTGATAAAATAGTGAGTAATGCATTTATACCTTCTACACCCTGTGGACTATTCTTTGTTTACATATTTTATAAAGTCTTAAATCAACATCACAGTTTCCAATATCGTAGCAATTAAATTTTCCACTTAGTTTGTTGTCGGTTATGTGTCATTTCTATTCGTCATTTTCCAGTGTGTCAGCTGTAATGTGTCAGGACCTGTTTTATGACTTGTCGGGAGTGTGTATTGGAACATGTCAAGGCAGCATAAACAGTTTAGAAATAAGTGCCTCTCCTGATTTTATCCAGTTATCCACTGTTGCTGTGCCTGCCCTCTTATCTACCGCCCTGGCACCACCTTCACTCCTTTTGCCAATAAAATGCTCTCATACATACAATTTGGTTTAAACAGCAATAAGATGAACGTGTTTGTTTTTTTTTTGTTTGTTTGGTTTTTTTTTGAAAATCAGGGTGGAGCTTTAGAAACTGGTTTAGTGCCCGGTCTTATTCCCTCTCTTGTTCTGCGCTCCTGTACTAGGAGAAGGAGTGAATCAAGGGTCCGATGAAATTGTGAGATTTTGTTTTTCTTGACTTTTCCCTCTCTGTTTGATGACTACAGGCTGACCCTGGGCAAGCCCCTGGGTGAAGGTTGCTTCGGTCAAGTTGTAATGGCGGAGGCTCTGGGCATTGATAAAGACAAACCCAAGGAAGCGCTGACTGTCGCTGTCAAAATGCTGAAAGGTAAGCGGCGAACGCAGACAATGCACGCTGCTCCATCAAGTGTTGTCTGGCATGCTGAGCACAAATTATAGGTCGCTTGTGCTCCAATGGAGGTTCAGGAAAGGTACAAGGTGGAGCTTCTCATTATTATTCAGTATTAGCGGCTGCTGAGTGACAGCTAGGTTAAGGCGGGTTTGGAAGCGGAGGGTTGGGGGCGGTGAAATACCTGACCTCAGAGAAGCAGCTGGCTGGAGCTCCGTCAGCACCCACACAAAGAGACAAGTCACACAAGCTGTACTGCTAAGATTAATGAAAGCAGGAGAGGGCACAAGGTTGGGTTGGGGGTGGGGGGGGGGTGTGGGGGTAGATCACCTACTGCAGTAGACTGGGGGACTCACCTTGACAAAGGCAATGTGCTGTTTAGAATGACTCCAGGTAAGGTAATTGGGCGGAGGAATGCGGGTAATGCTGTTCTGGCTGTCTGGATAGAGCCACTGGCTCAATCAACTCCATGAAAAAGGAGCCTGTGCAGCAAATAATGAAGCCAGATTGATGCCCCTGGCACTCAAAGGATGCCTCTGTGATCTGTATTAGGAGCTTCCCTCTGTGCTGTAATTGTAGCCCACATTGTCTGTCCGCCACAATTAATCGGGAGTAGATACAGAAGAGCGATAGCGCCCTGCGTCGAAGGTTAACGTGGCGATGGAACTGAGATGATTTTGCAAGCTTTTAAACCCACATGTCCTCACTATTAGATGACGCCACGGAGAAAGAGCTGTCTGACCTGGTGTCAGAGATGGAAATGATGAAGATGATCGGCAAACATAAGAACATCATTAATCTTCTTGGGGCCTGTACACAAGATGGTGAGTAGAACATTCACTATTTCAAGACAGTGCAGGTACATACTGAACCTAAATATGTATTTATCTGCAAATAAGCAAATACAGGTAAGGTGTTGGATCCATGAACTTGTGTAAATGGCCTCCTCTCTGCTTTAAATGTGTGCTGCAAACAGATCAGCTAAATAGATCCTCACATACTAGATGTGTAGAATTGCTTCTTTGAAATAAGTATATGTTTTTAAAGGATTATTCACTCAATCAGTGGCTGAGTGCCGTGATTAAATGATTTTCATGGCTGGTGAGGCACTGACGTCATCCCAATCACATTTACAAATATCTAAACCCTACAGACTATTTTATCCAATATTTGATTGGCAGCAGTTAACGGGTTACGTTTAAAGCCTCATATCAGCATTCTTTAAGCGTACATATGACACGATTTTCAGTGTCTTGGACGCCACAACTCGCCCTCGCCCTGGAGTCGGATCAGTCAAAAAAATGCGCTGCAGCCACGCACTCTCTGTGTCGGTCCTGGTTTGGGAATCGGCAGCGCAGTCGGTCACAGGAGAGAATCGCACCATGTGAACACTCCAATGTTCCCACCAATCCTGTCGAGTTGCGCGGTGTGAACACCCGAGTGACCGCCAATTCGAAAAAATCCTGCCCTGCAAACACATACAACCTGTAGCACAAAAAAATGAAAACTGTAGTACAAAAATTATAAATGAAGTCCTTACGCCGCTCCTTCTGAACAAAAACATAGGTAACCTGTTGGTAGAATTTTTCATTGTCTTCTTTTAGTTTTAAAAGTTTTTAGATATGTCATCCTCCATTTCGAAAGTAAGGCCAGAATGGAAAAAAATTAATGACTGCACTTGACCTGCTAACTCTGCAGTATAGCTGATTCATCGATTTTGATAACAAATAATCTAAAACTGGTGATGTTAAATGGAACATAACTGAATGGTATAAATCACTATACCATTTAATTTATTTTTTCATTTTATACTTGTTTCCTTTTCATGAGGTGACGGCGCGTCACTGCTGAGATGGATATATTCAAATGTAAAAGCACATGGAGAAAACTGTGTGAAATAATGTTTTCATCAGAGGGAATTATATATGTTCATTATCCAGCAGTAATGTCTGTCTCTGCTCTGATGCAGGCCCCCTTTATGTAATCGTGGAATACGCCTCCAAAGGCAACCTTAGGGAGTACCTCCGAGCCCGGAGGCCGCCTGGCATGGAATACTCTTACGATATCGCCAGAGTCTCAGATGAACAACTTACCTTCAAAGACTTAGTGTCCTGCACCTACCAAGTGGCGAGGGGCATGGAGTACCTCGCATCGCAGAAGGTGAGAGAACATGATGGAAAGCTTCTACAGAGAAATCCTGGCTGTGGGAACATCGTCTCCTAAAAACACTTCCCTGACCCCCCCTGCCCAATCCCTGGATTGTCTCATCCCTTCCCCATGACAAAAGCCTCTCTGTACTGCAGAACTGGGAAGTTTTCACAATGGGGGTACGGCCATGTTTGCCTGAATCAGCCTCACGCTTGTTCTCACTGTCGGAATGCGACAGAGCCTACAGTCTCACATGTACACAAACCCATGCACATGACTGCACATGCGTGTCAATGCACAGAAACAACTCCCATCCACACGTGATAAGGCATGTGAGGAATTTTTACTCAGTCGGACATGCTAGCGTGCAGACCTGCAGCTTGAGCAGGAACCATCCATGTTTTGAGATCATTCTGGGTGAAACGTTTTCCCTGTTATGGTTCTCACTCTCTGCCCTGTTGTGCCTCTTCGTCCCAGTGTATACACAGAGACCTTGCGGCCAGGAACGTCCTGGTCACGGAGAGCAACATCATGAAGATCGCAGACTTTGGCCTGGCCAGAGACGTCCACAACATCGACTACTATAAAAAGACGACAAATGTGAGCCCACACATAAAAGATCGCACGCTCGGAGGGACTGTAATATTTCTCCGGGTCGCTGTGTGAGACTATCCATCTCCCTCTTTTTTCTTCCTGTTCCACTCTCTTCCTCTCTCTGCTTGGTGACTTGGCAGAAATGGCCGGTTCCCAGGCAGCCTTTGAATGTGTATCATTTCGAGATACTCTGCTTTGTTGGGCCCCCAGTCTTTTTTCCTTTTAGTTTCATAGACACTCATACAATTAGCCCCAAAAAAGAGAGAGACGGAGCGAGAGGGGAGCGGCTTAAACATAATTGGCGTCCCTGTGGTGTCTTTCTTTCCCACCGCAGAGCAGCATTGATCGTGCATCCTCATTTAATATGCATGGCTGGCTTTTCATAGCATGCACAATAACAGCGGTAACGCTGGCTATCACTTACATTAAAGTAAAGTAGACAGAGCCTCACTGTAGTGCTGCATAATTTGATGGGTTTTTCTTTCCCACATCCAAATGGACAACTCTAGATGTCTTAGTTGTCGTAAACAGTCATTAAATAATTAACTGTGTTATTATTACGTAATGAACAAAATCCTGCACTAATCAACCTATTGCTTATTACTCATTAGTACAGCACTTTATTTTTCCTAGATCGTATTCGGGGGTTAGCAATCCAGTGTGATTGAGATTAGTCATGCCAGTCCTCACAGATATTGACCAAGGCTGCCCCGACAGCCATGTTTATCTTCCCAGCCAGTCTTTTAATGGCGGCACACAGATAACCTACACTTTATCTCAGATTCTGTTTATCAGCTCTTTTGCTTTTACAATGTAAATGCCCCTCTGGGAAACACTCTCATGCCTCATTCCCCTGTCCCTTATAAACATATCGACCTTTTCCCGCCGTAATGGGATTCTCCAACCGCGATTACAATTCAGTGCAGGAGACTTTGGGAAGCATCCTTCGGTGGGTTTTGTCTGGATTTTACTTGACCCTTTTGTCTGTCTGTGTCCTCAGGGTCGTCTCCCGGTGAAATGGATGGCTCCAGAGGCGCTGTTCGACCGGGTCTACACACACCAGAGTGACGTGTAAGTACATAAGAAGCCGTGTCTGTGTGATAGTAAATCCATTTACACACACCGGTGGTGCACAGAAACGTCCTCAGACTGTAAACGGCCTTCCTTAGGGGGCTTTGTGTAGCTGGCGAGTTTGTAGGTGCAGTGGAGAAGATGTTTTGGTGAAGGTAAGGTGGGGGGTGCAGCACCAGCCAGTCGGTGGCAAAAGTGAGGATTTCATGCTAGACTTGTAGCCAATGCCGTGTTACTAATCTGACCGGCTTCAAAGGGTCCTGGAAGGAGCCTGGAGCCCCCCCCTTCCAGCTCAGTTCGGAAGTCTCCCCTCCTTTTGGGCCTCCACATGTCTGAATGCAACAATGCTGCAGCCATCTATTGCACCCTCCCCTTTGACTTTCCCCATTTAGCCACAATTTAAACATGTGGCTCATCATTTTTCTTTCCACGATCAATATAGCCCCCCCCCCACTTTATTTTCAGCCCAACCTTCTTGTTTTCATTCATCTGGTATGTCTCCCTGGGTATGCATCCCTTTTTTTAAATCCACTTCAAGAGTTTTCTAAAAACAGAACAAAGGAAGAGCGTCGCACTCTTTTTGCTCTTTGAGTCTTATGTGTTCAGACAGCGTTGTTTGAAGCTTCTCCACCAGATACTGGCGGCAGAAAGTGCATGTGGCAATTAGAAAAATACCTTGTATGCTGACCCCTGGGAAAGCAGAGTTTGCGTTTGAATTACAAACTTGTAAGAAACTAAACCCAGCATTTGGGCAGAGAAGTTCTCTGCTCTATACTTCTGTTTACGTGAGTGATGTGTGAGCTTTCTGCGCCAGTCAATAACCTGCGGGAGGCAGAAAGCTGTTACCGCCGTATTTCCGATCAGCTCACCGCTAATTACATTTCCTCACTCACTTTTAGTAATTGTTTTTTTTTTCTCCCCTCTGGAAGTACATGGGAAGAAGAGAAAAAAACGTGTGGAGGCTGAGGCTGGCGGGCTCAGATCACGCATCACACAAAGCCGAGGCGATCCATACATGACATCAGATTAAATGAATACATGAATTTCAATGGAACGTGGCCTCTTTTCGCTTTGATAAACGGGCTCGGGGGGGGGGGGCTCCAC
Source organism: Arothron firmamentum (assembly GCA_016586285.1). NCBI lineage: Eukaryota > Metazoa > Chordata > Actinopteri > Tetraodontiformes > Tetraodontidae > Arothron > Arothron firmamentum. The sequence goes on from BJFM01000831.1 coordinate 34,402, forward strand.
TCTGGCTGGGTTTAAGTCAGGGTTAGATCGGGACTGGGGATCAGGTGGGGGCCATGGTCCAAGCCCCATCAAAGAGAAGGAAACACATTCCTTTAGCTCCTGCTTTTATCCCAGGTTTCAGAGCCATGTTGTGATCAGATCCACTGATGTGTGTGTATTTATCGAGTGAGGTTCATATTCATGCTCAGTTTAGCCTGTAACAACAGAGGGCTGTTGACTAGATGTAATTTTTCATTACATAAAGACCTAAACATCTGTACTGAATGTTTAACATTATTACAATTGTGCAACATGTTTGAAACACAAACACACACTCTGTTTAGAAACCATGGCAGGTCATTGAAGGTGACCCAAAAGCATGTTGGTGGGCGCTTATTTGTTTGTTCAGTCAAGGTTGGCTGAGGATGCAAGGGAGCGGTAGGTTGACATGGGGTGAACGAAGGACCGAAAAGCGCAGGTGTGTCAAGTTTGTCAAGTGTGTCGAGCCGTTGAGAGATACAATGCAGAGATTGCGCGGAGCGCCCACCTGAGGCTGGTCGTGCAAATAGATGCAGGGTTCGATCAACTCCCACTCTCTTTGAACTGGACCTATTTACCTGGTAGCACATCAGATGACGGTGTGAACCCGCCCACGGATGTCAGCATCCGCATTTTAAATGCTGCAACACAAACGCGTGAATTGACAGCGATGGAAATGATGGACCCAGTGATACTGAACTGGTAACCAGGATGAGGAAGTTACCCTTCAATGGCCATCTTTGGACAACTTCCTCATCTTTTTTAAAGCGCTGTGGGTGGTCTGCTGTTTGTTTTGGTGTGGTGTAACTGGACAATGCCAGACAGTGTGTATGGCCAGCCGGGCACAAAAGCCATCTTTGAGATGGGGCCAGAGTGGCACTGGGAGTTACACCGCAAGCCTCCGGACGGCAGAAAGAAGCTATTGACATCTCTGCAATGACACTGTTGGAGCTGTTTTCAAACTTGGCAAAGTCACTAAATGTAAAAGTGACACTTATTGGATTTGGTGATAAAGAAAGCATTTTTGAGATTAAAAAAAAAAAGAAGAAAAAAAGAAACATGTGCCCTGCAGGGTTGTTCCAGTCTTGAGGTCAACTTTCACATGTATTGTGACTCAGTTTGAGCATACATGGAGAACTTGTGAGGACAAATATTACTGTATGTCATGATTTGCCTGTTTGTTGGTTCAAGTCTTTATTGCCACGGACCGTTTTGAATAAATGTTGTAACGCAATTGTATGATTTTCTGTCCTCTCAGCTGGTCATTTGGGGTCCTGATGTGGGAGATCTTCACCTTAGGGGGCTCCCCGTACCCCGGCATTCCTGTCGAAGAGCTCTTCAAGTTGCTCAAAGAGGGACATCGCATGGACAAGCCCGGCAACTGCACCAACGAGCTGTGAGAATCTTTCATTGCTTCAATCAGAATTCCCATCAGATCCGTGACTCTGGCAGCTCCTCGGTCCATGCTCCTGCGCCTGCGCAGCTGCGACCGGCTGCAGTCAGTGAACAATAGCGCAAATGTGCTCTGAGAGCTGATGGTGAAGAGGGGCAAAGCGGATTTAAAATACTAAAACACTGAAAAAAAAAAGATGGATTGTGAATGGCGTTTCTTTTCAGGTACATGATGATGAAAGACTGCTGGCATGCCATCTCATCTCAGAGACCCACCTTCAAGCAGCTAGTGGAAGATCTGGATCGCATCCTCACCCTCAGCAGCAACGAGGTGAGGCGGCCTCAGCCTCTCCTTTCTTTACACAGAGTTCTTATTCTGCAGACCTCAACAGCCGCTACACGGAGATTTCCTGGCAGACAGGAGCTTTAGTAACAGCACAATATGATACATTCCTACGCTCAGTGTCTCAATCCAAACTAAATCAGATTCTTGCCAGTACACGCAGAGTTCAGCAGAATTTTGCTGAAAGCTTTAGGAGCGTTAGCAGCCACGTTGCTCAAACAAAACCGAACCGACATACTAACCAAAAAAATAAAAGAATAACTACGATCCAGGCACAACGTGGCCTCTCCGGTCCAGTAAAGTTGCCCAAACATCACATATTAGCTTTGCTCCCTATAAAAGCCGGTGTTTTTTTCCTCGTTCCCTTTCTTGTCATCTGCGATATCCTCGCCCTGACCTGAAAAGAGGCTGTCGATGGAAAGCTGTCAAGTCTCATCCGCACTGGACCCAAAACTTCATGAATATGTGCCAAAAGAGCCCAACTTTGAGCTTGAATTTTTTTTGAAGAGTAATAAAGGGCCTCCCTCCTTTCTCCTCTGCTCCAAACCGCTGGCAGATGTGGAGGTCTTTAGTAACGTGAGGCCTCTCGTGTCCAGCTGGGAAGCCGGCGCTCGCTTTCTACAAAAATCTCGAGAACTGCGTTTTCCTCCAGTCCAGATCCACTTATAGGCAAGAAGGAAGGGGCGACAAAAAGGTGCCTCATCCAACACAAAAAGACCCTCAACAACTTTGCGATACTGGACTGAAATTAATGAAAGGATTTCTTTGGGTTTTCATTTTGATTTCGGGAGGGGTTGGGCTTCGGTTTTTATTTCATCCAGCCGCTCTGGGCTGTTTAGCTGGATGTTGCATTGACACATTGGTTGGGATTGAAAGATGAAATGATGCACATGGACTTCAAAACCAATAGACCAACCCCAAATTCGCAGCAGGCCCACATTCATCTTATTTATTGTATTTTATTCTTGAAAATATTTGTCGTTCAGTGTCAAGTGAAAGGTTTGTCGTTTCTTCTCTGTTTCACAAATCTTTCCAGGCTGGTTTGCTGTGGTTTAAATAAATAGAATGAAAATAATACCCACTCACCATCCTCTGGAAAGTCCCTGGACTTATTGACTTGATTTCTGCTCTGTTTGTACAGTCTGCTGTCAGCCGAAGGCCCACTTTATTTTTTTTTTTCATACCTCTCGCTCAGATCTTCTGATCGGATTCTTTTCTTGCAGGAGTATCTGGACCTGTGCATCCCATCAGAGCAGTATTCCCCCAGCTTCCCCGACACGCGCAGCTCCTGCTCCTCTGGTGACGACTCTGTCTTTTCCCATGACCCGTTACCAGATGAGCCCTGCCTCCCCAAGTACCAGCACATCAATGGCAATGTCAAAACATGAGCCTCCACCCACCCACCCCAGTTTGGAACAGTCCTGTTCTTCCCACTCATAAAAACGCTCATAGCAAAGGCAACCCCATCCCCCCTGCTTACCTCCAGCCCCATCCTATCACCGCTCTGGCTACAGATGGACTAATGGACCCAGATGGGATGGTGCTGGTGGCAGCACTGCTGTCAGACACTAATACGGCCGTGCACATGCGCTACACACAGTACACGGTCATGTGACGTCTTAAAGGAGTTGACAGGGATCCTACAGAAACTGTTTTTTATTGACTGAATGAACTGAGAACCTCCTACTCTCCTCCTATAAACAAACAAACAAAAATATTCTATATGGTTCTCATGTTTGTAGCTGGATTATTTTTTTTATTTTTTATTTTTTTCAATCAACAATGGTACTTGTTTGATGGTCCCATTCCAGTGGCTTCCATTCCAGGACTGTTATTTGCTTCTGGATGAATGTAGGGACCGGACTTTGACAACAAGATATGAGAAGAGGACAACAAATAGGAACACACAAGGACTAAAAGACAGAAATGCAACTAACAAAACAGAGGAACAGAAGAAGAGCACATATAGGAACTGCTCTTTTTTATTTTGTAAAATTGATGCTTTTACTTTCAAAACTATGGATAAATCTTCCCATTTCTGAAGAAAAAAAATACACGGTATAATGTATAGTGCTGGTACATTTGTAAATATATTCAAATATGTATAAAAATATATTATATATTTACAATGATTTTTTGTATGGACTCAGAAAATAACTCTTACCCAACTTTGAGTTTGAGACGGGTTATGTGTTCTCTATTTCTAAACACACACACACACACACACACACACACACACACACACACACACACACACACACACACACACACACACACACACACACACACACACACATGCCTGTCTCAGTCATTAACACAGTTGACTATTGGCTTTCAGGGACTGAGGTAGCATTTTAATTTATTGACTTTTGTTCTTTTTTACAGATAGAACATTTTTAAAAAGTGATATAAAAAGAACAGCAAGGCAAAAATGACATTAAGGATGCTGATAATACAGAAATAATACAGTAAATTTATGGTAATTTAATCGATCTTTCACAGGTAACAAAGGAAAAGCTATTTTAGTGAATTTTGAAAGATCCAGGTTTTGTAAGTTTTATATATGAATGTGAATATTAAGTTAAATTTAAAATTAAACTGTACATTTTATAGTCACCTAATCCCTTTCTTACATAGATGTTGATACCTATTTCTATTGGTAATTGTACTCTCTTGTTAGCTTTGCTATAGGAAATGAGATTTATTTCTGGATATTTATATGTGATTGAAAGAACAAAAAGTTTCGAAAATATCTGCTAGCAGTCCACTTTCCCATTTAGACTAAATATAGCCCACAGAATTATTTGACAGATTTAGACGCTGAAATACAAAGTATTAAACAATTCGAATGGATTTTCTTCTTGTTTTTTTTTTTTGTTTGTTTTCTACTGGACCAACTTAAAGATGATACTTTACAAGTGTCACATTTGCAAAATAAATGACAGAAAATATTTCATTTTCTCCGAGAGGTTTCTTCACCATCCCAGACTGGTTTATATCTTTTCTCTTTTCATTCGTGATCACTGAAGTCTTTTTGCAAAATGCAGCAATCAGGCCAAACAGGCTGAATAGTGGATGAGATTACAGGAGTAGATCGTCATGATAACGTTGCTCAATCTTTGATCAGAGCTTTTGTTTCACTTTAATAGATTCCCTGGATTAGCTGAATGAGTTCCATTTTTCTTATCAGTAAGCTCAAAATAAACAAAGTGAGGAACAGATTACTCTGGACAGTCAAAGATAATGGCTTAGCAGATTTAACTGTTAGTACTGGTGCAGCACATAGAACCACTTCGACAATGCGCCCAGTAGCTCATAATTTAAATTTAAATTTAAAATTAATTTAAGCAGACGCTTAATAACAGCAACTTGCTGACGACCAGCAGGTCAATATTCAAATGTACCTTATTCACAACTTCAAACATACTAGCCCTGAAGAGCTTTGGAGCTTTCCTGCTGATATGAAATTTCTGCTCTTTACTGCCGCCTCATCACTGATATTTATAACTAAATAATGCCAGCATACAAGGAGACACATGAATGTGTCAGCATGTAAATGGAATGCAGCTAACTTCCAGTCTGGAGTTCACCTGGTGGACTGTTTGACAGACTCACCTACATGACAACTGAACACCCCAAACAGGAAAAATCAAAGCTATAGAATGTATTCTTAGCCAAAGTCTTTAGTAACAAGTGTTTAACATAAATTCGGTTCCCTCTGTCATCAGGTTTGAACTCGTTCTAAAATAAACACTCACAGATCACCAGTTTTCCTCTATTAGGCATGTTCCCTCACGTCTCCGGAACCTTAAAAGGGGAACGGAGGGAAAAGTCAGGGAGAAAACATTCATCTCTTTCCACAGAATAAGGGGGGGAAGAAAGCTGCTAGAGCCCTGAAGGAGTAGAGGGAGTACTGGAAAGAAAGAGTGAGGGGATAAACCAAACCACATCCATCCTCATTAAAGGGGGAGTGACAGGAAGTGCAGCCGGATATCCACACCGGCTGCAACACACCTTTATCAGGACGTCTGTTGTGCTGGAGGATGATGAGGGGTTAACTTCAGGGAAAGCAAAATGAGGACTAGATGGGCTTATATTAATGAGATGCTTTTGAGGCAAGAATTTCCCAGTTGTCAGCAATGTCGTATAAAACTGGTTACCAGACCCACCATCAGCTAAATTAAAATTAATGCAAATAGTTGCAGCACATGCATCCCTGCTTGCTTTTTTATTTGATTGTTTTTTTTTTG
>BJFM01000831.1:45440-55273 GCA_016586285.1 Arothron firmamentum
TACACTGCCCTGCTGGGGCTTTTATGCTGACAGTCACGCGACACAAATGCAACTCCCAAAGACACCTGCATTTGTAACAAGGGGATGCAGCTGATGCTGCCAGTTTGGAGCTATTTAACTCTGTTTAGTCTGTGACAAAGTAGAGTCGACCCGGGAAAGGATCAACACTAAAAGGCTCAAAGGGAGATGCATCAACATCAGCATTTACTGCAGTGGATTGTGGGATACACATCAATCAGCAAATAAATTTCCCCTCCTGTTGAGCCACAAACATAGTTTGACTTAACTATGAATGTAAATGTGTTACTTGTGTCAAATTAATACACAAAATAGCCAACTTGGAATAATTTGAAAGTATTCTCTTGCGTTGCTGCTGTCATTATTTTGGGGGACTTCATGAGACCACCAGAGGTATCGGACTGTGCACCCCAGCTTTAACCCCTGAAGTTCAGCTTGGTGTGAACCACTCAAATGGCCTTGTTGTTTACAGTAGTGTTAAGTGTGCGCCCCTCACAGATCAGTCGGAGTCATAATCCCCTCTTCTTTCCCACTGAGGCCCAGAGAGTGTGTAAGTGGACATGGGTGATGGCAGACAAGGGACGGCTCTCCGGGGGTACACCCGCTCGGGCTGCTCACGTCGTTTCCTCAGCACATCTGAGCACACACATTCAATGTCAAATATGTGCTCGCAGACCCAGACACAAGAGGTTAAACAATAGAGAAATAAAGAGGAGAAAACACGCAGGATTTCTTTAGGGACAAGCCCCCCTCCCCTTCTCTTTCTGTTCTCCCTGTGTTTTTATGTGATGTCACCTTGTAAAAAAGCCTTTATGGCCTCTCCAGGCCTCATGACTGTGAGTGTGCTGAGGTAAATTGTCAGAGTTTTAGAACTCCTCCTGGACATGAACTTTGTGTGTGACACAAGAGCATCTTTAGAAAGCTTTCGGATCTGACTTCAGCTGTTTTCACCAATTGTGCCTCCACGCACTGTTATGAATGTATATTTTAATACATCTCTGCGAGCAACATCTTAATAAAAAAGCACTCATGGCCTCATAGAAATGATACCTATCGGCTTTTGTCACCGTCAAACAGTCGTCAGTAGTCATTTTCAACCGCACACACCAGAGTGACTTCGTCTCTGGACTGATTTCACTGCAGACCGCACAACGAATGACATCAGCTGCTAGTTTATGTAACACACACACTGCAACACATACTTCAAAGAAAGAAGATGCAGGAATCCAAGGAGATGAAAAAAGAGAGATGAGAGAAGACTTGAATCTGTTGTATGTCTGGTCAGGTTGGCGTTGCCACATCAGCAACAGTAACAGTAACACACACACACACACACACACTATAGCCAGTGGTGGCTCTGCAGCGCTGTCTGCATAAGATCCACACAAATCCAACGTGGGGCCTCTCTGAGGTGCTCAGTTTTAAATCACACCATTAGCGCTCAGCCAGGGGATTGATGGTTCTGGGGACTCTTCATTCTCTTTTACAACTCTTGAAAAAGATCAAATCAGAAAATGTGATTATCGAGCACATGTCCAACTGCATAATTGTTTATCTAATAGATGTAGAAAAACATATTTCTGCTAATGTTGTTAGGAGATGAGCACTTAAAACCAGAACATTTGCTGCACTTTCAAAAAAACAACAACAATAAAATAAAATAAAATAAAGCTGCCAGGTCATCTTAAAACTGTAGACAATCTTAAAACAATTCTGGAAATACATGACCAGGGACACAACAGCAGTAATGAAGCAATGGGTGGTGTAAGCACGGTTTACGGCCCGACATAATTGCGCATGTTTTCTGATAAGTACTGCTCTGTTCTCTGGCGTCAGTCTGAGCAGTTTTATGTCTTTTCTCAGAACAAATAAAGCGGATGAAATGAACAATGAAATGAACAGCCAACAGTGGCTCTGCAGCTTAAACTGTCTTTACGAACATGGACGCGGTCTCAAAAAACAAATATGTTAATCAAACTAGGAAGAAATTCAACATGGTAATCATGGATGTGTACACATGGAAAGCAAACAAATGCTGGATTTAAAAAAAAAAGAAAAAAAGTAAGGTAGCTCCAAGCTTTGCTTGTCACTGAGTTAAGTCCAAGAAAAGAGATCAAGTAATACGCAGAGCTGAACTCAGCTGCAGTAAGATCTGCAGACAGAGACGCTTTGTGGAGACAAAGATGGCCAGCGTGCCAACACATGTACTCTAAATGAAATCACTGTAATGATCCCCATCAATCACAGTTGAAATAAATAGGAGTTTGTGTTGGGAATAAATGAGTTGCTGATAAATTAAATCTGTTTAATTGACTGGGTGTTCTATAGATGAGCAATGAGCTGAAGACCCCACACAGATTGGATTTCCCATTAGCCCAGTGAAGTGAAGAGGGGCTCCTGCTCCATGCTTCTGCTCTGTGATTGATTTTTACAGAGGGATTTAATGGCTTGTGTTGGGTTAACCCTTTATTCTAATTAGTTTGGGTTAAAATTACAATGCTTTTATGGAAAATCCAAAAAATAAAATAGATCAATGAAAAATTGTCATTTATTCTTGCAATACATAATTTCCCTGCTGTTTCTGTCTTACCCACCACCGTGCGTTTCTGTGTGTGTGTGTGTGTGTGTGTGTGTGTGTGTGTGTGAGAGAGAGAGAGAGAGAGAGAGAGAGAGAACGAGAGAAGGACTTCCATTGCGGCACACACACTCTAGGATAAGGCTCTGGGGGAGAATTTATGATGGAGGATGTTTGGTCTTCCTGTAGCTGCAGGGTAAGAAAAGTTGTGAAATATGTGTCAGTAATAAAACGCACCATCATGTGTTAAATTAGCGTGCAGGGTAACACACACGCTCACTCAGAGGCGGACGCAGGCTGACTGTCGCAGATATAAGACGGGACAGTGAAAGGAGACCGTTCAGTGGTGTGTGTGAGAGAAAGGGCTGTTGGGAGATGGAGTCTGTAATTCTTGGCATTGGTTTGGCACTCCAGTTGCATTCCTTCCATGAAAGAATTCACAGAGCACAAAAGCCATTAACTGCAGAGGTTTCCAAATACAACCCAGCTCATTAATTATTTTATATTTAACTGGCTTCTTTCATTATACGGCTGCATTAAAAACACACCAATTTGACCAATCTGGGAACTGGTGTGTCTGAGTGTGGTCTGTCTAAAAATGTATAGCCCATAATATAGCTCTCTCCATGCTCCAAAATGCATTCCTCTTTTCGTGTGAGATTTAGGGTTCATTTACTCATCATCTGATGAGTCATCAGATTCAGAGAAAACTGCTTAGCAAGCTTTAAGTTCTGATGAAGTGGCCCTTAAATGTTTGAATTCATTTGTCTTTTTGAACTTGTGTGAACAGATCAGCCCTAACATTACGTCATGTGTTGGGAGTGTGACACAAAATGTTTGCGTGAGCATTCATCGGGCTGCTGCCCAGGATTTGACGAGGTAGTGCGTTTGCATGTTCTGGAAGAGCACCAGTGAAAACAGTAAGAAGGACACACTGGTAATCTATGAATCCACTTTCACATTCATGTTCATATATGGCAGAAACCATGAAATGCTTTCTTTAAACTGATTACAACCACACCTTAAATGTAAAATATCCTGCAGAATGTCCTGTCCTGGACTGAAACATAGCGTGTGTGTGAATAAGTGACAGCGTGATCCCACAAAAGCTGATAAAATCCTTTAATGGGACTTTTCGAACAAATGTTAAACCCCCGTTCCTCCCCCTCTCCTCATTTTCACTGTGGCAAACAGTAAAATTATGGCCTAATTAAGTCAGGGAGCAGGCGGAAGGGGTGCTTGTGGTTAGGTTTCAGGGTCTTGGCGTGATGTTATCTGCTCATACTTATAGCAGCACAGGGGACTTGTGTCTAGCCGTCACACCACCGCCCCAACCCAGCCTCTTAGACCCAAGGAGTGCAGACAGTTTGGTGCCACAGCAGTCCATGGACCAGTACTGACCAGGTTGTCGCTGTTGTTGAGCAACCTAATGCACAAATTGAAACACAACACAAGTTGCTGGGCCACATCCTCCAAACACTCCTGCAAATAGGAAGTGTACAGTATTTATACACTCAGGGGCCTCAGCCTCTTCAGCCTAGTCAAGAGGTGCAATCAAGCAGGGTGTGGATCGTGTTGCACGTAAAAACTATTTTGTTTTAGACACCAAGGTCAGCTTGTACCTTCTTGACATTAACCTACGGATGGATTTTCCTCCTATTGGACAAATTAAAGCCATTAAAGAACACAGAGATAACCCTCTCAAGCCGTGATGCAGGAACAGAAACTAAAAGGAAGCTGAAATGTAGCAATTGTACCCAATGATGACAGAAAGAGACTTTTGCAAAAAAAAAAATAATAATAATAATAATAATATTTTCTAGTTTGGCCTCAGTTCCACTGTTCTCACAATAAAATTCATAAAATAATAAAAAAATGACCTGTCACAATGTCCACTGAATAAGAATTTATGCAAGATAAATGCAGCTTTCTGCCTGACATCGTGGTTTCTCTAATAGCCTTTCTTGCCTTCTCCCGTTGCTTTAAATAAACCCTCCCAGCAGCAGTGTCAATCCTTGTTGACAAGAATTTATCATCAACTCAATACATTTTACACAAACTGCTCAGGAGTTGCTATTACTCAGATGTAAATATTGTGCATCATTGCAAAAGAGAAATGCTTCCTTTGTCAGTGTGGTCCACAATTGTCCGTTCCTCTCCCTGTGGTTGTTTGTGCATACATAAACTCAGTCCTGGAGGGATGTGGACAGCGTGCATACAAGCTGTGTGTTGCATCACAGGCACCCCCAACAGATCTGTTCTCTCACCACAGCCCCTCATTTTCAACAAACACATCGGCTCTTTGCGAGGCTGTTCTTGTGTTTGGAGTTTGGCCGTGCTGCCATGGTCGTAGCAGGTTCTCTCAACAGAATGAAAGGCTGAGGAGCAGCTCTTGGTACTGACAAGAAGTACCGCCTGTATGTTCATGACTCAAGGAATCGGGATTTTTGTGCTAAACTTGCAGCCGGTACTCATCAGGACTCCTCAAGAGGGCAGGGCTAGGGTTAGGTCGCAGCACAACTCCTTCCGATCGGAACCCCCACTCCTAATATTATATATGAATGACCCAGGAGCATGCCGGTGAGTGGAGCTCCAGTGAAGACCAAGCAGCTGCATATCAGGTTAGTTTTACGTTACGTCAAGTGGATGATTGTCCACTCAAACAACAGAAGGCTGATTCTTTTAAAGGGTAAAAGGCAATCAATGGTCCATTGCATCAGATAAGCACCTGACTGGGTGGCTGGAGAGATCGCTTCTCAGGAGCCCAGGGTAAACAATGCAGTCCTGGAGTCACCCAATAGTACTTGGACAATCAGAGCTTTTCAGGGAGCGAGTGGGCAGCCCAGGCAGGGGTGAGGAGGGCAGCTGAGCCAATAAAGACTCTGTGACTAACATGAAAATAACGGGGTTGAAAGGTTCGGTGACAGTCGTGAAGAAACTGTGAGCGTTGCTATGTATGCGCAGCGCGGATGTCAGGGCAGTAGATTTACTGGGGAAGACACAGCCTGTTTGTCATTACTGGTGATGGATGAGGTGGTAATGGTTGGAAAATGGTTAGCTCCAGATGGAAAATGCAAGGAGTGTGGAAGAGAGACAGTGCCTCCCCCTCCTCAACACTGTAATGTCTCCCTCTCAGGCCATGATGTCACAGGATTGAGAGGGAACACCTGTCCGGAGCCGGCCATCTCTGCAGCCGTGTGGACTGCAGTGGAGGAGAAGTGTTGCATTAAACAGCCCCGCCTGGACTATAAAATCCCAATGACATGGATTAAACACAAGAATGTGACTTAGCTGACATGACAAGTTTAGAGTACGCTCTGAAACAAATTCAACAGTTTTGGTTTACAGCTGCAAAGAAATAATCACAGAACATGACTTCTATCTTAAAGGTTTAATACTGCACTTAAATGTGTGTTCTGACTGTCCAATATGTAAAAAGGCAATGATAGAACCGCTGTAGCACCACTGGCTCGGTGCAAATATCTGCATTTTTAGAACATTGTTCACTTTTAATATCTCTCTATGTCTGAATACAGTAGAAGAAGAACCTCTTGCGTACATGGAAGAATTAATGGGTATTTTATATGGCATTAACAATGAGAACGCTTCCAAATGCTGAGATATTAATGAAGAGCTAGAGAAAGATGGTTGCTTTAAATGATTTTTCTGCCCTTCACACCTATGAAAGATTTGATACATCCTTAACAAGTTTGGATATGTGTTTGGGTTTTTTTCCAGACACCTCTAATGGTGGTATTTGAAAATAGAAATGGCAGCTATATTTAACTTGGCTAAATCCTTCTTTTTTCAAGAACAAATGAAGGTGATAACCAGTTTGGTCAGATTCAGAGAGTCTGCCTTTAGAATTTGTCAGTTTGAGGCAACGCTGCAGCATCTGCTCCGGCGTCACTCCCTGCTGAAACGTTTGATTACACACATATGCGAGCACTTCAACTCCATGTGGACCACAAGGAAGTCCGTCTGATTTATTTTAGTTTACGTTTTCATGTTGATTTGTGTATTTATTCAAAAGCTTGAAAATTAAAAGATGATAATGATGTAATTCCCCCATCACTCCCTCTGTAAAACCTCTCCTCCAGCCACACACCCCTTAATGGTTTCTCCCCAAACATCCAGGTCAACTCTAACATGAGTGGACACGTGTGAGACTCACCTGCTGTTTGGTGCATGTGTGAACGGTCAGACATGAAGAAGCTCCTGATGTGATCCTCTGCAGAGCATCTGCTAAAGTACCTGTGAGAACTCTGCAGTGTTTTTACATCCTCTGCTCTCCTCCTTCATCATCCTGTCTCAGTTTGACTTTGGCCTCTCTCTGACTTCTACCTCCTGCTGTGCGATCATGGCTGTCAGATAAACATCTGCGCTCCTCATACACAGAGGCTACTTCTTTCTATATGGTTAAAAAAAAAAAGAAAGAAAAGAACGTCATATTCTTCATGTAAGAAAATGCTCATATTTTCAAACTTGTTTGGTTTGGAGCGGAGAAGAACAACGTCACCAGTTTCACTGGGAGGTGTTGGCAGGCTATTTATGTGCAAACCTCCCTGGGCTGGTCAGAAGACAGTATCTATGTAATGGTGTGGCCTCACTTTGCATTCCTTTTTATTTGGTCTTTTCAGGCCTGAGGCAAACAGGTCTGTGTCAGTGACACCAAAAGCAAAAGAACGAACGCATTTCAGAGTGTTTTCTGGCTACCCTGAAATGTTTCACCCTTGTGAAGAGAATAAAAATCATAAAAACCAGGCTGCTGGCCACATGAAAAGTGTGAAAGGAGAAAGAAAAACATGCGTGGATTGAGGCAAAATGGTCAAGCTGCCCTTGAACATAGAAACCAGATCTTTTTTTTTGAGATATAGTGGCGATGGCTGGAATGAGTTAAGATGAAGCAACAGGCCTGCTTGAAGAAAATTCTTTATTCGCTTTACAACTTTTATCCCCCACATGCATCCTCACATGTGCTTTGCTGACTACTCTTTCATTCTCAGGCCTTTTTTGGTTTTGGTTCCTTTATCCTCTTTTTTGGTTTTGGTTCCTTTATCCTCTCTCTGATGGCAGCACCGATGTTTTTCCACCTAATCCACAGTGGAAGTGGTTCATTTGTCACGCCACAGTTCCTCTACTATACCAAGAAATAAGCCGATCACACGAAGAAGGGCTGCAGCAAGTGAAGCATTTTTGTTAATGCTAACAGGCAGTTAAGATTTTTTTTAATTTGTTTTAACAAAAAAGACAAAATCTTCTGACAAAAGTTACTTGTACAAAAATCTGTAAAAATGTAAATGCATATCTGTTATTTGATTATAATTAATATGGCTTCTGATATCAGGAATGACCTTTTCCATCACTGTGCTGGCTAAAATTTATAATATCTCTACATATCATTAAATCTTGGGACAGCTGATGAGAGATTGATGCTGCAGTCGGTTTGGATGCTGTAATGTCAGTTCAGGAAACAGCTTTACAGGTTCAACCTGGCAGAAACAATGATTTTTCTTTTCTTTTTTTTTCTTTAAGAAGACAGGCAGACTCCGCTTAAACGCTTGTCCACGAACTTCTGCCACCAGCATCGAGTATATGGAGACGTCAGCTGTTTCTGATGAAAAGCATGTCCCCGTGTGAGTCAAACACATCTGGATGATCATAATAGCAGACGGGAGGAGGCGGAGGGGGACAGAGGTGAGGAAATAAGGAAAAGAGGGGCAGAAAAACATTTTTACTGCTCCGCACAGTAGATCAAACTCACCCTGGGGTGTCGTCAGGAAAACCTGGCCTTCTTTATTGACTGCTGGGTAAACCGTTCACCTCCCATCAGCAGCAATAACAAGATTTAAAAGACAGAAGCGGTGCAAAGGCAGAAATGCTAAAAATTTCTAAGAAACTTTCAGAACAATCCCAACCTTTGTGATGTTTGGTGCAACAACACTCTGCATAAATGCACAAAGAAGCAATTAAAATATTTTTCAGCAAATGAGCGCAGTGATTCCTCACACAAGTTACATTTTATCGACAAATCTCTTTATTGTACAGCAAGGCGGCACTTGCTGCGTCAAGATTTACAGATCTAGTTTCACATATCACGCCTAATATGTAATTTACCACATAAGCTTTATTTCTTTAATTCTAAATAGGAATATCGGCATAATAGTTCAGCCTGCACCATTTAGCTAAAGATGTCTGTTGGTGGAAAAAAGGATTAAACTTTGAGACACCTGCGTTTAGGGGGGAGGCAGCTCCGGGTGACAAGCGTTGTCAGCAACATGCTCCCAGCAAACGGAGGTGTTCCAACTTGTTGAGGACAGACAGAAAAGATTAACACTAAACGCTTGCTGCACACATTTACTGCAGCTTGGAGTGCAGCAGAAAAAAAAAAAGTGGGGGCAATCTAAATGAAGCACATCCAAGTGGTTTACGGAATGTTTCTAATTCTGTCCTGAGGCAGAGTGTGACTCAGATGATCTCTGTCTCTCCTTTTGTTTTAGGGGATCAGGTGAAAGAAAGAAAAATAAAATAAAAAGAAACGTCCGGGGGCAGACAGTCTGAACAGCCCACCGGGCTCGCTGATGCACAGGAATTATGAGAACAGCCAGTAATAATATGAAACCATCCTGCAAGATTATGCACCAGAGAGAGGAGAGCAAATCTTTCCCCCCACACAAATAAAAGTGCTCAAAGGAAAAAAAAAGACTTTGAAAAATGACTGATGCTTGGATTGTCGATTTATGTTTATATTTATTAGATTAAAAGATTTTTTCAGACAGAATACATAAAACAAATAATGCATTAAAGAGTGAGCTACACACACGGATATAACTGCAATGACATGATTTGTTACAAAATTCTTAGAGGAACTAGTAAAAAACAAAGGAAATTTTACCGTGAGGTAATGCTGACAGATCTTAATTCAATAAATAAAAAGGTCTTGTAAGCCTTGAATGAATCATTCTTATTATTATTAATTGACGATACTTTGTTACCTCCAATGGGCCAAGGAACAGATAACTAAATCTCAATACTGTTCTTGAACAAAAGTCTTTCTCTCACTTTTTGCATTTTTCTGTTTTGTTTTTTGTTTTTTTTTTTTGCATATACTGTTATTTAAACATCATTATCGCATACCTGTTCCAAGACAGAAGACGGAGCGGGCAATTATTTTGCCTGAAGGGCCACATTAGGTTTTAGATCTTGATCAACGGGCCCACCAGGTGGTGTGGAAAACTAC
>BJFM01000831.1:77090-98332 GCA_016586285.1 Arothron firmamentum
GGGGGGGGGGGGGGGGGGAGCGAGGAAGCTGGAATCCATCCTTCATTGTAATAATGGAATTACTGTGGCTAACAAAGCAGGCATTAGTGCACCCACGGTGGCATGTAGAGATCCATCCCCCTTTTTTCCTTTGCAGGACGGCCCTCAACATTAAAAGAAAAGGAAAATACCCCCCCACCACCACCACCACCACCTCCCCTGCCCGAATTTTGCGGCCACTTGCGTATGTATGTGCGCACCTCGCCTGCACATTAGAGAGGATCACATCTACATCACACCAGCAGAGGGGTCAGCGTGTAGCCCCTCCTCATCACCGTCTCCCGACTGGCTACTCTGATGTGACACACCTCCAGCACGCCAGCGTTTCTCCCTGCTTTGGTGCACCAAACGAACCCATGACCTTCGCCACCTTGCAGGAGATCAGCACGCCTAAACAGAAGGCTCACCTGCACCGAGCGATGTGAGCAGCAACCGGAGGAAATGGCCGCAAGGCTGATTTACCAGATTAAGCTACATGCAGCGGTGCTGTTGTTTGATTGTCTTGTGATAGCGGGAACATGGCGCCGTCACGCACAAACACAGGCAGCTGAAACGAGGCCTGAAAGTCGCCGTTGCTTTGACTGTGATGACCTACTAAAACCTCACGCAAACCAGCACACGTGCTGAATGTGGCCTAAATTAAATGTTTTCTGGGCTTGTTATAACTCTGCTGATATTTTGGAGTAAGGTATATAAGAACACAAACATGCATTCATCTCTTTTTTTTTGTTTGCTTTTTTTTCAAGGATAATGCCCTCAAATAACTAGTGGTTACTGCTAAAACAGCTAGAATTTAATTAGTATGACTATTTGGAGGTATTTTGTAACTTGTATTGACTCGTTGTTTTTCATATCAACTAAATGGGGCCTGGTTCCTGGAATCTTTATTCGACAAACCTCCAAAAAAAAGAAAAAAAGGAAAAAAAAAAGAAACTGGGTTTCAGCAAAATTCACCCTCCAGACTGCCACACATTTGGTCCTCTGGCTTCTGCTGCCCCCTAGTGGAAGTTACACCATATTAATAAGTATTGCGAGTAAAACGTCGATTTCAACAGTCCTACTTTCCCCCCCCNNNCCCCCCCCCCCCCCCCCCCCACTGTTTTCAAATAAATATGCTGTGCGTTGACAATGGAATGACTGATCTGAGAGAGTGCAATATTATTAGGTGGTAAACAAATAAATGTTTAGTCGTGACCAGTCCAGTCAATATAAAGACGCCTTTGTTTTGTGATATTTTGCATTTGTTCCAGCAATTTGACACTCAGAAGTACACTGTTCTTGCACAGAGGTCTGTTGAATACAACTGCTTTGCCTCAAATAAACTTAGTCAGGAACTGCAGCTGCAAAATATTTGATTCCACCCAAACTAAATACAACCATGTTGTGAATAATTGCCGTTTGAGTCAGCGATGAGGCGGATGTTTCCCTTTGTGAAGCACGGGAGAAAGACTCAGCCATGACCTGCTTCAGTTTTGGCAGTGCAGCACGTGTGTATCCCCAGGAGTGCAAGACCTGCACGGGTCGTTGTACAACAGTGCACCACTCCTGGGCCTCTAGTGTTCCCCCCCTTGCACCCCCACCCCCCTCTCCCTCCCAGTCTCAGACACACAGGCCCAGTGTGTCCGGTCAGGCTGCTCACTGAGGGAACATGTCTGCCCGTGCAGAAATAAAAATACGCGGCCCCATGAGAGCCCCACACGGCTCAGCATTCACAGGACAGTGGTGGGGGTGCTCATACTGGGGCCACTCACTACAGCCAACACATCCACAGCGCAACAACACAGGAAATGGGCAATCTGCAGCACGGGTGTTCTTTACACCCCCCCCCCCNNCCCCCCCCCCCCCCCCCCCCCCCCCACTGTAAGGGAATACTTAGCATGGCCGAGTGTATAGCGGCCTATAAGAGGCTATTTCCTTCAGAATCATTTCCACCTTCCCCTGCTCTAAAACTCCCAAAAGATAGTGGCAAATGGCCCAGAGAGGGAACCTCTGTAGCAGGGGCATCTGGAGGAGGAGGAGGAGGAGGAGGAGATCCTCATGCACATATCATCACCCTGTGATAGCAGGTGTGAATTAACATCACTCTGCGCTTAAACATGAAGCTGTTCATCGTTTTTGTTGAAGGTGCCGTTCTAAACTGTCCGCATGGACCCTTGTGAGAGCAGCAGGCTTCTCCAAATACAACGCGCTCACCGATTCCTCTCTAATTCTCTGTTTATTTTTCTGAAAGATTGCACACACAAGGTCACGAAGGGGCTGTTTTGGAGTTACCCAGAGCCTTTCAGAGAGATTATCCTGTCTGCAGAGTCATTACGCCAGCCTGATAAGAGCGCGTCATTATGTGGTAATGTTCCAGAGATCCTGTTGTTCCATGCCACATCCCCCCCCCCCCAAGCTCAGCGCCTCATACCCCACGTTACTCTCTTTCTTTTGCTCTTCTGAACTGGGAGCAGCATGGTGTTGTGGCCACGCTCTGCTGAACGACTGTGACAGTCATCTCAATGGGATCAGATAGAGGTTTGGGGCCTGGGTACCCTCGGGGTAAACATCACCTGTGGGGCCCCGACACACGAAGGAGGCAGACCCTGACTAACCAATGAGAGGACCTTCCGGTCCTGAGATCTGGCCAGCGATACCTTCATACGTGGGTGAGGGGAGGCACTGAGAGGCGCGCCAGAGGGATGGGGTCAGAGGAGGGGATTTGTAGGTCAGGTTCACTGTGAAGTCGGAGTCAGAAGTTGAAGAAAGTGAGAAGAAAGTTGAAAACGACAGTAAGCGTAAACAGAGTTGACATTAAAATCCCCTGCTGATGAACTGATTACCTTTTTTTTTTTTAAATTATTTATCATCAACTACAGAGATGAAAATAAATCTGATGTCATCAATGTTAGAACTCAGCACTGGGCAGCATACTGTAGCTAAAGAGATGAGGAGCGAACCAAAAGTAAACTTTTATAAAGAGAAATTGATTCTTAAAGTCTTGAGTCTTTTAAGAGAATTTGTGTTCCTCTTCCTTCCCCACTGGAGCCTTGAATGCAGCATTCCTGCATTTCAAAAAATGGGTTGCCAGACATGAAATGAAGAATGCAAACATTAAAAAATGCTTGTAACTAAAGCATGTGCTGACATGAACCCCAGCATCACACATTAGTTGTTTAGAAAATGTCACTGAAGCTAAATCACACAAAAACTGTAGTTTTCTAACAGGTTGCTGGATGTTTGCAGAGAGGTTTGTCAACCCAGATCAATTTTTCTTATTTGTGTTCTTACAGTATAATTACAGTTTGTGACACCTTTATAATTTCATAGAATCAGCAGGTCAGCGTCCATAATTATCAGTTTAAATGTTTTGGATAGCAGACACACAGTGTCTATGTTGGGAAAAACTAAGTGGAATCATCTCACACTGATGCAAGTAAAACGGTGGATTTTCAGTGAGATTACAGGGCAGGCGTGGACCTGCCCACCCTGGATTAGGTTCTCCGTCAACACTACAGGAGAGCCAGCTCAGGGGAATCGGACGAGCTGATGCACCAAGCAGATGTTGGCCTCTGGATCGACCCCTGCACAGAGAGGAGCCGTGGGTCACCAGGCGGATGAGAGGACTTAATGTCTGTTCACTGCTGCAGGTAATCCAGATATCCACAGTCACAGTTTTGTGAGGAGACAAGCTCTGTCGTTTTTTTCAAAGTTCAGAGGATGAAAAGAAAAGTCAGCATCCGCACTGACGGATCTCATTCTGAGTATCTGAAAGACCATTTCTGACTTCAGGGAAGAGAACATTTTGATATAATTACATCAGCTCACGATTGATGATTTTGTTCTATTTCCATCATCTTTAGTAGTTTAAAGAGACAGAAACAGTTTAAAGAGAAAGATAAATAACTTTTCAACATCAGATACTTTTTTTTTTTAAAGTACATCATAACAGTGACAGAAAGCATTTCCATGAATTAAAGAATATTTCCAAAATACAGCTTTCTAAAATGATGATATAATGAACAAATATAAAATACAAAAAAAAAAAAAAAAAAAAGACATTCCTACATTTAAAAAAAGAAAATCTGAGACTAAACTGACTGACTGAGTGATTATTGGACTCTGGTAGACTGGAGGAAAAGTTTTTCAGTATAACAGGATGGAAACAGTGAAATCAAACTGCAGGACTTGACTGCTCCACTACATTTCCTCGTGTGTGTGTGTGTGTGTGTGTGTGTGCGCGCTACTGCAGTGATTCAGCTGGGGTCCAGGCTGTGCAGTTCTGGTTCTGCCTCAGCCGGGCCCACAGATGTCCACTTCAATAGCTGATTATCCAGATGATTAAGAATGCAAAGCAGACAGGCTACTGTGCGACTGATTGGATCCGGCTGTTTGTTCTCATCGTGCACCTCGCAAGTCTGGATCCAAGCACATTTAATCTTGTGTCTGAGACTTCACCTTAACCCCCCCTCTTTTTTTTTTTAATTTCTCTGAGAAAATGTGAGAGCCAAACAGATGCAGACGAAGCTTCCAGGAAAGTCAGAGAGGTGTGGCTCACCAGCAACATGAGCTGACATGATGAAGCTTTGTGTTTTCGGGGGGTTTAGGAAAAGCAGGGATGGATCTGAAGAAAAATGAGGCACTAAGTGCACACTAAAGCAGGCAGGAGGAAGTGAGGGTGGCTGGATGGGAGCCACTCGAGCTGTTTGGGTGGTGGTAGCCTGAGGACTAAGCTGTGGGACAGAACAGAGGTCCTGCAATGAGGCCCTGCATACTGATGACCTGGCTGTAATGGCTGCAGCAGCTCTCCAGCAGTTATTCATTAGCTCATTACAGGAACACAATCAATTCATTTGTGTGGCCTTCAGGCCTTTTTTCCCTCTTTTTCTTCACAATGAGAAGAAACAGAACACATGCCAGTGAATAAATGTGATTGGAAGAAAGTGAAATAGAGTTGGAGCTGGACAGCAGGCTGGAGCTGTGGGTTCTGCCTCTGGGACCAAAGCAGGTAATTAATTGCGGAAGTGAGTCGTGCTGAGGCTCCTTTGTGTTTAACAGTTTGATAAATGGCGA
Organism: Arothron firmamentum; assembly: GCA_016586285.1. Taxonomy (NCBI): domain Eukaryota; kingdom Metazoa; phylum Chordata; class Actinopteri; order Tetraodontiformes; family Tetraodontidae; genus Arothron; species Arothron firmamentum. Next base: position 82,182 of record BJFM01000831.1, read on the forward strand.
AACTTTCAAACCGAATCTCCCTGAATGGAAATGAAAGGCTGCTTAATTGCAAGATCTTTAGCATAACTTTACGACTGCTGATTTGAGAAAGATATCTCAAGAGCGACCTCTTGCGGCCACCGCACGCAAAAACAACTTGGCCCCTGAAGCCAGCTGAAGAGATTTTTATAAAAAGCCAGTAGTGTTTTAACTAATTTTTAAAATCTGACAATTATATCATGTGAAACATTGTAGTATTTAATTTTCCCTCTGCCAAGGAGGTTATGTTTATCTCTGACCAAAATGTTATTTCAATGAAATTTCCAGGAAATGTTGATAATGGACCAAGGAAGAGCTCAAACAATTTTTGTGATATTCTGGATATTGGAGGGACTTGACCTTCCAAAGAGATCAAAGCCAAGGGGCAGTACCTTACTATCTCACATCTATATTTATATATAGATATACATGTATATCTATATATAAATCGGGCAATAAGAGAGTAAAAATGTCTGTATTGATTTTATTGCCATATATATCTTTTCTTGCAATATTTATATAGCTCAAAGCATTTGGTGTAAACAATGAAGAGAGAATCAAAGAGAAAAACTACAAACATTACTTTGACTCCAACCTTTTACAGGCAGAACAGAACATGTTGCTTCGACAACATACACAGCAACATCAGCTTTTACCACGTTCATGCTACTTTGTGAAAGGGAGCTACAAAACATGGCGACACCGCCTCAGGGTGGACTGTATTATAACATACCGAGATGTTCCTAAAAGAGATTTACGGGGCTTTGTGGATGATGTTTCAGAATGGCTGAACACACGATCAATTAAAGTGACACCTTGTGACCAAAGCCTGTACTGTCTTACACACACACACACACATACACACACACACACACACACACACACACACACACACACACACACACACACACACACACACACACACACACACACACACACACACACACACACAGTGTGTGATTTTGTTAATCAGTACATACAATGGTGGGAAAAACAGAGACATACGGAAGCAAATCAACAGTATCCCAAAGTGCATGCCAGGCCGTGTGATTGTGACAGGAAGCAGCACAGATGCAGCACAGATGATTTTCTCTGTGTGAAAGATCCACCAGACACAGAAGCACACGCACATATACCACACCAGAGAATACTATACAAACACCAAAGACCAACAACATTTCTCTTCAGAAAAAAAAAAAAAAAAAAATCCAAACTGGATCAGAAAGCATGAAAGCAGCAGCAGTGTGAGTTTGGCTGCAGAAGCTCATTAAATAGGATGTGAGGTGGCAGCGGTTGGTTTTGATCACCCAGCTGGGTAGGAGAAAATATTCGAAAAAGAGCAGGGTCCTTAGATCGTTTCCATCTCACATGAGGTGTTTAAATTAGCAGGCAACAGGCAATCAACACAACAGCGCCGTCTGCTGTGGTAAAAGGAACCTGGTCTTTTTGGCATGATGAAGAGTGCAAAAACACATTTTGGAATTCAATAATGGAATAACAATAACCGTAGCAATAATGAGGAGCCTTCTCCTCCGGTGGCATGTTTTCCAATAAATTTTAAAAGAGATTAATTTAAATTAATTCCCGCACATGTAATCTCTGCCGCAAAAAAATAATCTCCAGACCTACAGCAGTGCTTCATTGTTACTCATAAAGGCAGGAGAAATAAAGCTAAAAAAAAAAGATTTAAAAACAATTAACTAATTTGAATCAGGCAATAAAACATCAACATTTCGTTACCTCACTTATGGGGGCACAAAAGTGTCTGTTTGGGATTGATACATGCATGCATACGTGTGTGTGTGTGTGTGTGTGTGTATGCACACACATAGAAACACACAGATCAGAAACGCCAAAAACAGCCACAAATACAAATAATCTTCAGTGATGGACTGTCGGTTTCACAATAACTGACAGAGACTGAATTCTTGTAACCTCACTACAATCAGACTAAACAAACAAGTCTCACTTTTCACTACAGCCCAGCTTCTTTGTCACTGAGGTCACTCTGTGCTCTCCTGGACAAGCTCCGCTTGCTCTTTGCCAAAAATGTTTTCTGGGCTGCCTCCCTCCCCCTGGAACAGCTCTTCCATCAGCTGCTCCCCAGCAGTGCCGGCCCGCGATGCCCACAGGGCAGCGCCCTCCCTCAGGCCCAGGGAGCGGAGCAGCCGCGCGTAGTCCAGAAAGGCAGCCTCGATGAGTTTATGTGCAAACGCTGGTATAGGAAAACTTGTTAACTTTGTGGAGCGGAGATAAAAATTCCACTTTAAGCTATTTTAGCAAGAGTGGCAGAAAACTGCAGAGATCCTGCAGAACATTTTAATTGAACAAACGAAAAATCCCAATAATAGATGTTCAATCAGAAAGAGCATTATATGCTCTTGTTCATAAACTGTGAAGGATAAAAATAATAATTTTTCAATGTTTAAAATGGCTTCTTGTTCCCACAGTCGGTCCTGTAATAAACAGGGTGTGATACTGAGTGTTATTGACTCTTGGGAACATTTAAAAGCAGCAGGATGCATCAAAGTATACTGAACAAAAAAGTTCTTTGTGTTACAGCTCCAGAAACGCACCACCAGAGCCGGCAGTGGCACTAACTCTAAACAGAAGAGCTCAGTGTGCAGTAATGGATTTTCAAAAAGGATATTTGAAGCGTCATTTGCCTCCATCACCCCATACTTGAGACAGGCTTCGATGAAGAGGGCGGTGCGATCGAACTGCCTCATACTGTTTCCAAGATATACGTGGGGAGAGAGCAACAGAGACAAAGAGGTGAGTGGTGTCTGCACTAAACCCTGTCAATCTCCGTCATACTGGTGCCCTTTTAACTCTGCGCAGGACTACCAGTTTGATGTTCGCTGAACTATATGTGCCCTGAAAAAGTCCGCCAATGAGGGGACATAAAACAACTCTTGGTTCTTACCTGTGGAGCATCTCCCCCACTTTGTAAAAGCAGCCTAGAGAAAGCAGCACCAGGATGGCTTTGGATTTCTGGTTGACTTGTGGGGAGCACAGGTGCTCTGCCCAGCGCTTCAAAACATCCGAGCTCTCAGCCGGGCTCAAACGCACCTGGAGACAAACACGCATGACAAGGAAGCCGATGAAATGACTCAAAACGGCCCCAAATGTTGCAAAATGATTGCTTTCCCAGGTTGTATCAGTTTTGAATGCAGAGCTACCTTAGCCAGCCAGGCAGCGCGGTTCCACTCCCCGTAGGTCTGCAAGTAGCGACAAGCATCGGCTGCCTTGTCAATCAAACACAACAGCTGCACCCCCTCTGGCAGACGGGAGAAGAAAGAATTTGTTCGCAGGTGACACAGAGAAACAACAGCCCATCACTCAACACTGGCTAGATCTAATCTGAAAGATGAATTAGAAATAATTGTAATGTTGACATATTGCAGGAGCAAGTTCAGTTAAAGGCCAAAAGAACAGAATAAAGTCAACTTTTTAATGTACTTTCGAGGCTACAGACACCCTCCTGCTGTCTGCAACCAGTGTTCAATAAAACAGAAGGTCAATAACAGCTGTCAGCCACACAGATGCTACCTGCTAGCTTGCCGTTGGCAATCATGTTGGTCGCCACTAGTTTGATTGTGGACTGTGAGGGTCCTGATGAAGTGATGGTGGTGACGAGGCAAGCTTTGAGTGAATCACAATAGTAGCTGGGATTGTCTGCACTCGTCTCCAACAGCAACTGCACCGCCCGGTCCGTCTGAGGGAGAAAGGGAGACAACCCTGTGATGAGATTGTAATGATGTATGCAGCAGAGACAGAAGGAGAAGAACACGGAATAATCAGAAGGAATTATGTATATTATTGCTCTTTTCATCTGCTGGAGGGAGGCTCAGCACCTCCAACAAACAAGTCACTGATTGCAGCCTGCAATTACAGGGAGAGTGCGGGCACCGAGGATGAGGTCGCACAGATCTCTGCAAGCCGAAACACAGGGGAGGCTGGAGGCAACACTCACTGTCCATTTCACTTGATTAGGCTCAAACATAACACATTTCCCAATATGTCAGTATCTGTATATGTATGAATGCATGCCCGATATAGTCAGTGCAAAAAAAAAAAAAAAAAATCTATCCATGGTCCTCCATGTATGTACCATCATTGTGTAATACTCACTTGGCCCAGCAGGAGGAGCTGGTCAGCGCACTTTTTAGTGTGCTCATAGCTAGAGCGCTTCACCTCCTGCAGGTGAACTCGATCCAGCTGGAACTTCTGTTGGACAAAAACAGAACTTTGATCAGGCGTTTTTATTCCCGCACACGCACGCATTTTTCTGTTGTGTGTGTGTGCACGTGAGAGATATAATGAGATGGGTACATCGAGATTATGCACGGACGATACAAGATGAGCAAAGAAGATATGAAAAACAATTCTGGAGAAAGAGTCATGAGCTGGAGAGAGTAATTAAAATATTCAGGAGTTGTGTGTTGCCTACCATACTGCCTTTCATCACTGGCGTCTTTTCCCACAATAATTCATTACAAGTTCCCTAGTGAGAATTCTCTGCATGTGCAAAAAGTGCAAATTAAAAACAAAGCAGCAATTTATTTTTTAAGAATACTAGAGAAAGAAATGAGAGATTACATCAGTGTGGGAGAAAGTCTGTTTCACAAGCTGCTCAGTGCGCACAGCTGCACATTTATGTCAGAGCTCTAGTTTTGCTTTTTTATTCTTTATTCTGCTGAATCCTCAGTCACACGGGCATTAATCCTGGCAGAGACAGCAGTGCATTCTGCAAGTGCGGGCTCTGTGTTATCATTAAATGTAGTCAGACTTGTGTCGCTCGCGCTGCTTTCTGGCAACAGGCAAATATGTTGTCTGCTGGCTGCAGACTGTGACTTTGAACGTCTTGTGCTTGTGATCACTGCATGACCCCTCATTAACTGAGAGCAGAACGTCCTCGCAAAGAGAACACAAGAAACAGCTGAAGAAGAGCGGCAGTAAACACAAATACACAGGCAGACTGGCTAAACGTGCTCGCTGGCTAAAATGCACGAGCTCTTAACCATCAGAGGAGGTTTCTTCGTTTTCACAAAAGGTTTTAACTCTGTTCAGTAGAGTAGTGAGCAAAAATTCATATAAAATATAAATGATCTGATATTTGTAAGGCCTCAAAATAAAGTATAGATGTTTTACTCATTATTTAATAGTAAAACACTCTTTATAAAACTGATTTTATAAAGGAATTACAAAGTTATTAATATTTGTTCTTTTGTCTTGAGCAGCGAGAGCGAAATGAGAGAATAGACCTCAGATGTTGAGGTATAACTGAGGAAAGAGCCACTCTTGTCAAAGACTGAATGTATCGCGAGAGCAGCAGATATGATGGTGAAACTACAACAAGATGATGCTTGTCTTGGATTCTTTTTTAAAACATCTCAAATAAAAACAACCTTTTCTGGAGTCCAAAAATGGTGTTTAACTGACCTGGAAGTAAGAGCTCTCACACAGGACATCGTGGCAGATGTCCAGATGGTTCTGAGGTGATGGCTGGGTTGCTTCACTCTGGACCTGCCCGTCTGCGGTCGCCACAATCAGCTGACGGGCCTGGGCGAAGGTCTGAAGGTAGTGGGACGCCACCGTCCAGAAATGAAGGTCTGAGTCGTCTCCAAACAGCCTGCGGTTGACCGTAACATCTGTTTAGCAGGTTCAGATTGGCGGATGCTCCCTCTGGAGATCAAGTCTACGATTCCCTTCATCATTTTGCGGAGTTCCCACTAATGAACAATCGTTCCACTGTCTTCCATCCCACGCTTGGCTTCTTCACAGATCTCCCCCTCCATCCACCCTCCACATCCACTTAACTGCACAGCTGTTGCTAGGTTACCTTACTACATTATCAATGGCATGAAAAGTTAGACTTAAGGATATCTGTGAGAAGACAGCCACAGTTAATTGCCTTGTAAAAAAAAAATAAAAAAAAAAATATATATATATATACACACACACACACACACACACAAACACACAAACACACACACGTAAATCACAGCTAAAATAAGAATGCAGAAAGGAGGGTATTGGCATATTGCTTTTCCATATTTGACTGGCTGTTCTAGATTTGTCAGTTGCTTCGGGGAAAGAGAAGCGGTGTGGAGACGAGATCAACGCTGCTGACATCAGCTCTCATGATGGTCATGATGGATGTGGACTGGTTTATTCAGTCCTGAAGACAATCTGATATAAAATAGTCATATACAAAATCTTGCTAGTTCCTGAATGTAGCCTTTTAACTCAGATGTATTAGCTTATTATTTGACGTTCCACAGAATAAACAAACTGTGAAAGGTGCACTCTGTTGACAAAATGATCTCGCTTTGGTGCGGCAGAACTCTCATTGACGTAGAAGTTAGTGTAAATGATGAAGAGGAAGCAAATCTGCACTGAGACAAAGCTCACCGTGACACCAGGAGGCAGCGTTGAAGCAAGCTGAGCTCGGGGTCCTGCAGCACACTCTTCATGTCACTGGGGAAGCCAATCAGAGACAGACAATTAGACCCAAGCATGAGCCAGCTCCCAGAGTAGCTTCGATTGGGGGGGGCGGGATTCCTCTCATCTGCCCACTCACAGACTACAAGCTCTCCAGGTCTGTTGTCGCGCACACACACACGAGGAACTTTGCACACAATAACAAACAGTGCATAAATCTAAAGTACTGAACTTGCAAACAGCAAGGTTGTATGTCGGAGTCTAATTGCTACGACATACTCTGCAAGATAAGGGATTTCTCCCCGGGTTTGGGAGTTTTTGCAGCTTGTTCTCCACACCTCATCCAGACAGAACATCTCACTCGTCTGGAGCCCCAAGGCGCATGCTAAAACTGAGAACCTGTCGTATGCGCAAAAGAAGTTTAAAAAAAAGTGCGTACGCATGGAACCAAGCACGTTTCGTTTGTACATCCCAATCAGCATGGAATTGAGCACACGTGCACAAATACCAAGCTCCTCCCGTTCCACGACTTCATTTAAATATGCAAATCTATTTAAATAGGCCAAATCATTCAGAATGAGCAGAGACAAGAAGTGTGTTGCTGGAAAGCTTTGAAGCTCAGATTTCACTCTAGTCTGACTGAACAGTAATGTAATGACAGTTTTGAAAAAAACAGCAGACTGAGGACGTCCACCTATAGTTCTAAACTTTTTACACACTTTTACAGCGTGATATCCGACAGACCAGAACAATTACAGAACTTACTTTGACAGAGAGTTCAGCTGCTCCTGGATCAGACCTTTTATCTCCTCTTTTTCATTGTAGTCTCTGAAACCAAAAAATCAAACTCGGTAAAACGATTCTGCTCGTCTCCCTCGCATAAAACCCGACTTGATGAGAACTGGAAGCTTCAAAGTCAACTGTGGTGTGAGAGTAAAAGATGAAGCTTTTCTGTCACTTGTGCTGACCTAAGTGAGCACACGGTGAGCAGTGTTAATATTAGCTACCTGACTTGTGAAAAGGCAGCCATGAGTGTTTAACAATATACACTGCTGAGTGTACGGCAGGAGTAATTATGTAGATGTAGAAATGGCAGAAAAGCATCTAAGATCAGCCCCTTTCGTCCACCATGTTGACTTGTTGGCAACATTTTAAGTGCTGTTGTTGTGTTCAATGGTTCCCATTTTTACATTTGACATTTGGTTATATGTTTTAGTTGTATAAATAAGTGAACACACTTCTGGCTGAATATCAGGTGTAGGTTGCACTGTTAAAATGAGCTCTGATGGTCAACTTACACTTGGGTGATGTCCATGGTGAAGGTTCCAGACCAAGGCTGCAGCAGCAGGAAAGCTTTGAGAGTGAGAGCAGCTCGAGGTACCAACAGGTAAGGACACCAAACCGGGTCTGAAAATATTTCAGACAGTTATGAGCACATCAGATCGTTCAAATAATGAATCCCGCCTTAGGAAACTACGTGCTTATTATTTCCTTCTGCTCACCAGTCAGGTCTTGTTCATCCATGCGGTAACTGGCGGACTTCATGGCCATCTCCAGCACCCGGACGCATCCGTCATCAGAGGCCAGCACGACCTTGTCTGATGTGCACCAGTCAATGTCAAGGACCCGGTAGTTCATGTTGCGACCGACCCTCATGCTGCTGACCATTTGGACCTGAACACGAGGGAAAAATAAATTACAGTGTTAGATTTCACACTTTTGCTAATAAAACACTTCTTTAAGAACTTAAACAACAACAACAAAAAAACAATTAACTTAGAGCTGAACTGAAATTTAGTTGATATTTCCTGGCATATTACAACAATAAAAAGGCTCATTAAAGAAATGAGGGGACTAAGTGCATGAAATGATAGATTCTGTTTTACTCTCACATCAAATTTTGATGAAAAGGGCAATGAATTTCTCCATTCCAATCCTCTCCTTGATAAATTGATGAAGCAAAGTGAAAAGCGCCAGCTTTATCACCAAAAGCACTAAATGTTGGAGATCCACTGCAAGATTTATGAAGGCTTAAAGCTTTTAAATCTATCAAAAGTTATTCTGATTATGTGCTGGGATTTCTGTGTTTCTGTGATATCTGACCTCATATGTGATGAGAAATCTACACACAGGTGCTCTCAAACATGTCTGTCTGGCCAAAAAAAAGGCATCCTCTTTCTCACTGTCGCTCTCACACACACACACAAACAAAAAAAGATTCATCTTCATCTTTGATTTCCTTTTTTTTTTTTTTCATTTACTTCTGGCACCGAAACAGACCACAAACAACAGTTGCATCGAGACCACCGATCATGATGAAGTGGAGCTCAAACAAGCCAGAAGGATTCTTAGATGAGCTGGAATTAAACCGTGCACAGAGGACTTTCTGGTAGCTCATGACTTCACCAAATGATATTTGAGGAAGTGAGGATGCGCGCTGCCTACGGGAAATGAGCTTCATCCATCCTGCTGTGGCTGAACTCAAATATGTCAGCGTAAAGCTTTAGAAGCTTGTTTATGTGCACTTACACAGCATGGTTTCATGATGATTCTTTAATAAAGCAAGACAATTACTGCAGATGTGCTATTACCGCAGCATGAGCTTTGGAGGAGACATTAGTTTAATATACACTCCTGCATTACTGGTATGCTTCAATGATTACAGCGGCAGGCAAACACATTCATCCTGCCACACTTAAAATATGAACCGCTGCTAAGGCAGGCTGCAGCAGATTCCTTTTCTCTAATTTATGTCACGCAGAGCAGTGGGGTAAGGCACACTGGGAAATTGTAAAGTATTAAAGCACACCAGTCAATGAATGAGTGCGTTGGGATTCTTACGTCTTTGGTGTCCCAGACTTCGGCACCGTCTGCATACATGACAAGAAGCTTTTGGTTGCCTTTACCCGGGGCAAAGCGAATCTTCTTCACCCAGCCACGATGTGTCGGGATACCCCTGAAAATGTTGCACTTTTTTTCATTGCGTTTCATTTTCATCCAACAATTTATCTTTGTTTCAATATTAAACTAAAAAAGCACTCAGAGAGCACAGACCTCTGCATAGCAGCTCATTCTCCCCCCCCCCCACATACTGTAATTTACACCAAAACGGTAATCGGGACGTCGGTGAAATTTAATCATCTGTGCTTTGCCCCTTGTCAATATTCCCTGAAAATTTAATTAAAATCTGTTCATAACGTTTCGAGCTATTTTGATAAAAGTCAAACAAACAGACAGGCAGATAAACACCAGCAAAAACAGAACCTCCTTGGCGGAGGAAACTAATTGGTTTTAGTTCAATCCAGGCTTTGTCTATGGACTTAAATGTTAAACCGTTACCTGGACAAACGTGCTTTGAGGTCCCAGAAGTTGAGATTGCCGTCCACATCCCCAAGAACCAGGGTGTCCCCTTTCCAGGCAATGCAGGCGATGCTGCCCATACTACCCTGCAACAGAAAGGAAAACAGCCGAAAACAGCAGAGGTTATTTTTATTTACCAAAGTAAGACACAACCATCCAAACCGGTTCCCCTTTAGGCAAAGATGACGAAACTGAACTTCTTCTAAAAGCTCCTGACTGCTTGCTAAAAGATCTTGGGTTATCCTGACAGGGCTTTAAAATCTGTTGGGATATGTAAATCTGTGTGTCGTGAATCTGCACTTGTCACAAAAATGAGACTTTATAAATCCCCTGTGTCCATCGCCAGTGTCTGTCTGTTGGGTGTGAAAAGAAGGAGGTGGTGAGATGGGAAAGCAGAGTCTGTCACCGAACAATCTGATCTGCTGCCGAGAAACAGAATTTTTAAAAAAAGACAGTGCTTTTTTTTTCTTTTTTTTTTACCAACTTCAATCAATGAAACTCTGAGATGCAGGTAAGAAGCGTTTCCTGGACAGTAAAATCAAAAAAGAAAAAAATTCCTATTTCAATTTGGATTTCATCACCATAGTAATATCTTATTATTTTTAAAGATGACAATAGATGTGGTAACTTCGGCTCAGTTTTGAAAAGCAAAAAGAAATTAATTGGCAGACCGTGTTGGTGTAACAGTAAAAAGAGTTCCTTTGTTCCCAGCTTGCTGTCACAGCCAATCCCATCCTAGTTTACGATTTCATTAATCTGCAGGTAAATACAGTAATCAAGCCTTTAAGGTGTCACAGGATCTTTTTTGGAAATGATAAAATCAGATATAGTCAAGAAAGTACTGACTGCTGTGATGTATTAGTGATCTCATCTGCCTGGAGTGATTTAAGCAAAATAAAAATATAACTAGAGGAAGAAAAAGCAAAAATAGTCAGATTCATTGTTGACCGATGAGCTACCCTTTTAGACCCTTTCACCCCTCCCCATTCAGTAATGCTTCTGTAACAGGAGAGAGGGAGAAATTATGTTGTGCACAATGAAACACCTACAGAAGTGGAGAGGGAGCAGAAAAGTAAGTCAAGTGTGTATGTGTGTGGTTGTGTGTTGGTTCGACGTGTAGTCACCGTTTCAATCCAATGAATTGATATCTGGAGCTGAGTTAAAAGTTAGATTGCTTTATGAGATAAGGACCTCAATGGAACAATTGGATTTTGAAACACCTGATGAGGGCACCTAGCTGTTTGTACAATCCTCTGTGTCATTCATAATTTATCTGCTTTATTTCCATCTTTTCCCATTTTCACTTGAGTAAATATGTAAAAGCGGAGAAAAATGAAGCACAAGCTGATGCGGTCGGCTGCAGATGCAGCGAGCGGCAGCAGCAGCCAGACGTTTGTGAGGAGAGACAAATGCATTTCAGGCTCAATAACTTAAAAAAACATTAATATTATTCTTCGCCATTAAAAGAAAAAATAAACAAAACAGTTGCAGAATTTGTGCTTAAAGATTTTTTGTTTCTTAAAATACTAAACCATGGACGCCATTGTACTGACTGGTATGAAAACCTCCCACTCAGCATTTTTAGCAATGCTGTCAAAGTAGTGGTTTGGGGACAAATAACTCCGAAACAGTTGAGAGGGTATAAAAATGGAATACAGTGTATTGTTAAATAATAACTAAATATAATATAAAGCCTTAAAACACAATAAAAATATAAATGAGTCTGGAGTCCTCCTTTAACTATTGTACTCCACATGCGAGTCCTTACAGTTGTCTTTCCAATATCTAAAATTGCATAACTGTAGATAACAACTCACTGATGGAAGGTCAATAATTACTGGACAGACCTGAAATAAAAATAAATTTTCCTCTTACAAGTTTGGAGCAGGATTGACACAACAATCATTTGCATCACTGGTTGGACGTTATGAGAAATTAGTATTGAAAACAGTTCAAATGTTTTTCATAAGAGTAGCTGGAGGTTATTATTGAGCTCTTTGATGTAAATCACATCGCAGCATAAGTCTTATTAGCGTCTGAATATAAGAGGGAAGAAAAACCACCATTTTTTCCCCCACACTGATTGATGTTGTGTCTAGAGTAAACAGGATCTTTCAAGTTCCAAATATTGATGAATACACTCGATAGATGACTGACAGTTAGAATAAGGAAAGAGTGGAGTGAGTGTGACAGCAGACATTCTGACTGCCAAATAAAGCAAAGGCAGCTTTTGATCATTGTGTAGAGTGTGAATAACAAGCACAGAATTCATTAAAGAAGCACAGATATGGAGATAGTCCTGGTTGTGAGTGAGGACCATCATGGATGAGCTTTCAGTATCTCAGGAGGATATGAAGTTTTCTTTAAAAAAACAACAAACAGGCAAGCAGACGCACATCGGGGGGGATCCGTGCACCATCTTTGACTGTGTTGCCCTCTACGGTGATGTGGTAGACCTGCCCATCAGTGTCGGTGAAAACAAAATGCTCCCTGGCTGAGATGGCCTGACTCGTCTCTGACTTGCTCTCAGCATCCTGCAGGAGACTGAAATGAAGAAGAAGGATCTAGGTCAGCCCTGTCAAGGACAAGACGTCTGCGTGATAATTGCAAAGAACTGACAAGTTGAAAAACGCAAGCACGTTATATTTATTTTTATTTATAACTAAATAAAAATGATTAGCATAGTAATCCATGATCAGACAGTGTCAGACACCAACACAATAATGGAGATTTTTCATAGGTGTGTAACACGGCGGATCAAATGCTTTATTTTTGTTTTGTATTCTGCCTTTATTTTCTTCACACAGTTCACATCAGTCAGGCTGACTGATGCAAACTCATGGTATTGTTTTTTGCATTCAGTTTTAAAAAATCGAATCATTTTAGGACCAGATGTTTCCAAGGACAGCATCATATGTTGCTTACCTGATGACTGAGGATTCAACGCTACTTTGTTCCGCGTCTGACACCGTCTGCCGAGCCATGGCCTCTCTGGCCGCCATCTGCTTTTTCTTCAGGCTCTTTAGGTTGTGGGATGGCGACCATTCCTGTTCACACACAAATAGAAGGGGGAAGAAGAAGAAAAGAGAAAAGTGCATGTTTTGACACGAGATGTGCATGCAAGAGCTTTTTTTTAGACTGTAAATGCACAGCAGTTCATTGAAAGCTGTAATATATATGGAAATGAAAGAGCAATGTAGAACGGAGAAGATTATCATGGTTATACAAGTTTGTTTTTTTTTTTACATGGTGGAGGATTTTATAGCCCGGATCTAAAGTTCATCCTGTATAACTCATCTTTCACTGGCATTTATCTGGTCTAATGAAGCTGCAGCATTGTTGCTGAGCTTTTGGAAAAGTTTCTAACCAATCTTTTAAATAGCAAACCTAAGAAGTTAAAATGCTGAGAAGGTGTAAGAGATTAGGGTCAGACGTAAATGTGCACACCGGATATGCATCTGCAAATCTTTAATGGACTTTACCTTTCATTTCTCGAGCATTTCCCTAAATGAGGCTGGCTAAAATGATATCGTTTTTTTATTAACATATAGATTTTGCAGTACCAGTGCAGTAACTGTGGGGAAGTTCTTGGCCATTTCCCGGAGAAGTGTCCCTGTCCTGATGTCCCACAGTTCCAAAGGCTTGTCTCTGAACACCACCACCAGGTACTGCCTGAGGATGGACATACACATTAAACATAAATTCCACTCTGGTATATTACAGGTGCCTTAAGATGACTTTAATTTCTTCTCGATTTGAAGCAAGACAGGCATCCAAAATGGCAAAACGTCATCCATCCCTGCCCTGCAAATAAGGTAATAATTACCTGTAGTCATTCAGCAGCTCCTGCACGAGACTGTCAATAATGTGTTTACAGCTGGGACCTGTGCACTGACCTTTTATTATTGCACTCGCTGCTTTTGTATATGTTTATTGCCTCCAGCAAACTACTTAATTCACTCCAGCAGAGAAGCTGAGCAAAACTGAAAAATGGAGTGAGAAAAGTCATTTTTCTGATAATTCATTAAGCACCTTAAAAGTGTCAAAGCGTAATGCTTACTGAGGGAGAAAATGTGCTACACATCAGACAGCTGCTCTGCGCTACCCTTGTTTACAGTCTGGTGCATGAGAATCATTCTCATATCTCATATTTTCCTCAGGAACACAACATCATTAAAGGATGTAGCAATGATAAATATTTAAAGTATCTAAGGTACACAGGGGCTTATAGCGAATAAACACCGACAGATGTCTTTTAAGAGTCTTTGAGCATGGTTTCCTCCAGTTTCAAAATACAAACACTGAGCAACAGCACCTAAGCAGAAATAGATGGTGATGTTGGAAAAGGTGGGAATTCTCAAAGGCAGGTATATTAAAGGGATGTGTGCAGGTGCAAATATGTAAATGCAATATATGTATGTGTGTGTGTGTGTGTGTGTGCGTGCGTGCGTGCGTGCGTGCGTGCGTGCGTGCGTGCGTGCGTGCGTGCGTCGGTGTCGGTGTATTGGTATTTGGGTTTGTCAATGGCAGAAAACTCACTTGAGATGAGACACTTTAATCATCTCAATAGGCGGTTCGTCATTTCCTCGCTCCCCTCTGAAAGCAAAACATCTGCCTGGAAGACACAAAAGAAAGCGTCAGGAAGAGGATGTGAGGATGGCACATCTTATTACACCTCTGAAGACAGTGATATATCTAATTTTGCTTTTTTTTTTTTATAAATCAAATTTATTGACACATCTTATTGTAATCCCTGATTTTAAACTCTCCACATCCCAAAACTTTAACTATGGAGGAATGTCCTTCAGCTGTACACTCCACAAATATCTGTGCTAGCTGATTTTTATGGATTTCATAGGCAGCACAGTGTTTTTGGGCTGCTCAAGCATCCAGAACATATTGTATATTCAGCCTTATTCACAGATGTGCTACTTTTCAGCACATTTTATCATGCCCTACATTGGAATGTCCTAAGATACTTGTGTGAACATGAAAACTGTTCCAAGCATCACTATTGAGTTTCATTTATTCATAGCCAAGGTATTCCATGACATACAGGTGTAAGCAAAGCCTCTAATATGTTGGCCTGATACAGCTTATTCTGTGAGAGGCAGACGTAGCCTCGTAGCAAGAAACACAAGGTAACACTATGTGGCATCTTAAGACCTGCTTAGTTTCCCTCCTGACAACTTAAGTTCACGTGATAAGCACAAAAAAAATTTAGTGGGACATTAACAAGTCAGTCACAGAGCAGAGTGAGTCCATCTCACTTGGTGTACCGAATTCTCCAAATACTCAGAGAGAAATCACGTGAATAACATATGTATCTAAACACTAGCATACCTAACCTAGCACATACATTTGAAGCACAGCTGAAAATCCTTTGATTAATGGAACTTGCTGAACTGTTGATTCTGTCCACAACAGCCTAAAAGCAGCATGATACACCTCGTGTTAAGAAACCAGTTTAAACAGGGCTGAAGGTCAGTCAAGACCTTCCAGCTCAGTTGCAGCTCCAACAAGAAGTTAAGAACACTCTGGACGATCAAATCACCTCAAGTCACATTAAAATGCAATTAAACCTGTTAAAAACTGTAATAGCCTCCAAGCAAAGACTTATAATGTGGACTTTTAACTTTGACGGCTCTTAAGGAGACAATCAGCATAAAATTGACGCAATCATTTTGAATAACTTTTGCACAAACAGCAATAGCGTGGGGATCCAGCACAAGAATGACAGTGCACAAACAAAATGTTTTTAGTTTCTAAATGACCAACTGTACAGCGCCGATTACAAAGACGCATTTACGATCCAGTGAATCCATGACATATTTTTTATAAAAATGTTCTCCACTATAAAAGCTAGGCATACGAAAGGATTTTACATATCTTTTTTTCTGGCCACATATTTTATATTTAGTTTAAAACATTTTAGAGCTCAAGTTGTGGTCTGTATATAATTACATAAGCCCAAAAACACAAATAAAGGAGAACAAGTCAGAGATTTAGTGGTGTAGGAGGTGGGTTTTATCAAGTGTGGTGTGGTATCACCTGAGGATGTTTTTCTTCTCCTATTTTTTTTTGGCCACAACACAAACTTAGGGATGCATTTTCAGCAAACCCACCTCTCTAGGCCCTACTGAGGCACTTTATTTAATTTATGTGAGTGTATAACCACGAGCAAAAAAATAACCTGAAGAAGAATGTTCAATAAGTGCACATTAGCCACCCAAGGTACAGAAAGGGTATGAGGTTAATGTGTTTGTATTTTGTATGTGAGTGTGTGTGTGTGTGTGTGTGTGTGTGTGTGTGTGTGTGTGTGTGTG
>BJFM01000832.1:8041-18529 GCA_016586285.1 Arothron firmamentum
GGCGAGTGAGTGCCGGAAGAGGAGAGAAAATAGAGAAAAAAAATAAGAGTATCTTCATCCTTCCATGGCCACAATGCCCATATACTCATTTTCAGTGTGACACTTGAAAAAAGTTTTTGACAAGCGTGTCTAAGCCCAGAGGTTCTTCATCTGTGCAGCGCTGATTTACAACCATTAAAATCCAGCGTCAGAACCGAAGGCTTCTGAAAGGCCGTCTCTTCTCTGTATGCAAAACAATGATTACTGGACAGGTCATAAATTGTGTTATTTTCTCTATCTCACCAAGAACTGCTCATTCATAGAAGGGGTGATTTGATCAGCCCACAATTACATAGATTGAGAGAGAAAATTGCACACTTGACTCTGCCAGGGTCCATTTCATTCCAACTTCTAGATGATGGGCAATCAAGGCTGTATTTATTTGGTCATGTTTGAGTCCAAGGGTTGATTGAATTTTGGTACCAATCCCCATCTCTGTTTTGGACTTGATTGTGTATGCAAAGTGTGTTGACAAGCACTTAAGGCTTTTTTTTGTTTTTTTTTTCTTTTTTGGGTTAAGCCGGAACACGCCGCCATTCCTGCTGCATGGCACCACTTCCCTTTCTGTCTCACCCTTATCATTGTCATTGTTCTGCCGCTTTGATCGGCCTCAATCTTCTTTCCCTTCGCTGCCAACAGCCATCACAGATTGGCTGGGGTTTGTGATAGTGAGCCAAAGTCAGAGACTGTCTCTCTTTTAAAAACAAACACACTAAAAAAAATGACCCTAAAATTGGATTGTGTTGTCATGTTTTTTTTCTAGAAGGGTGACCATATGGGTCCATATGGCCGTGCTTGGACCATATGTCATCAGGCTGTTATATTTATTTGAATATGACTGTTCCAAATAAGGCCATATGTTGCTGAATTCCATCACACTGCTCAAAAATATGTCTTCATTCCTCTGGAATTAAAAGTATTAATGCGGCCATCCAGAGATTCCATGTTTATAGGAAACACAACAATCCCAAATACAACAGCTGTCCTCTATTGCTTCTAAATCATGTCTCCTCAGATGAACACCACTCTTTTTTTCCTATTTTTTCTTTTTAGGCATGGATCTGCCCTTTTCCCTCTATTGTAAAGCAGAGACACATAACCCCATTCTATAGAAGCTCTGAATGCATTTTCTGCATATTTCAGAAGGTTTTATATCGCAGTGAGGACATTTACATTCACACATTTTCAAAAACAAAAATTCTGATTAATTATTATTACGAGCAATGCATAAGAATAAAAACTCATATTAGAGCATCAAAAATTTAGCATTCAGCATCGAAACTCAAAAAACATTGAACAAAACCAGAGGCCCTGCATTGCTGGTCATCAGAGTAGATATCAAACACAAGCTGTCAGGTACTGTCAGACATTCTTTTTTTTTTGTAGGCACCAGTCCAAGCTGAGAACTCTTGCTAACGATGCATCCACCACCTCGTTTTTCTATGGCTCCAAAATGAGTTCAGTCAATTGTTGTATGGACTTATTGATCACTGGTCTATTGAGGTTGTTTCTCTTGACCCCAGATCATTAAGATGTTATCCTTATTACCTCAAAATCACTGCTGTGTACAGCCTCACACCTCCCTGTTGGCTGGATATTGTATAGGTCAAAATTATTCATCTATCTTTTTCTCTTCAGATGTCTCAATACTTCTTTGAGTTATGCTACAATTTTCCTAAAAGTGGTTTCCATCATTTTGGGTTTTGCTGGTTGCTGCTTTTAGATTCACATTCATCGCTGAGTATTGCATTTGGTGAGACAAAATGGAGCATGTCACTCAGAACATGAAGTCAGTTTTTCAGGTTGCACATACTGTACGTGTCCATGTTCTTGTAGGCATGAATTGACATCAGGTGGCCTACTTTGACATGGCAACTACAGTTTTAACTGCAGTGGGGAAACTTATTCCATATTTTACAACTGAGTCATTGATGTTAAAAGTGAAAGGTAGAAAGAGCTGTGAGTTAATGAACTCTGAGACCCAGAAGTGGCTCAGCTTAAAAGACAGCCAGTCCTGTTACAACCAATGTCCATGTCCCCGCATGAAATATCAGGTGAAGCTGAGACAGACTGTAGAAATAATGCAAAGACGCAACAATCCTCAGAACCAGGTGCTTGTGAAAGTGTGTCAGCACAACAATGGTGAGGTGTGTCTGTGGCAGACATTTCAGTTTAAAGAATTCTGCCCTTGGTCTACAAACTTTAAAAAAAAGGAAAAAAAAAAAGCCAGTGGTTCTACTGAAAAAGCTGTTGTAGGTCAAGTTGTGTTTCTTATGAGCGCAGCGGCAGACTGACACTAGAGGTGAAATTAAAGGGCAAACTAGCCGAGCGTCAAAGAGCTGGGGGGGGGAATCAAACTTAGAGTATTGCTTTATGGCTGTCATACTAAGGGACATACAGCACATCCCCAGCCTGCTTCAAAGAGACTGCTTAGGATTAATAATTCAGAAAGCACACCAGCACCCAGGTACATGTTGTGGGAAGTTTTGCTCCATCTAACTTTCAGTGTATATTTTGCATACAGTGGCACCCCTAAAATAGGGTAACCACATTTGGATGTTGGTCTTGTAAAAAAGCATTATTATCTGAGTCAATACATTTATGTTTTTAATTAAAGGGGGATTGGTGCTGAATTGGGGGTGTTTGCTTCCCAAAGCAATGAGCGGTAATTGGGGCAGTGACATTTCTGGAAAGACAAACTGTGCCTTTATTGCTCTCATTTTAAGAACTTTTAGGGGGTCGTCCAGGATCTGTGCTGCTTTCTGGCTAAGAGCTGATCCACTGATGAGATCTGGGATCAAGAGCAGAGCTGATACTGGCAGAGAGGGCCTGAGCTACAGCAGAGACTGGGCTATGGTTGAGCTGAGTGAGAGGAACAGCCTAGTGTGGCACCTTAGGAAAGGCCTGGTCTCCCTGTCAACAGAAGACCTCTTTCAGATTTGCAAACGGGTGGGTCAAGTTGCAGGACTGGTCTGAGCTCTGGTCTGAGACTAAGATCAGGAAGGCTGCTTCCACTACACCAGTTCTTTCATCTGTAGCACTTGTTTGAGTCAGAGGACAGTGGGATTGTGGAGTTACCAATATTAAAGGATTGTGCTAATGAGGTTATTTTGATATAAGATTTACTTCTCTTTCTTGTTCCACCTCAGACTGTTCTTGTGACCAATACAGATGATACAGCCAGGCAATCTCAAGTTGCACATGTAGCTAGAGGGAGACTAATGACAACCAAAGCTGTATTGGATATCACCAATATTGTGTTACATGATATGCTAATTAGCTATGAGAAGCTTGGTAGAAAACTTGGGCAGAGCATTATGGTATCTACCGAAGAGTCACCGCAGCATTCCAAGCTAGCAAACCCCATAGTGACTCATAGTGACACACCTCACGTGTAAAAAAGTTCAAGGAGGTCATTCATCAGACATAAGCTACAACAATATCTGTAAGGAAATAAATGAAGGGATCAGAGAAGCTTTTCATGAAACAGAGATAGTCCATGGTGTGGTCACGATAATAAAGCCTGGGACATGCTGATTAATAAAGGAGACCTAATTGTGACAGAAATAAAAGGGTTTCTTCAGGCCCAATTGAGAGATAAAAAAACATTACAGAGTTATCCCGAGTTAATGTGTGAATTTGAAATTATGTTAATTTTGTGAGAAGAGTCAAGCTGTCAAGCTGGGCTCCGACAGGTTACATGTTTTTAACAGGTAACACTAAATGTTTATTCCAGAAAACATTTTAATTCCTTGAATGATGAATCTATATTACCCTGCCAGAAGCCTAGTAATGTACACTGAATGAAATATTTTTATTAAATACTTTGCTCTTTACATAGTTGAATGTGCTGACAGCATGTGAAATTGATTGTCAGTCAGTGTTGCTTCCTAAGTGGACAGTTTGATTTCACAGAAGTGTGACTGACTTGGAGTTACATTGTGCTGTTTAAGTGTTCCTTTTATTTTTTTTGAGCAGTAAGCAAAAAATATGAATAAAATGTGTTCAGAAAACTAAAACTAAAAATCTATATTTTTTGTTTTGCTTAAAAGATCTAAGTCTCTCAACAAATCTCATTTAGAGAATCATGATTGTGCCAATGGAACAAAGAATGCTCTTGCAGCTGACCTCCATTTGGAGTTACTGCTGTTCCATTACACCAAAAACACTTGAAAGTACTCTGCTGAATCAAAATTTAATTTTCTCATTTCTCGTACGCTTCATATCAGCAACACTGCATTATCCCTGCAAGGTCAGCTGCATCACAGCTCAACACTGCAGTGATTTACTTCACAGCACATTTTATTTCTGCTGTAACTGTGAAGCATTAAGCGGAATTAACCTCTTGTTAAAATTATTTCGTCACATCAGTGGCTGTTTTTTTTTTTTTCTTTCAGCATCTTTGCTTGATTTTTAGCTAAATGGTGGTTTCGCAGAAGTAAATTTAAAACCTGATTAGTTTCAGAAACAGAAATGTCTTGCGTAGGTGCAGCCATTATGGAAACTACCGTAAGGTAGAAACACTACTGACCAGCATAATTTCTTCTGCATTGAGTGATTTTACAGATAAACATCTAAATAAATAAATACAATTGAACGGGTAGTAAAATTGAGCTTGGGAGTGTGCACACAAGGATTCAAGGATTCAAGGGTTTTATTGTCATTGTACAGGGGCACAGCGAAATTGTTTTCCAGCAGCTCTTGGTTGTGTATAAATAGAAAAACTCTAAAGAATTAGAATAGAATAAAAGAATAAAACACGATAAAAAACGATAAACGCAATAAAGAAAGTGTAGTGCAGTTCTGAATGTCCATGAGGATGAGGTTACCAGCGCAGTTTAAAGCTCAGTGTGTGGATGTGTGAGGAGATGGGGTGATGAATTTTTACAGCTCTGGAGAAGAAGCAGTGTTTCAGTCTGTTGGTGTGGGTGCTGATGTTTCTGTACCTCTTTCCAGAGGGACGTCCTGGGTGGGTGGGGTCTGCGGCTATACGACAAGCCCTTGTTTGAACCCTGCTGTCGCGCTGTCGTGTATTGAGTCCAGGTGTGGAAGAGGGCGTCCCACAATCCCCTGTGCAGTTTTCATCACCCGGGCCAAGTCCTTCCTGTCTTGTGCAGTGCAGCTTCCATACCACACTGCTGAGCTGCTCTATCGTTGCTCTGTAGAAGTTTGTCAGAAGTTCCTGAGGAAGAAGAGCCTTTGTTGGGCCTTCTTCACCAGGTAAGTTGTGAGTGTCACTGCATGAAAAGACCTGTATTCGGGCCAGGATACAGCCGCACACACCTATAGTAATCGGGCATACTCTGGCATATACAGCCTGTAACACGGGATCCTGAATATGGCCGATTCATACCTATTTACACCTCCATGAGGTCAGTTGCCATGGTGAATAATCCCCTGGTTGCTTGCAGGGGACCATTAGCATTTCCCACCTTGAAAATTGCTCTTACTCAGGATTTGTGGTTTTTACTTCATTCATCCCACCGCTATTGGTCAGTGTCTATAGGGGGTATACTATTACTACTACACTGGTGTGTGCGTGCGTGCGTGTGTGTGTGTGTGTGTGTATGTGTGTGTGTGTGTGTGTGTGTGTGTGTGTGTGTGTGTGTGTGTGTGTGTGTGTGTGTGTGGACCAAGTGAGGTCAGATGTACTGTGGATGCCCAGGAATTTGATGTTGTCCACCTGCTCTTCCTCTTCCCTTGTGAATGTGAAGAGGGGTGTGTACCATTCTCCTGGATCTCCTGAAGTCCACAATGACCTCCTTGGTCTTGTGGGTGTTCAGGACAAGGTTACAAAATAAAGCTGTCACAAGGTTACAAAATAAAGCTTTTGCCCGAATGTTTTCCTTTTTGATTTTCCAATAAAAGACATTTGAAAATAAAACACTTTCACAGACAGGCGTCCTGGAATAAAAAAAAAAAAAAAAAATATGCATGTGTAGTCACGTACTGCTGAAGTGACTAACAGGACTACTTCACTGGCAGAATAAAGAAGAATCTCATCGAATGTCACATCTTATTGCAGCCGCACATTTTACCTGGTACATTTCTGCTAAAAATCTCCCCCTGCCAACACCTCACAGCACTGGCTATCAGTCAACTGCAGCTCGCTGGCAGAAGCTCGTGTTCACGGTGACTAGTGACAATGGAAGTCATCTGGGCTCTGTCCAGCACAGATCAAAACACAGCAGAAGCAATTACAGAGACAAAGACATATCATTAGCAGATGTGTTTTCCTGGGAAAAAAAGTGTTCATGTGACTGGGTTTGATTGTGGGTTTTGGCAGACCGTATGCAGACATCTATAGTACTGACTTCTTTCAGTTTGATGCATATTAGTTTTTCCATCAGAAATCATTAGCAAAGTGAAGATTGAATTTTTTACAAAATACCATTTATTTAAACGTAGATAAGAATGTGAACCTTATCAAAATATCAGGAGATATATCTACACACATACACAAAAAAATATATAGTGTGGATAACACACATATCCACACTATATATATATGTATATGTATATATATATATATTGTATAGTGTGTGTGTGTGTGTGTGTATAGTGTGTGTGTGTATAGTGTATATAGTGTGTGTGTGTGTGTGTGTGTGTGTGTGTGTGTGTGTGTGTGTGTGTGTGTGTGTGTGTGTGCATAGTGTGGATATGTGTGTGGATAACATTGATTCTCTCTGAAGTAAAATTTGATAATATTCACTCAAATATGCAGTCTTGGTGTTTCGCTGTGTAGCAATTTTATTACACACTTGAGGGGAACCTTTGTTAAATAAATAATGACAAAATAAACAGTATGATCAATGGCTGACTGATTCCCTTGTGTGTGTAGGGGGAGGAGGATCCTTTTCATGCTTGACCATGTGCTAACTGTGTGTCTTTAATTAAGAGTGGATGGATTTAACAGATATGTCCAGAGTGAGAGAAGACACTGGTGTCATTAGGATAATCAGAGCTCTAAATGAGGTTTTGATGCAGTGTGTCCGACAGGTGTAATGGCAAGATAGGGGAGGGAGAGGTTCCCCAAGCGCGGTTCCAGCTGTGTTTACTCTCTTTGTTTGGAACAAAAGGGTCTTGTCATATCTGCCATGATTGATGCGGCTGCAGGAAGATAGTTAGAGCATATTTACATGAAACACCAGAGGGAGAACCAACACCAGCATTTTGTGTTGCCATTATTTGCCCTGCACACTCCTCGGCCAAGCGCTCGCCAAGCACGCACGCTGCAACACAACCCCAATCAGTTTACATTTCTGGGAATGATTCATCATGCCATACAGGCCCTTTGGTCATTACTCCCAAACGTATCCCTCGCTATCACGTGTCTTCAGCAAGCAGATTCGCCTCGGGGGAAGATCGCACAGCTCAGAACATCTCAACAAGACATCTCCCCCTTCGTGTTTGTATCATCTTCACATCATTCTGACATGCTAATGACAAATGATGTTCTGAGGAGAAACCATTTGACAATTTTTGACAATGAAGAGTATTTTTTTTTTTTTTTTTAAAAAAGGTAATAACAGCACCCTTGGCTGATCGTTCTGGAGATCTCATCTGCAGCTGTATTCTGAGGGCTTCAGAGGATCCCAGTGAGTTTGGGCTGATTTGAAGAACAATGAAGTAGATGTGCTGTTCTATCGACTGAATAATGAGGTTGTGTGCTTCAGAGAGCAGCCCCCACCATCCACCACCACCACCCCCCACCCCCCCACTCTCTTTCTCACACAAAGACACCATCCCCCCACTCTACCGCCTCTTTGATGGAGCTGATATATGCATAAGCAACACTTTCATGAGGTGCCAAGCATTGGAGGCTTAGAAACATGGTGTCCTATCCACTGTATGTCTAATACTCTTATCGTGTTATTTCCACAAGTTGAATGAAAGCTGCAGCTTTAAAAACCAAGTTGGGGACTGGTGAAATAGCGGATTTCTTTTGGTTTTTGTTGCACTCAGTCAGACGTTACTAAAAAAAAAAACCTAACCTTTCTGACATGATGGAGGTACACTAACCAATGGCTTCTGACTGAGGCAGTGCATTCTTTCTGTTTTAATGGCTGTCAAACCACACAGGGAATATGATTCATGTAGAGCGAGCATAGTTACAGCAGAATGTTGTCTCTCTCCAGCTCTGAAATACCACGGCCTTGACCAGACTCCCATGGCTATAATTAGATACTGTGGTTCTGAACCCAAGGTGAATCAATGTCTTAACATCTCATTCTCCTGCTGGATAGCAACAGATTCATTTTCACCCCCACTGTTAACTTTATTTGGTCTGAATGAAAAATAAAAAAATAAAAACAGGCTGCCTACAATCTAGATTTGCTGCATTATTTTGTTGCCTAGCACTCAGAGGGCTGGCCGCATTGGGGGTTTTTTTTTTCTGTGTGCGTTCCTCACAGACTCCACATGCAGGAGGAGTAGGTAAGCCAAGGCTTGGCCCAGAGGGGACAGGCCTGATAAAACTAATGACCGGCCAATAATGAGGAAATTTTGGCAAAGATCTGTTGTGTCAGTGAAGGTTCAGCGCGGAACGTTGTTCGCTGCGGTGTGTTTTACAAGCGAGGTCAATGTCGAAGCCTCATTGCACACTAATGAAAATATCTCCATGCATTCATGCCTCAGTGCTTATGAATCCTCACAACAATAAGTTAAATGAATCTAAACAGATACAACCCTCCAGGGTGCTTCCATTTAGATATGTTATACATGGACTTTTTTTCTTACTCGATTTAACGTGCTTCAGTTGTGTGACTTTAATGCGTTCTAAGCAGCACAGTTCTCGAGCATCATTTGGTTTCACAAGGCCACTCTGCAGAGCTGCTCGGAGTGGGTGAACAGTGTACGAACAGAATACTTATTCAACTGCTTGGAGATTTAAAAGAGGGATTACAGGGTTTCTCTCCAGAGATGGATTTGTTCCATTTAAACAAAACTCAGCTCAAAATGCAGGAGGCAGGTCTGCGTAGTGTTGATCAGCTGTTTAAGGTGCAGTTTATGGAGGCTTAAAACTCTTTAATTGATGCGTTCCCTCTGAATTAAACAGCATGTCTCTGGAGTAATCACTATGCATTAAACCTTCCCTTTTTCTGCAAATGTAGCTTTTTTCCGGACAACATAAAAATCAAAAATATTCAAATGATATTGTTTTTATTTTTTTGGAAGACTATATTCTTGACATAAACAATTGTAAAAGCCTAGCAAAGTCTTTTTTTTCTTTCTTGTGTGCACACGGTTGCAAAAGAGTATTTCACTTGGGGAGAAAATGAATCTGTGATTAACAGAAGAATAATGGATGTGTAATAGAAATTACTTTTTGAACATTCATAATCTGGTCCTCTCTCTTTGTTCAAACACAAATGCTTTGGGCACCAATTTTCATTTTTCCCTTTGAATAATGAGATGGTAAATTGAAGGGCAGGCAGAGCTAAAAGAGTCAGAACTTTCAAGTTCGGGTAAAATGTGTTTTGACCTTGCCTTTCTTTTTTTTTTTTGCTTTTCTTTTCCAGAAAAAAATGGAGGGGGAGGAGAGGGAGAGAGAGAGAGAGAGAGAGAGAGAGAGAGAGAGAGAGAGAGAGAGAGAGAGAGAGAGAAACACCATCTGATGCAATCAAAGTCTGATTCAAATGTAAATCAAAAACGTGGTATGATCAAAGAGGCCATTTGACTTCTGTGAGCTGCAGCATCTCTGTCATTGGGCAAGTGATATGTGCACTGCTGCTGTTGGCAAGATAAGAGGAATATATGTGTGATCCATCATCTTGTGCACATAATAATCGGGTCTTTTTCTCCTCCTGCTTGAATGACTTTGTGCGGTATCTTTAAGGAGGACTGCGTATCCATTCCGGACTTTGTATGTGAGCCATCAGATGGAGTATTGCATGTCACTCATGTCACATGAGATAGTGCTTTTTGGAGCTAATGTGGGAAATGGGGACTGAAGTCTATATTGAATTTGAATAAAGAAATCAATTTGAATGGAGGAACTGAACTCTGTGACGACGCTGTCCTTGACATGTAGACTACCCCCATCACTGTTTCCAGTCCAGTCATATCATGTGGCTAATTCCAGTTTCATTTTTTCATTTCTGAGCTTCTTGCTCTGAGTTTTAGACAGTGACTATTATCTGAAACAGTACTGAAGAAGAATTCAACTATTTCAGCAGACATTTGCATAACTGTCAGCCCTGTTACCCCCTCTGTGCTCACAAATGCACTTCATTTGATCTTCTACTGTGCACGCACACACAGGGAGACACAACACCAAAAACACTCATTCTACCAGCAAAGTCAGGACATTTTTTCTCAAAACTTCAAAAGGCCGGTTTGAGGGTAAGACTTGGTTTTAAGTTTAGGGTTAGAATTGGGTTTAGGTTAGGGACAGAAGGTTACTTGGAATTGTTAGAGTAAGGGGTATATTCTGCCTATGAAAGCCCC
>BJFM01000832.1:18539-38093 GCA_016586285.1 Arothron firmamentum
CACACACACACACACACAAACCCCAGTGCTTTGAACCAGCAGCAATGCTGTTTGTCCTCTCAGTAGTAATAGTGTTTACAGACTTAATTTAGGTGTTGAAACAGTATTACCTGTAAGAGTTATTGTAGAGTGTAAACAACAAATAACACAACTATCTCCCCTTGGCTGCATGCTGTAATTCTATTTTGATTCGTTTTGCAGTATAAATTGCCTCTACCAACAATATTCATACGGTTCATTCTACGGTGTAGTTCTCGGACAGGCTAAATCAAGCAACAAAAGAGCTTTCGGCTACAGAACATTGGATTTACTTTTCTGGTAATAGGTATCATAAATTCTGACTTACTTGCAGCAGTGACGAATGGTACATCAGATATGAAATTTCCTTTGGGACCTCCATCCTTTGCCAGAAATAGTTTCTACATGAAACAAGTATTAATCCTACTAAGTGAAAATCTGGGGCTGGAAAGATATCCTGCAGTGCATTCTTCATTTTCTTCTTCGCTTTGCTTCACTCGTGAAAAGTGTGATGAGCTCAACAATTAATGCGTCAGAATGTCATGCGTGACATCATAACCACAAGATAACCACATCCACACATTGTGAAGCAATTTGGGATTTGAGGGCAAAGGTGAAAGTGATATAAATACTCTCTTTTTTAAAAAGATCTGAATAGCGTAAAGTATAAAAAGCTGCTGCTTGAATATTTTTGTTCGAATGTTAATCCCTGAGTTTCTAGCTGTTGTCTGTAGATACAGAGAGTAGTTAAGCAGTGGTTAAGTAAGTTCCAACAGGCCCCTAACATCTTTAATGTGTGTAATTTTTAACTCTACTATTTTTGTTACCATGACTACATGCCTTCAAAATCATAAATGGTGGCTGAAGCCTGTAAAACCCATTGGCTTATAGAATGCGGTTTTCGTGTCTCCAGTTTGGCATCACTGTGACCACTGGTTAAAAACAGATGTGACCACTTTGGGGCAAAACGCTTTGTTAATTTAAACAGTGGGACAATTTTGAAAGCTCCATATTACTGCGCACAGACTGTGGATGTCAGGATCCGAGGTAGGAACCAGATGCAGCACAATCGAGTGGAATAAAACAGCTTTATTCACCCCACAGATGGTAAACAGGGATGGGCAGTGTCGTAGTCAGAGGCGGAAGCAGGTAAGGTTACCAGGAGACGAGCAAGGTAGAGAAAGTCCAGAACAGGAAAAGTTGGCAACAGGCAGGGAAATCCAAAGTTCGTGGTTGGGGATAGAAGGCAGGCAGGTAATCTGGGAAAGCCGGCTTCAAAAGCAGATCAGGAACAGGCAGGCTCGATAACGGGCAGGCAGGCAGGAAACCAACGCTGCAATGACTCTTATGTCGCGCAATCCGGCCCAGAATGAGTCCAAGTCCAGAGCTTAAATATTAGGAGGTGTGGCACAGGTGGAGCAGTGATCATGACAGTGGAACCAGAACAGAGTTGCATTTAAGCCAACGTTGGTTTGGTTCAGGCAAAGTTGTTCTTGAGAGCGAAATTGTAAGGAATCTATAGGAGAATCAAAATCAAACAAAATCAGACATAACATTTTAAATGTAAAACAATTTTCATTAATTCTGTCCCACTGACCAACACACGACAGGTATTGAGAGGTCGCCAGTTCAAATTCAGACTTAGAAGCAGTTTCAGGAGGTTCTGGTGCACCGAGCCGCAGATCCAGGCTGCTCCCAATAACAATGAAATAATAATGCAGGTGGCATCCACGTGTCACACATCTGATACCCAAGGTTCCCTGTGCATCACTTTTTGATGCTGCACTGACAGTTTGTGATTTTGTATTTATTTATTTGTTTTTTTTTTATGATTGATACCCTACACATGCAGACAATATAAACATGTCAGGAATGACACTGATGTATATTGAAGAACCCCCCCCCCGTGTCAAAAAATGACAGTGGAGGCATCGTCTGGCGTGAGACACATGATGCCTGGACTCCACCTGACCACTGAGCCATTATCAGATGTGTGATGTGCTGCAAACTTTTTAAGAACAACGTGTACCTCGGCTTCTTTTTATGAACTCAACCTACCAGTGTTGGTAGTTATGTAGACAAGAAGGGGGGACATCCTTTGAATATCTTGGCTCATGCAAATATAAACAGTATATTAGCAAGCTATAAAGAGTGTTTAACATTGTAGTTTAATTATGCAGGGCACAGCTCTGGGGTAAACTGTCATCTATGACACCCAAAAGAACTCTGTGCTGACCTGATTCTGTTGCCTGTGGAAAGTGCAGGGCTTGAGTGTGTGTTCTTGTCTTTTACTACTGTTGAAGTGAACGTAACGTTTAAGGCATTCTGTTGAAACTAAAACAGCATGTTTTCAGCCTGGCGAGTCAGGAAGAGCAGGTTGACCTACATACCAGCATCAGATTAGCATCACTGTGGGAGGGAAAACATACATTAAGTATGTCTGTCTGTTTCTAAGGGAGTAGAAATGATTTTTTTGTTTGTTTTTTCTTTCTTTATTTTTTGATTCAGGGCTTTTTCTCACCATCAGCAGAGAGGTTTGATCTCAGCTTAAGCAGCTAACGTTGCCTCCGTGGCAGGTCTGTTAAATTTTTCATTGTCCGTTCACCCCAGCAGAAACATTTCTGAGACTTGCTAATGAGCTGTAGTTAAGCATGTTTGGCATCATGACATTGCTGATGTTTTAACGGCATCCTCACATTCTAGTGGGTTATTTCTTTTTGTATGTGAGAGTATTGATTTCACAGAGCTTTGGCAGGAAAATATGAAGAACCCAGGGCACGATCTCCTTGCATGAGTACATTTCTCATTAGAACATCACTGAAGGGGCGAGTGGAATTCTGACACATGATATAACTTCAAAAAATATACAGTACATAGACAGAAGAGAGCACTCTATTATGTATAAAAACCAATAGAGCAGGTGTGCATGCCCTAAAATATCAAAATAAAACTGGGGAAAATATACAAAATCAAGCAGGAACGATCATCACTGCAAGAGGAATTAGGTTTTTGAATAAATGACCATGCAATCATCTATTCCATCTCCTTCTCCGCCCCCCCCTCCATCATTCCCTCATGGCTAATTGAACAGAATAGTTTAGTGTGCAATTAATTATGATGTGCTGGGATGATGTATGGACCTGACAACACATTGTAGGTAATAATAGCAGAGATTTATTTACTGGCTCTGCATTCTCTCCTCTCACTCTGAAAAAAATTAATACATTTTCTCCGATTCAAATTAGGGAAGAAAATAAGTAGGAAATTGTGTCAGATGCACACACACACACACACACACACACACACACACACACACACACACACACACACACACACACACACACACACACACACACACACACACACACACACACACAGCACCTGGGAACACACTCAAAGGCAAACAAATGGATGAACTCACACGAACACACACACAGACAGAATCAATGTTGTTCTTGTAAGAAAACTGCAAATGTAAAAATGGCAGAAATGAATCATGCTAATGGCTTAGCCGACAGCTGTGTTCAATATTATGATTTCAAACCCTTCAAAGATTGATTACATAAGTTCTTCTTTATTTACTTGGAGGAAAAAAATATATTGTCTTTTAGTCCTGCAGGATACACACAGAGAGAAATCAACCTTACAGCTGCTACAGTGTATACATACTTTAGTTAGTAAAAATGTTTAACCTCTAATATGATGTTTTTAATGTTGATCTCGGTCTTTTACTCAGCATTTGCCTCCACTTTTTACTGCTACATGCACATTCTGAGCACTGAACTGGGGTTCAGTTGAAGCGTGTGCTTACTCGTGCTGATTTATATTAAAGGAAGACTTGAGGATGATAAGAGAGATGGAATTCCTTTATTAACTTAATTTTCTGCCTCGAGATGGCGGATCACTTGGTGGTGGTGCAAACGGGGTGATTATACAAGTTGGAAGAATAAATGAAAAGCTGACTTCGTCAATAACATCAATAATGGCCTTTATGTAGTCCTCTTCTGGACTCTGTATTTGCTCTTCATCGCTTTGGGCTGATGTAACAACATTTTAAAGCAGGGGTCCTCAATTCAGTCCGACAAAAGCAGTTGCCTATGGTAAAGGAAAGAAACCCTGCTGGATCGTGGCCCTCATAGGAGTGAATTGAGGATCCCTGTGAGAGAGGAATCCACATTCGCACGCTACATGTGCGGAATCTCTGTCCATCTGCCGCCAGCAAAGATCAACATAATCCTAAAACACCTGGATGTCTAAGTGACTGCAGATGTTGCTGAGACGTAACTGAGGGACTGGCCTTCCTTTTGGCTGCTGGACGCTGGGTGAGTTTTTTTGTCGCCAGTTGACCGATTGTCTCGCCACGTCTAGATTTTCCTCTATCTGCCTCAGCACAGCACAACTTGTTTCATGCATTCTTTACAACAAGAAGAGAAAAAAAAAACAAAACAGCAGAGCGGAAGTGCTGCTTGGCTAAAAGTTGCACAAAGCAACATTGATTGCCTTCTATTCTGCCATCCAGCTCTTTCACTTCTTCAGAACAAGCACTCTCTGGTGTCTCTCCATCTCTGTTTAAAAAGCACCTTCTGTGTTCCATTTAGACACGCACGGGCACTCTGCCAGCTGCTTTCATTGTTACATAAATGAAACAAATCCCTGCTGTGTAAGAAATGATGGGGACATGGGAAAAAAAAGGATGATATTACTTCTCCATCAGGATGTGATCCAAATACCAGGAAGCTTGTAAAGGCTGGTATATTTGGACCATAAGGCGGCGGTTCTTAAGGAGTCGGGGCAAAAGGGAGGAAATTAAATATAGACGCCACCCGAGCGTAATAACACTTTCCTAATTTCTTACAATGGAAACTAAGCAAAAGGATTATGTAATACTGGGGTAGCGTAAACACCAGTTTATGAGAACAGTTTGCAGCAGTTTTCCATAGAGATTTGTGCAACATAATCCAGGCAGCGAATGATATATATAAACAGATGTGTCTGAAAGAGAAAAAGCTTAGTCGACAAGTTGTTGTTTTTTTATTCACTCCGACAATGAGATCATCAATATAATCAAAACCACATTTGTTTATTTAAAGGGAATTACCTCATACATTACATTTGGCCTGACTTGAGGACTGTTGGTTGGATGCAGATGATGATGATAATATGGATCTGATTTTGTCAGGCTGAAGGAGGATGTTTATGGTTTGTCGAGGAACCTGTAGTTGCCGGGGGGGGGCCCTACCTAGCTTGCTTGAGGGGTTTACAAACTCCTGTCAGTGTTGCTCTTTCTCTTTATTATTACTTATTTATAAATCTATAGGCGCAGCGTGCCCCATGCATCCATGAAATATGGAAGAACACTGCTGGTCAACAAGCAGTATTTGTCAGTATTCTGGATTATTTTATGTGACCAAAGATGATGATCAATCAATCAATCACAATTTTATCTGCATTGCTAAGGCCCTGTTCAGGGTATTGATCTCTATGAATAGGTTCTTAATCACGGATGACGTACTGCACAGGTTAGCCGACAAGTTGTTACACTTTAGTACCGTCGAGAACAACTGTTGTCAATTTTTTGCCTGCCAAAATATTCAGCTAAGTTTAGTTTTTCACAAGTACATGATTCACTGCTTTGTTTCTGTGTTTGCTCACCAGTGTCTGGAGGAAATATCTGACTGTTGTTCTGTATACATTCCTCAGTCCAGAACGGTTAGCGCTGTTGCCTCGTTGCAAGAAAGTTCCACCTCGACCAAAAAGCTTTTTTTTTTTTCCTCCTTCACTATTTGCACGTTCCCCCCCAACACGTCCACGCGGCTTCCCATGCTCAGTCTAAAGAGATGCAAACTTAGGTTTACCGCGAATTCCTCTAAATTTCCAGCTGGTGTCTGTGTGTGTGTGTGTGTGTGTGTGTGTGTGTGTGTGTGTGTGTGTGTGTGTGTGTGTGTGTGTGTGTGTGTGTGTGTGTGTGTGTGTGTGTGTGTGTGTACTTGTTTGTCTTTAAACATCAGCCACATGAAGAACTGATGACATATACACCCAACTGGCCCGGGATATGTTCCAAACAATGCCCACATCTCTCACATGGACCAGAACATTCTTTCACTGGTTAGCTACTACTCTAAGTGTTGTCTGTGCTGCTGCTTATTAATGATAAGCTTGATGTGAGATTTTGAAGTCATAATATAGACATCTGGGAGATAGGCAACAAAGTTGATAAGATGAAAAAAGTTTAAAGTTTAAAGTTTAATGTTCCTGGTACTTTTAAATACTTAGAGAAGGAGAAACTCAAAAATATTTTAGTTCGAGAGCTATCTTTTTGGGGCTTCCTACATTGCTGAATGGATATTAAAAATATGAGGACACAGAACTTTTATAGGCTTTAAAAAAAAAAAAATCAGAGTTTGCAACATTGACAGTGGAGAGTAATAGTAATAAACACACTGCAGTTCAGGCAGTTTCAACCATACAGGCTGGAAGATACAAAATACCAGCTTCTTTGGATTCTGCAGAGTGAGCCAGTGTTTGCTGCCTTTAGTCCCAGATGCATACGTGTCTGTGTTATACTTCAGGACAATATTAGTGTCTTGAGGCTTATGCCACTTTGAAGTCCCTAGACTGCTAATTCATTTCACCAGTCTGTCAAGGGAATATTGAACACTTTTTTTTTTTTTTTTTGAAGGTGTAAACAGAATGCGCCAAACATCTCAGTCTGGTATATATGTTGTGTTGTGAGGAGGAGATTAACGTGAAGGTCCATATCACATATGGTGACTTTGGGAATGGAGCAGGCACCAGTCATCAGAGTTACAGTGCACTGGCTAGTCTGTATGCAGTAGTCAGAGTTGTTCGTCTCATCTTGTCGTGGGTTTCAGAATCATTCTTAATTTAAGAAATTTTGAGAGTGGAGCAGAGTAAAGCAGATGCGTGAACATCTGTCCGCTGTGAGGGAAGTTTACGTTCTATGAGTGGTCTTTAAATATCCCAATTAAAGTAATATTTTAGGATCAGATTCCCCAATTATGAGCAGGAGTCCTCTGGCTCAGGCAGTTCTGTCAGAGCAGATACCCGCTGCTCCGTCACGTAATGTTACACCTGTCCAAGGTAAGCTAAATAATTTAATGTTAGCCAGGTGTGCTACTAACCAGTGACCCGGGACACAAGTGTGGGTTAAATTAGGTAACATCCGATCCATCGTCGGAAAGTGCGGAAATAACTCCAACAACTTCAAAAAATTCCTCTGCTTTACACGCTACATGCTCGGGTTCAGTAGGTCCTGTTTCTACATACTCTACAAGGTCTAAAATATTGCTCACCAACTCTCTAGAAAGTTCACAGAGATTCTCCATAGCTGTCCTGTTTGGAAAGACTAAACAGATCAAAGCAGTGGATTAGACTAGATTCAAACCAGAAGGTTTGTGCTAATATGCGTCTTGAATGAAACTCAAGTACAATTCACCCTCAGTGCATCCAGAGAGCCTTGTAAAGGACAAAAAGTCATCTGAACTACGTGTGACCACATTCAGGTAATTAAAAAAAACCCAACAACAACAACAACAACAACAAAAAAAAAAAACCCACAATAGTTTACAATATGTCATCATGACTTGATATTTAATTTTTAATGGCTAGAAAAGATTGGGCTGTGCAGGCAAGGCAAGGGACTTCCTGACAGAAGCTTGAGATAAAGAGTTATTTAACATAAGATCATGTCAGTGTCAGCTTCAGATGAGTCAGCTGAGGCACTGCAGAGCACAAAAGCACATTTGCTGTTAGAAAACAATGTGCAGATGATTCATTCAATTCAATTCAGTTTTATTTATATACTGCCTTTTACAATAAAAATTGTCTCTGGGTGCATTACAGAGGTAATTATTTAGCAACTGTCAGAAGGTAGCGTTATGTCTTACGGCATGGTTATTTCTTTCAACAGTGTTGTTCTTGGCAATAATGAGCTTGACTTCAGAGCATGAAAGTGAGATCTGACGCACGTTAGGAGGGTTAAAAGAGCTGAAAAAGAAACAGTGCTCTCCCGTGACGAGTAATTAATGGGAGAAGTAAAGATTCCAGTTGAAAATGCTGGGCGTTTGAAGCAATGAGTTCAGTTGTGCTGGATTTAGCTGCAGGGCTGTTCAGCTCTAAAGTGTCAGGGTTTGTGGTAAGGATCCATGTGCGGCATGAATAGCAGGTAAAAGCAGTTTAATCTCCACACAAGCAGATACAGGATCAGGCAATCTCACAAATGGGGACAGAAGGTAGGCAGCTTTACCAGGAAGCAACGACAGAAGCAGGTCAGGTAGAGGCAGGATCAAACATGGGCTCCAGGCAATCAGACAAACAAAACACTGGAACGCTCTGCCTACCAAACTCACAAGAAACGATCTGGCAAAGAGTCAGTCAAAGTCAAGGGTTTAAGTAGCCGTGCAGATTGGCAGATGAGTTACAGGTGTGGCTAATCAGGACCGTAGCACAGGTGAGGCGAAGAGGGAAGACACAGGAGGCAGACCGGCAGCAGCGACAGGTGCAGATAAGCAGAGGCAGCTGGTACGGTTGATCAGGAGGCGTGGCGCGGGTGCGGCGAAGAGGAGGGGAAAAACACCAGTGGCAATTTCCCCTGCCACTCTCGATAGGGGCGAATACGGCACCGAGCCAGGTACAACAGACCGCCATCAATGAGTCATGGAGGAGGAGAGGTGAGGGAGGGCAGGCTGGGGCCAACGAGCCAATCTGGACCGGATCCACCTTGGATACATGAAACATGGGATGGATCTGCAAGGATCTCGGGAGCTGGAGCCTTCTCTTCTCCCGGCAGCTTAGACCCCTCCTCAGGCCCCCCGGGGCGAACTCCTGTTGCAGTGGCAGATTTGGCTGTTGCAGGGGTGCTCTTAGCTGGGGCAGGGGCAGACAACTGGCCTAGGAGCAGAGGCTGACTTAACTGGAGCAGAAGCAGACTTAGCTGGGGCAGGAGCAGGAGCAAACTTAGCTGGAGCAGGAGCAGATTTAGCTGGGGCAGGAGCAGACTTAGTTGGGGCAGGAGCAGACTTAGCTGGGGCAGGAGCAGACTTAGCTGGGGCAGGAGCCTCACCCCTGCAGCCATGGACACCATCTGGGCTTCATGACGTTCCAGCAACTCCTCAATCGTGCTCAGCCAAGCCACGGGACAGGGGTTGTGCACTGGATCCATTTATGGCCAGATCGTACTGTCAGGGGTTTGTGGTAAGGATCCAAAGCAGGAATAGCAGGTAAACGCAATTGTGAATCTCTCTTGGAGATGAATAAAGTATCTATCTAATCTAATCTAATCTTTAATCTCCACAGGCAGATACAGGATCAGGCAATCTCAAAAACGGGGACAGAAGGCAGGCAGCTTTACCAAGAAGGAAAGACAGAAGCAGATCAGTTAGAGGCAGGATCAAACACAGGCAAACAGGCAATCAGACAAACCAAACGCTGGAACGCTCTGCCTACCAAACTCGCAAGAAACAATCTGGCAAGTGTCAGTCAAAGTCCAGGTTTAAGTAACCGCACACATTGGTAGGTGGGTTGCAGGTGCGACTAATCAGGAACGTGGCACAGGTGAGGCGAAGAGGGAAGACACAGGAGGCACACAGGAAGAGGCAGCAGGCGTGGCCGATCAGGAGGCGTGGCGCAGGTGCGGCGATGAGGAGGGGAAAAACACCAGCGGCAAACCGGCAGCCATGACATGAAGTTCATTTTTAGGCGAAATTCCACCTAAATGGAGGCATTCCTGCAAGATCGACAAAAGACAGAATGACGTAGATCACCGAATGTCATGTAGAGGTCAGTATTTTAAATACCAGTCACCAGATTTTACTGTTGAAACACAACTGAGTCATCTGGTGAAGAATGAGATCATCTGTTATGATCATGTTATCCCATCATTAAGCGAGCTCTGTCACGAGGCAACATGCTACTGGTTACGTATTCATTTTTAATTGATCAATTATCATCAGACTTTTTAATGATCAAGTCAGAAACTTTTGCGTTTAATGTGAAATACTATTGCAAACCATTTAAACCGGAGGAATGACTGACCTGCTTTTATGAGATCCACCAAAGCTCACTTTATTCCTGCTTTCAAAAAGAGACTCGAGTCTCTATTTTACGCATTTCGGTCTTGATTCTGAACTCAATTTACTCACAGTTTCACGGCAGATTAATGAGCTGCCGTTCCACGTGTCCTCCTGACATCGTCTGTGCTGAAGAACTCAGGAAAACCAATCACGAGTGTAAGAGGGGACTGGAACTCGGTCGCAGGGAGGAAGCGATACACTTTCAATCCGGACTTCCCATTTGCCGGCGACTAAAATTAGACTAATTGGGAATCAAACCAAATGATTAACTTGAAAGGTTCCAAGGCATTTCAATTATCATGCAGGGTACCAGCGAAT
Organism: Arothron firmamentum; assembly: GCA_016586285.1. Classification (NCBI taxonomy): domain Eukaryota; kingdom Metazoa; phylum Chordata; class Actinopteri; order Tetraodontiformes; family Tetraodontidae; genus Arothron; species Arothron firmamentum. The sequence continues at coordinate 28,967 of BJFM01000832.1, forward strand.
GGAGAAATTTAATGAGATCCAATCGTACTATTTGCTGAGCAAATATCACTGGCTGATCCATGCATGTTTATGATGGATGTTTTATTCTTATTAGATGGCTTCTGGTTATTATTAATCAAACACAAATGAAGTCATGATACAGCACTGTGGTTAATGAATCTGCTTATTAAAGGAAGGCCATGCTGTTAACATTCTGACTGTATCGTTTAATTATCTCTCTTTTTTCATCCTTGCTCTAATTATCTTTGATATTTGTCATCTCCACAAGGTCTGACGGCTATCTTACCTTAAAGTCACAGAGTATTTTAAGCTCAAGAACTTGTGAATATCTGAGTCTTTGTGTCATGAGAGGGAAGAAGATCAAGAGCAGACTCATGAATACTCTCATCGTGTTTGACTGAAATCGCTTCTTTGTGCTATTGGAATCGTACACTGTGACTTCAGAACGCCAGCACAACGCATTACGGACTGCACACACGCTCCGATGCAATAACACACATGGGTACGGTAGCGCAAAACACACACACACACACACACACACACACACACACACACACACACACACACACACACACACACACACACACACTGCACTTGGTTCTGAGCACAGCCTTTTATGCATTTCACGGTTATTTTCCATCCGCCGGGCCAACGATTTCTCCTTTAAAAAAAAAAGAAAAAAGCCAAAACTAAGCGAAGGCACCATTTAAATTGCAGAAGGGAAATGTGCTATGGTCTGCAAATGGTAAATGAAATAACTTTCATCATAAAACCCAAATATTTTACAGTCTTCACGGGGAGGAGTGTGTAGAATACACAAGCAGGGTTTAATCAAACATGACTTTCGAAGGCGCGGTGAAAGAGGCGTACTGAGGGGACAAATAGAAATGTTTTGCATGGAAGACTGTGCCACTCTGAGCTGCTTACTCTATACCACACAACATGCGCTACACTGAACAGCGACAGCGACAGCTTTGAGAGCTCGGTGGTGATATCTGCAACCGGAGAGGTCCGGACTGGAGACAAGCGGACAGGTGGTCGCAACCATCCGATGCCACGTCCGTACCTTCCCGTGCTCCGATGGGAAGTCCCAGCTTTGCCAAAGCCTGTTGCGTTAAAAGTTCTATATTGTTGTCGCGCTCGTGTCGGCTGAAGGTCAAGCGGTGCGGGTTCAAGCCTGTTGGCGGTCAGCAACGCCATCGCTGAACATGTTTCAACAGCCTGGGGGGGGGAAGAGGCGTGTGCACGTTTGTAAGTGGAGGGGAGGGGTTAATGGATCTAATTTGCATGTGTTTTTAAAAGTGTAATGAAGTAATACGATGTTTATCTTTTTTTTTTTTCTGAAGAGTTTAATTTCTCCTGGCAGAGACCCAGAGCACAATGTGACAAGGCGTAATGAACGGGTTCTGTCGACGCTGGCCGACATACGCAACAGCAGCAGATGTACGGGGCGACAGAGGGAGCGGGGGGGGTTTGTAGCTGTGATGGGCGATGGATTGATGCACACTGGGATGGAGGAGGAGGAGGAGGAGGGCAGGACGCCATGATTTATTCATTAAATTCACCAACCAGAAGCTCATGTTTGTTTGCTGACCCTCAGCAGCGAACTAGAAAGGCACTTAAATCTCCCCTAATCTTTTCCTCATTGAAATATGAGCGTAAGAGCAGCACAGTTCATTTCACTGACGGCTCTTCGTTGTGATACAGTCGATGCTCGACGCGGGAAGTTCTTTGAAATGGTTTTTCCTTTCCTGTCACGGCAACCCAAGTGTTCCGAAAGTGGAGGCCAACGGAGAAAAGACGTGGAGAAACAGTCATGCCCGAGAGGTTCTGGTTCCTGAAATAAGATGATGATGTAAAAGGGTCAGCTGCTAATCTTTATTCCCCAAGTAAAGCTCTCATTCATTATATAAGAGTTTACATTTGTATTCAGGCCACAGAGACACGGCCAGAACCATTCAACAACTCTTATAAAACATCCATTTATTTATTTATTTATTTTTTAACTTAATCTCGACTCGTTTTCCTTCCTTATAATGTAACGACAAACTGCTCAGAACAGAAGAGTGGGGAAGCTTTTATTACCCATTGCCTAAGAATGAGCCTTAGAAATGCATTGGCTTATATCAATAAGAGAATCCTATTACTCAGATGTACCATCAAATATTTGCTGCAGCGAGCTGAATATATTTTTTGTGCAGTTTCCTCTGGTGAGTTCAATTAATGCTGAATGGAAAACTGTATGTAAAGTATTCATGGTACAAGTACTCTTACAGAGGTCCTAACATTAAAATTCTGTTGCGTGCGCAAAAAACACTCATATTTATTTGCAGCTGGTTGCCAAAGGAAACCTACTTTAAAAGCTTCTCTTTGCTTTCCAGTATTGCAAATGCAATACTGGAAAGCTACAGTGAATTCACCGACTGCATGCATCTGCAAACGCGAGTGCATTCCTTTTGTTCTTTCCGCATAAACAACAGTGTCGAGCTCCGTCACCTGGACGGTTACCGACCAGTTTTTTTAATTGACTGATCCGCGGAGGAACGTCCCAGCTAACTGCTGCCAGTGTGCCCACAAAGAGGCGGCGGGAATGATAATCACTCCCATCAGATCGCAATGGCAGCTGGCCAACCTGGATGTGCAGTTAACCATCTCTTTACAGGAGGAGGAGGATAACATCAGCACCGGGAGAAGGAGCTGGAGGGGTTTTGCCGACTTGCCCCCCTACCCCCTTTCTATTTTCATCCAGGCCTTGATAAAGGTGCCTGACATCATCTGAAGAGTGAAGCCTATTTGTAACCGGGTTAGCAGCTATCTCTCATCTGTAATTGAGAGCATGCAGCTCCAGTCAGAAGTGTATCAACAATATAAAATGTTGTTAGCCTTCCATCAAGCAGTCTCTGAAGGGAATTAATAGGTATAATCTGGGAGGGAAAAAGAGGCCTCAGACAGAGTAGGAAGAGATGTTGTGACAGTGAGAGATTGTTCCCTGGAGTTATTGTTCATTCCGCTTAAGAGAGAGAGAGAGAGAGAGAGAGAGAGAGAGAGAGAAACAGACTGCATGGTTACACATATGTGTAAAAAAATAAAAAAAATAAAAAAATCAGACCTTGTGCACACAAACGTCTCTAATTCCTGATGCGTGCCAAACACGCAGCTCACAGCACCCCCCCCATCCCCCCCCCACCGACTATTTTTATACCGTTTTGTCAACTTGACGTGTAGTCTCCAGACTGACCTCGGAGAACGATGCTCTGACATGCTCTGAGAGAGAAGACTTAAGATAATATACATGACATACACGCACAGCTCTTAGCTTGTCAAACTATTTGCTGTCCGACCCCCGCCCCAATCTGTGCAGAGCCTTAGGGATGGATTGTACAAACGTTTGAACGCCTGACTCGATCCTGAGAGCGACGTGTTTGATTATGAAAGAAACGGTTCAAGATGTTTACACGAGAGAAGCGGGTTGCGTCGTGTTCACTGAACATCGGGTTTTTAAACTAGGGGTGAACACATTGGACTGAACCCAAAGAGTATCTGTAGTTCTCTGGGTGGGCTTTGAACCAAAGATCAAAACGCCTTGAATGGATAAGAGATAACAAAGTTGATAAAAAAAGAGAAAAATAGATGTAAACATGCAGTTTACGCTGTTCCACATTGCTTTCATTGCTTAATGAGCCAGCAGTTTGCTTTTGTGCTAACTTCAATTGTTTGTCTTCTAAGAAGTCGACTGTAATAAGCTAACAAGCTAACAAGCTAAAACACGACATACTGCTTTAGCTGGAACTCAATAATCTGAATATAAAGGAAAGATGGATAAAACTGTACTTTATACAAAGATGTACACACACACATACACACACTCTGAGTGTCAGCAGTCTGGATTTGATTTGATATTTACACATTCGATACATAACAACAATAGCTTCATGTTTGTACATAATGTGCTCTATTTTGCTCGTGCTACGCCAAGGTTTATGATGTAAGGCGAGAACAACGATGACGCGTAGTCTCCGTTTACTCTGCGGCGTAATATTCTGAAATATTTTTCCAATTTCATTCTATTTAATGCGCTTTTCGTGCGGCCCCTAGAATGAGAACCTGTCAGATGAGCACAAGTGTACTGTAAAGCTGAGCAAATGGATTAGAATATACAAAACGTACTGACGGCGTACTAGAGAGCACGCTGCGGGCAGCCGGCAGTTAGTTATAATAGGAATTTCAGTCTTGTCTTGTTTGCCTCGGAGCTGAACAACTCTGGTGTTGCGCTTGTGTGTGCTCTAATTACAGACAAGATTAGAGCGGGCAAATTAAACCAGCTACCAGCCACTGTTTGTAATTGCCACAAGCAAATGTTTGTAATTATGAACAGATTGCTTTACTATCGATAATTAAAACAACAACACAACTTATTTAATGACTGTCGGGAGATGGCTCTCTGAAATTGACAAAGCAGAGCAAAGAAAATGATTTTTACCCTGACTCTGAAGCTCTCTTTTTTTTTTAAATTCCTTCCTGCTGCCACTGCTATATTGTTTCCCTCTTATATATTTTCCCAGTGCTCTGGCTCCAGTAGATCAAGTGTTCCTGACTGGATTTGCTCCAGTTAAAACCCAAGACAGAAAACTGCGCTGATAGCGTTGCTGTTGCAGAGCTCACTTTCCCTTTTAGCAGCGATTGTTCATTGTCTGTGTGGAAACCGATACACTAAGCGGTTGGTATTATTAGTTGTGCAACCATGATTATAATCCCCCCACCTGTTGTTTGGCTATTTGATACTGTCACACAATATCGCGCTGAAGCAACTGACCCCGTAGCTCGGCAGGCTAATGAGCTGCTCCAGGAGGTCAGAGGCAGCATGATGCTTCTGACGCCGACAACAGTAAAGCAAAATCGGATTGTTTTTTAGTTCTTTAATTGCTTTTTTTTTTTTTTTTTACGGTTAATGCATTTAATTTATTTATTTATTTATTTATTTATTTTACAGATTTCCACTTGTACCTTAAAGAAATGTATTGTTGCTTGGGAAAGGCTGTCCTCCTCCTCCTCTCCGCTCTGATTGGTTGTCTTTGCTGCGTGGGTTAGAATGGACTTTAATGGTAACGATCAGGAAACATGGAGAACCATTTAAAGCTGCACCAACCCGGGCCTGACCCTCTAAATGGCCTTCAGAGTTCATGACAAAATCCGTCATCTTTTCTCATTAAAAGGCAGTTTTTCCATTGTATTTTCTATGCTAACGTGAATAATAGCCAACCACAGTCATGTTAAGTTAGAGATTGCTGGTAATTATTCACTTGTATTTTTTGTTTTGGGGGGGTGGTTGCAGTTCAACATTTTTCATTTTGAAATATGGAGGAGTATCGAAACAAGATCGACAGGAAGGACCAAATTTACAACAGGAAGTCGGAAGAGATGGTGAAAACAAGAACTTAAATTGAACCTGACGGCTCGAGCGTTGCCGACTTATAAAGATCTGAGCCGACCACAACGATAGCTAACGAGTCAAAGAGCAACCGGACCACCTGCGGAGAGCTTTGGCTGAATCAGCGTTGCTGTTAGCGCCATTAGCGATAGCAGCAGATAACAAGCCAGTTCAGAGAGTTGCTGCGTGACAAAGAACCACGGTAACACCTCCACAGCTACAAGGTATGATCAAAGTTAGTGTAAGCTCAGCTTCTCTCAGAGTTTAGGTGTTGTATTAGCTTGTATATTTGGTTCTATCACATTTACATCATGTTCTGTAATCGAGGTGTGTGCGTGTGTGCGATGATGGCCTGTCATTTCTTTCTGCCCAGCCATTAAGGCCAGTCCTTCCGTCATGTCCTGTTACCTCTTATATTCATTATCCTCATTCCAATTCCATGGGTGTGTTTGATTTTTATTTTCTAATAAGCCGCTCTTGATATGATAACAGATGGTGTTTCATTTGGTGGCGGAGCTGCAACGAAAGTGCCAGGAGTTGTGATATTTTTGATTTTATTAGAGATGAGATTTAGCACATACATGCTACATTACTGCAACAGAACTCCCATTTCTCATCTGCAGGAGAAAATGAAACTGTGATGAAATGTAATATAGTCCCCTTCAGGCAGAACTGGAGGGACTGGGAATTGCACCACAATAAATCTAATGGATATTACAGCACACACTTCACCTTCTCTCTCTCTCTCTCTTCTCTCTCTCTCTCTCTCCCCCCTCTGTCTCGATTTTACTCACTATTTCTCTCCCTCTCCACCTTTTACCTTCCCTTCTATTTTTGTTCTGCAGCTGTGCAAGCATAATTTAGATAGCACACACACACACACACACACACACACAATACACATTCCCATTTGCTTAAAGAGCCGGACAGAAAACATCACTTTATATTTACTATCAGTTCCATTTGAAATCATTGTATTGGATTTCCATTACAAGCTGGAAAACCTGAAAGCTAATAAAGCTGATGCCTCTCTCGGCCCCCCCACTGCACCCTAAAAGAAAAAAAAAATAGCATAACCCAGGGAACAGAGGATTACACACACACTTCACAACATGGTATATTAGCCCATGTGTCACAGTTCAGTCATGTCCAATAACATCACACAACAACACGACGCAAAATCTGCTTTCATAGCACCACCAGAGATCCTGGTCTCATTTAAACGGGCAACAGCTTGATCTATCTCATTAGCATTTACATTATAACGATTCTGCTGCGATTTTTTGTCTTTTCTAAATATGACTGAACCCGTGTAGATTAGTGTGGCTTTTCTGTCTTGGACAGAGAGAAAGACAGAGAGCGAGAGAGCGCTTCTTCATGCGATGCTGTATCACTTACTAGCCTTTGGATATAGCTTTGGCATAAGAATAGTATAACAAAGCGCAAATAGTGATTGCTAGTGAGACTCTGACAATCACTGAGTATTAAGTCTGATATTCTAACACTTATTTTATATCTGCTCAGAACCAAAGCACACACCGGAACCCTTTTTATATAACCTAATCTCTCCTATTCTAATTGTTTGCATGAAAACACTAGCTAACAACAGCTAATAGCTGACCAAACTATGTTTTCTAGGTAAGAAAAAAAAAAAAAAAAAAAAAAAAAAATATATATATATATATATATATATATATATATATAATGTTAAAATGAAAGTACAAACTACATGGATACAAGTAAAGTACTGTGGAAAGTGTTGCAGATGACCTAGATCTAAGTGGAAATGTCCTAGATCACTCTAATTAGGCACCTGTAGAGGACTGTTTATGTCTGCCAGATTTTTTTCTCTCTCTCTCTGTCTTTTCAGGTTCTTTAAAACACAGAGTTCAGACACGCACTTCAAATGCTTTGGACATTTCTCTGTGAGCTACTCATTATTTTTTAGGAGGAGAACAGCTTGCAAAAAGCCTCAATCTCTGCAATAAAAAAGCCAACAATTGGCAAGAACTCATGTTTTAATTCTTTTCTTTTTTTCCCCCACCGGTTCCAGGGGAACCTGGAACACATGAACAGAGCTTATTCAGAGGGAAATTTACAGTCTGATGTATCAATGAACTCATATTAATTTGGCTTGCTTTGAGTGAAATCTGACGAACGATTTCATCTACATTACACATGCGCATATTACACTTTAGCCAACTAAGGCCATCTGCAGTTCTAAAGTCAATCTGTCCATTAAAGTAATGCTTTTTCACTGCATTTTATTCCTGTTTTGTTGCAAAACACAGATGTTGGGAATATTTACTGCATTGCTTGAGGGTCTGACACTTTATTCTGTGTTATAAAAATATATCATTTTAATTAGCGCAACACTTTCAAAGCTAGTCTAAGTAACACTGTTAATGAAATTGTTCATATTCTTGCCTTACTTTATATGCCTTTTGGTTATTTTAGGGCCTTTTTTTCCCCTTTGAATCCAATGTTTTCTTTGTAAAGACAAATGATGCAACATTCATGATGCTGAGCAATATGTGTGAATGCAAAGAATCCAGAGGATGTATTCTATGGTTTTTTTTGTTGTTTTTTTTTTAACAGATGGTGTAACACCTATACTGCAGTACTCAATCGCTCTTTTGTTCTCTGCAGTATTTAGAACTGGCTCACTAAACCTCGCCAACTTTCGGAACTGTTTGTGGAGAAAAGTGTTTCCAGCCATTTTAGGTTATGGATGCGTTTATACGGAACAGATACTTAGCAAGGCTAAATGCTAAGAAGGCCAATGCTAATAAAAAGAAACTACAGTAAATTGATATAAATGTTCAATATCCTGTCGACGTTTGCGCCAGGAAGTTGTCTTTAAACCCGAGTGCAGCGAGTGCAAGTTGCGCTCAGTATGAAAGGTGATGTGATAAATACATGTAAACATGATGAGGAGCAGGCAACATTAACCATGATCATTTGGTGTCAGTGCCATGAAAGAGTTTTCTGTGCAACGAGGGAAACTCGGCCCAGGAAGACAAATCCCCTGTCTAACAGCGTGTTTACATTAGGCACAACAATAAACATGCTAATGATTTGGAGTGACCCAGGTGAATCAAGTGTCTGAGTGCTTTCTCTCTCTCTCTCTCTCTCTCTCTCTCTCTCTCTCTCTCTCTCTCTCTCTCTCTCTCTCTCTCTCTCTCTCTCGCTCTCTCTCCCTCCCCCTGATGTCTGACACAGAGGAATATTGAATAACAACTAGACCCTGTGTTCTCAGGCTGGTTCAGCACCAGTCTGTCAGTCAGCTCTCGTAGGTGACTTATTTGAAAGTATGCCTGCCTTTAAATTAGAGCCTGGGGATGAAAACACACAACGCACAGACGCACAGACGCACAAAAATACTGGCGCCTTCGCATGGTTACAGGATCCTGCAGACTTCAGGATGTTGTGGATGTCACTTGCTGATCAAACTCATCTCCTACTCAGCACTTTGTACTGAGTAGGATATGTTGAACTGATCATAAAATCTTTCTATATTTCTATTCATCAGTGTTAGGCCTTAAATGGTGTTGTGCATGACGAACATATTCTAATTGTAGATCTTGGCAGAGTTCAGCTCAACAAATCACAAAATGACAGGAGGAAGTTAATAGTGAACACAAAACTGTTACATTGAGAGTTTTTAGGAAGTAGGAAGAATATATATATATATATATA
>BJFM01000832.1:42114-53681 GCA_016586285.1 Arothron firmamentum
GGGGGGGGGTGAGTCTGATTCAGGCAACCATGCTCACCAGGGTGCAGACAAAGGACCCCATCGGCACTGATGCAGCTTGACAAGTGAGTGACATACTGAATGGTTACCATGGGAACAAATGTGTAGAATTTTATGCATGCATATTCTGTTTTGATTCCCCCCCCCTCCCCCCTCTCGTTCTCTTTTTTTCATGGCTGAGGAGATTTAACTAATGGTGTGCTGACTCTAAACAGTGCGATGGATGAGGGCTGCCTGGGGAGCCTCCTTTCTCCGCAGCGCCAACGGACATTGTAGCCCAGCTTAATGTTAACGCCTCGCAGAGTATTAGCTTAGCACAGCGAGAGCACAGGAGGAGATGAGTCTGTGTGAATAGAGAGCGCTGCATTGGCTCGAAAAGAAAAGGAGTGGCGGGGGGGTGGTCACCAGTGCTAATGACCCAATGACAAGTTCTCCAGCTTTGTCGGACTGCCACACACACCACAACCAGAAGGAATTCCTACATGCTACATCCGTTGGGACGTGCTGTTGAATTTGATGGTGTGAGATATCATTAAAGGCCTAAGTTGCCTGGAAAATAAAACAAGCGTACTGTCTTCTCTTTTATAAACAGGTTTGCAGGGGAAAAGTCAAGAAAAGCAAAGAAAGCACGGTCCCCTTTACCAAAAAAATTGATTTTTAGGAAAAACAAAAGTTATTCTCAAAATCGAGCGGGATCGGTTAGTTGTTGCAAGGATCACATCCAACCACCAACCATGGACATGCTACCAGCTAGCATGTTTAACTAGGTTTCAAAGCTCAGTTGTTGTTGTTGTTTTTTTTTTTGGTTTGTTTGTTTTTCAAACAGTGCCGTTATTTTTCATAAACTTGATGATATAAATTCATTGCAGTCAATAAAAGTAAACGAGGGACCAGCTTTATAAACTGGAAATGGCCATTTCATGATCTCCAAACTGATCCAAGCTGATTAGGCTTTTGCGATTTACAAAGATAGTTTTGCTGGTTTGACAGTGCATAACTTGATCAGGCTGACGGTTTTTCAATCTTCAATCAGCTAATCAACCATGGGTGTGTCTGGGGTGTGTTGCACTCAAAACCCAACAAACTGCTGCCCCTTTTTTCCCCCCATTTAATGAGCAGGTGCAGCGGGTCGTTGGCCAGTAATATTTGCCAGAAAGAATCAGCATCACTTGTCAGGAGATGAATGGGATATGAACGTTAAAGCACAAGGATATGAAGCTCAACTCTGAAGATTTTTTCGTTGGAATTGTGACGTCACTGGGTCCTTCCTGGCTCTTGTTTTATTTTTGGAAGAACTTACAAATATAGCGACAGTGGGTGTAGAAAGCTAAAATGTCCTTATATGAACTATTACGGCAATTCTGTTGACCTCTTCTTTCCAGTTTTGAATGAAAATGTTTTAACATTAAATTAAATAGAACAAAGAGGTCACTGGAAAATGTCCAGCTCCTCTGTACTCTGACGCCGCGCCAGCATTGAAACCAGCGATTGCTGGTTAATATATAACACATTGCTGGGCCCGTTATCAGTAGCCAGATAACCTAATCTTAATGCTATCATATTTTTAGCCTCAGCGTTGGGTTTGTTTCAGGGGAGAGGACCTCAGCCAAGTTTCTCAAAGCTAGAAAGCATGGTACGGAAACGCACACATTAACTCGAATAAATTCTGCGTCGAGAATGGAGAAAGAGAATGGTCCTCATCTGCTGCAAACACAATCAAGCTGACACGTGAGGAAAACAGCTCTGATGGGACTGACACCTGATACTTTTTTTTTTTTTTTGCCTCCTGTGCCAATTCATCATTTTCACCTCTAAATAATAGAACACACACCCCCACCACCACCACCTTCCCTGCCCCACCCCTGGTGATTACACACCTCAAGGAGCCGTCTTCCACGTGAGGAGGGAGGATGGATATCCGACGCGACAAACGTGGGGTGTGTACACTCGACAGCCGATAAATGCAAAGAGATACATAACAGACAATTCACTCGGGAGGAATAAGGATCCCGTGTCGGTGACACGTATCAACTCAGCAGTGACCTGTTGAAAATAACATTTCTGCTGCTGCAGCGTGTGTCACGTGCAAGCAACCACCTCCTAGACCAGCTGCATACCTGCTGTATGCCTGATATGCCAAGAAACTATAGTGGTTTTTAAAGAATATAATATCAGCCATCACTTTGCCACCAAGCACGCTAACTAGAGCAGTCAACGAAAGAACGGGAGGCTACTAGTCTTTTTTTGTTCCCACTGAAACTAGAAGTAAGTTTCTCTGTTGTGTTATGTAAAAAATGCGTTTGAAAAATGATTTGTTCAATAAGCCTTACACGTCACTTCTGTTCAGTGGTGCACATGAGTGGTATGCATGTGCACGTATGTTCTCAAAATATCAATGTGCTCCAGATGAAATATAATGTGCTCAGCATACTGGCGCCTACTAACTAACTACCGAGACTGATATTTTGTTGTAATGCTTTTGTTAATTTTTAATTGATATTAAAGCACATGTTTTCTACATATCCAATGATATATTTGTTTTCTCCTATGAGGTGGGTCATCAACACACTCCATCTGCTCCTGGTCCGGCTCCTCTGCCAAATTTAGAACTCATTGTGGCCCAGGAGTCAAAAAGTATGCCCACCCCAGTCTTAGACACTGCGAACCTATAGATACATTCGGACGTTCATGATTGATCCCCAAAATCAGACGATATAATATTATGATGAAGATGCGACAGAGATTTTCTCTGTGGCGTTCAGAGCTAATCTATTTACACATAACAGTTTGACATTTATGGACATTTTTCTGTTTTGCAAGAATTCATGTTTAATTTATCTCAGCCCGGTTGGACGTGAAAGCAGCGTTTGTAATGCAGCTCTTTTATCTGATCAGCCTTCTTTCAAAGCATTTTATCTTATGCAACAATAATGATCTGCTCTGAGACTTAATCCCAACAGCCCAACCCCCCCTCGCAAGTACAATAGGTCAGTTATGTTTAGTATTCGAGCCCCTTAAAATTGCATGCTAGAATTTAGCAGGACGCATAATTTGATGTATTTTAGCAATCATTCTAACCTGATTCATAACGGACGTGTGCTGTGTTTATCCAGAGAGAGAGAGAGAGAGAGAGAGAGAGAGGAGAGAGAGGAGTGATAGAAAGGGGAGAGGAGGAGGAGGAGGAGGAGGAGAGAACACGCCACTGAATGTCCCAAGCCATTAGAACAAGGGATATTTCTGGTTGACTGAGCAATTCATTCTCGACATGTCACATTGAATTTCTTCCATTATAAAACACGGCTGCCTTCTCCACTCCAAAGGCAGATTGCCTGCACCTATTTCACCCAGTGAAATATTGCCTCTCCCCTCAAAACAGTCCTTTTTTTTTTCCTATCCCAAAGTTTCGGAAATGAAAATTCCAAACAACGATTAGTCTCTGGGGATATTCATTGTCCGTTCTTACCAATGACTCAACTGAATATGTTGTGGTTCTTTTCATGTCGCTGATGAGCGTCGTGCAGATGCGTCACCGTTGATCCCGATGCTTCCCTGTCTCCGCCGTTGCACCCTTCCAGCTGCGGCTGCAGTTTAGTTTATTTTATTGAAGCATCATCGAAGTAGATGGTTGACACTGCAGACGCAGCAAGAATCAATTTGTCGGCGTCAACCTCCGTTGTGCGGCGCCGGTGCCGAAGTTGGAGTTGTACGTCAAATCTGTGAGGTGACACACGATGTAAAGATGAGGACGGAGTCTTTGGACTCAGCCGGTCGTGTGATCGCTCGTCCTCGACTGCGTCTTGTGCAAGCAAGCGCTTCACAAAGCCTCCGATACAGAGGAGCCCTGAGTCTGCCGGGCGCCTCCGACAGTTCTGACAGAGCGGCAACAGAGATTGATGTTGCTACGATAGAAAATAGAGGAAGAATGGCAATTATGTCAAGCCGGGAGAAACATGTGTCTGTGTGCCGCAGTACAAAAGCTTCTTGCCGCATTGTTATCGTTCTCAATAACCCAAGGTGTGTTTGGAGTAAATGGATTGTCTGCAGAGAGCATTTCATCCTTTATATCCCTCTCTTCCCTTTGCTTCCCTTTCCTTCCCTTCTCATTCTTCTTTTCTCTTCTTTTTTCTTCTCTTTTTCTCTTCTCAGAGAGACATTTATTTGTTTTAGACAGACAGACAGACATCAGTTATTTCTTTTCATACTGTATACTGCATATACTATATCAGTGTATTTCATGTAGTATATGCCCAGGCGATGGGTTTGCAGCATGCAGGAGTGTTTAAGCTAACTGCCGTCTTAGGATTGGTGATTGAAGACATATGTGGGCTTGTGGTACGTGTGCCCCGTATAGGAAATTATCATGAAGCCATTATTATTTCAAATTCCTGCACTCAATGAGATGGATGAGATTCAGGTTAACCTTCATCTTTTTGTCCTGTTTTACATTCCAGTGGAAGCATTGTAGAGTTTGTTGTTGCATTTTTAACAATCTTTTGTACCTAAAAACAATAAAAATGCATATCTTCTTTATAATTATTCAGCTCTGTGGTTCTCATCGCTTTCGCTTTTGATTTTCCACCTTCATTTGCTTTATTTGGTCCCATGATGGCCTACTGGCTTGTAAAACAGCAATAACAATATAAAACTCCAAAAGCAAACACAGATCTATGATCTGCAGCAGTGAGACACTGATTTACCGTTTAGCTTGACTGAGATTTTATATGAAAACTGGTGCATTTTTAGCCTAAGAAATATATTAGCTACCTGATTTAGTTGAAAACATTACAGAGGCTAAGTTTAGCCAGGCTTATACTTCATGTTTACTTCAAGCTTGTAGAGCTTCCACAAACTGAAAACTGCTTCCTGCATCTTTTCTTTCGCTGATCGAAAATAGAAAACAACATAAAAACATGCACATATACCATTATGTATAATCACATGTGCAGCTGTGAAAGACCCAGAAAACAGCCTTTTTATGAGGGGCCTTCAGGACACAGCCCAGTGTGCGTCCAGCTGAATAGAGTTGGAAGTGGATGGGAGAGTTTGTCACGGCCCTGGTGAGTCTACACTAATGGAAATGACAGTTTTGGAGAGAGACAGTAGAGGGGTCATGGCTCCCGTCCAGCCGTCCCCTCTGTTGCTCTCCTGTCCAAACTGGCTGCCCTCCTCAGCCTCGCCTCACACAGTGAAAACACGGCACTGGCCCTGACATAATTATGCTGTGGAAATCAATTACTGTGGAAAAAAATATCAGTGGGGGAACCATTCACTTGCTTGTCACCAGGCACTGTTAGCAATTCGTTTAGACTAGTTACCTGGCTGACTTCTATGTTCATTTTTACAGTTTTTAAGTCTGGTGTTACCGTGCATTAGCAAATCTTGAAGCCTCCAACATTGTGCATCATAAATTTCAGCCGCATCGGGGGGGGCAGATAAACGGGGGGAGGATTTAAATCGAAATGAACTGCTCGCCACGAATCAAAGATGTGTCACTCAATCACCGACGGGGTCCAGTTAATTTACTAGCTCAGAGATGCTCCCCCCCCCCCCCCCCTCCCCGTACCCCCCCCCCACACACACACACACACACACACACACACACACACACACGCTTATCTGTATCAGCAAATGACACATTTATATTCAGCACAATATGAGGTTACATTTTGTTTTACACCTGTGTTGACATTTAATTCAGAAGACAATGGCCGAGAGGGCAAGGCCATTCTCCGAGCCGGTTTAATGTATTTCAACATTCGGCCGTCATAAAAAAAAAAAAAAAAAAAGGGGGAAAAAAGCAGCCCCTGATTTTATTGTGATAATGGAAAAGTAGACTGGAAAAGTGGATTTGGAAATGGTCTGCACATGATATCTTGGGCTATAAAAAATTAGATTTGCAGCCATGGGGGAAAACAAATCAAGATCCTTTCTTCGGTTATTGGACCATGGAAAAGAAAATGCCGTTATTTTAATGTATCTGGGAAAATGAGCGTTCCCGTTCATAGTGTCCACGCACGGCGTCCGTCCCCGGTGCTCGGCGCTCCAGGTGATTGCCACGGATCTGTGAAGCTGACAGAGGGAATGACAGTCAGAATGTCCTCCAAAAAAACGTGAAATCATATGATCAAAGCAAGATGCAGAATCAAAGCATAAGATCAAAGCAAAGTTTCAGTGACGGCAGAAACCATGTGGTTCTTGACAAAAATGAGCTCAAATCTGCCGACTTGAACAAACGTCGCCTGGTTCGAGCCTGTAGCACTTGTGTCTGCATGCACTGAACAATATGTAGATTTTTGATTTGTGTCTCGGGGCAAATAAGTCTCAAGCAGCGCAGTATTTCATTTCATGCTGAGAATTCAGTCGCAATGTGGCGTAAATATTCATGAGGTGTTCCTTCAAACACACGAATTAAACACGACACAGATGCCAAAGTACTTCCAGTTCTGTGTCAATTGGACAAACATGTCCGCGATGCAGCGGACGTATCGGAACGACGTGAATAGAAGGCAGAATTGGACTTGTTCAAACACTTTTCCTTCTCAGTTGCAGTTCCCTCATAATCTCTCTTGCCTAAAGCAAAGTAGATGCCAACGGGCTAGGGTGGTTAGAGTTGTCTGCAAAAGCAAAACCCATCAGGGGCTGAACACCACTGTCATCCAAAGCAAGTTCGCGAATTTTAGATTTTTTAACGAGACTTACATTTCTCTTTGTCCTCTGCTCATTGTCACAACCACCAAGAGACACGAAGAAGCTGCCAATTAAAGTGCTACATGCTAACGTGACTGAAGCTGTATGAGACTTTTTATCAGGAACCGTGGCATTTTCAGCTAAAGCAACTTAATAACACAGACATGTTGCTCAAAATAGTAATCACATATTTACAGTTTTATCAGGATTAGTGGATTACCGGTAGTTATCTTAGCCACATCTGTCAATGGTATGGCCGTAGCATTGCTACTCTCTATACTAAAAGGTTTAAAGCTGCAGTTTGTAAATTTCTATTTAGGACTCAATATCAGTTGTACAATATTTGTTAAAGAATATAGACTTCAAGTTCAGAATTTAGGGTTAGGGTTAGAGGTGTTTGGGAGTTCAAATTTAACTTTCCCACTGCAAAAATGATCATAGTGAGCAATATTAAAGAATACTAAACTATGTATGAATACTCCAGAGTCAGCATAAACACACTAACTGCTTTCTAACGTTACTATTAATCAGGAAAAAGATGTTTAGGTGTATTTGATTTCTGCCGCCTCAGTAAGTAATGAAGAAATAGTCAGGAATATTGACCAAAACAAATTTAAATCACTGGGGAAACCAGCAAGGTGGCTACATGTGAGGGAGGTAAGATGAGGGAAAATGAAAGTACTGATAGCTAAGATAGCGCAAATGTCTGGAATTAAGTTAATTGCAGAGAAACTACAGAATAATAGTAGAGTATGGCTTAAGAAGTAGGAATCTAATTAAATAAGATTCCATTAAGATTGAACTTTTTTTTCCTCTTCAGAAGCTACAGCGTATTTTTCAAGAAAGAAAGAAGGAAAGAAAGACGGAACATGACATGATTAGCTAAAAATATCAGCTGCATTTAAGTGGCTTTTCAGAAAAGAAAGATGCGTGCCGCTTGAATGGGCTGCCTTTTATTAATGTGCCCCTTCAGACAACATTGTTAGCGATACTGGGTGTGTTTCGCCACCTCATAATAATGAGCGTGAGTCAGTGTTACTGTGTAAAATAATTCTGCCCTTGTGTAGCAAACCTAAGCTAACCAGAGATGACGCGTGTAGCTGCGGGACAGCTGTGGATTATATGTTACAATGTCAATATCTGCATCCCTTGCAATCAATACATCTGCGAAGAAATGTGCATTTAACATTTTAGTTGATAAAAACAACATAAGCAGCCTTTTTTGTCTGTACTTGAGCTCACTTTGTGAGTGTGCTTGCTGCTGGCAGTTTTGACACTCACATTGTGCTCATTCTAGGTTATAATCTGTCCACTGTTGTCTGGAAGTGATAGAGTGACAAATTACACGTGAAAGCTGCAATTTACATGTGGAGACAAACAAAGACCTGCTTTTTTCTTTCTTAAGTCTGTGCAGCAAACAAGAAAGCTTTTCTTCTTCTTTTTTTTTTTTCCTGACGTATTCCAGGATGACTGATTGCACTTTATAAGTAAGATTCCAGAACTATTAATCATCATGTGTTGGACATTCATTACAAAAAAAAAACCTCATTACACAGGATCATTTAGAATATGTGCAGCGCTGTGGGGCACATTTATAATATTTTTCATAAGCAAATCTTTCCTGTATAACAGACATTGTGGCAAATGAGTCACATTTATCTCGCTGCAAATACACATATTCAGCCAAAACAAAAAAAAAAACAAAGGACAAAAAACAAAACACACGCCTCAGAATGTCTTGAACTATTTCACTCAAGGGCCATAGTAGTTACAGCATTTCAGAGAAGTGTTTGGAAGCGTTTCCATCTGCCCTGTTGTCTGTCTTCGGTGGGAGAGAACACTTGATGAGATCTGCTCGCAGTGAGGCCGATGCAAATGCGAGAAGATCACGTCTGGGCTGCAGCTCAGCGTGAAGAGCTATTAATGTCCAACTGCAGCATGAAATCTGCACAAAAGCACAGATGTGAAAATGTGACATGAACCATCAGCAATCTGCCTCAATCACTGTGGTCCAATCACACAGCTTTGTTTTATCGGACACTGGCGTTTCCCTTTACGATTTCTGCCTTCTGAAGCAAGAACGTGTGTTTACAGATGTATTTTTTATTATCTTCTGCATATTATTTGTGTGGAATTAGTGTAAAAGTGGATTCTTGTTTTAGTGTGTCTCTGACTGCCAGAGAAATGCAAGAAAATCCTACATAAAACTCATAAAAACCTCCCGGATGTGAAATCACTCAAAGAAAAGCGAAGCATATAATGCAATTACTAACCATATTTAGTGGGACGTCAATCAAGAGTGTGTGTTGGAAATGCTTAATGGGATATTAAAATATCATCTTCCAGCATGTGGCACAGAAGGCAAGAGTAATTAGTATGAATGACGAGTGTTAAGATGACTAATGCTGCTGAGGACAGATTTTAATTGAGAATAATATAATGAAGTGTCCTGCAGATTTGTCAGTATGCTCTCCTTGTTCTTTATTTACACTCACAATCCATACACTAGAAACAATAATATAGCTCGCTCTAACAAGGGGAGGGGTCACACGGTGTTCCACCAATCTCATGTATTAATAGGTACATTATATTTTAGCATGTGGTATTCCATTTGTATGGGTGCACATACATTGGACGTTTGGCGTGAACTGTATGACCTCAAGGCTTCATCCAGGATGAAAACAAGGAGTTGGAAAGGCATGAGTGAGAGTGGGGTGGGGGGGATGAAGACGAAGCAAGATGACACATGATGCTATCTGATAATCTGTCTGTGTGTGCAGTAGTATGAAACAAATGTTCAGTCTCCACGTGATTATGGAAGACACACTGACAAAGGTCCCTGGGAGCTGCCCCCATCGTTACCCATTAGAAACCTAGACATAATAAATATAATTTTGAGTTATAAATGCAAAATGATCCAATGATTGGGGCAATATTAAAATGTGAACCTAAAAAAAAATAAAAAAAATTAATCAAAGTTGATAAGCATGTACAAATATAAATACTGTAGATCTTTTTTAGTCATCAGATCGTTAAGGATCTCTAATATATCAAACATGAAATGATTGCTCATCCGTTTCTATTTCTCTGTGGCCATGTTACTGTTTTTCTTTGTTTTATGGGAGTTCTACAAAGGTTAGATTTGATTAAAACCATAAAACACATTTGTTCAAAGTGTTCATGAGTCTTTAGCAACACTGGAAAATTATGAGACATTTCACACACAAGCGGCCACAAGGCAGTTTATTTTAGCACTTTTAGCTAGCTAACTGTGTCTTCAACCTGTTTATTGACAGACAGATGTTCATTTCGTGGAAAACGTTGGTTGTAAAACTGCAGAATAAAACATTAAAAAAAGATGCTAAAACACTCAGTGAGGATGAGCTGAGGCGAGCCGCGGAGTCGCTTCAGCTAAATGCCTGTCAGCTCGCTGTTAGCGATAGCATAAATTAGCACAATGTGGAGTTTCTGCCTCACAGAATCCACAGTTTGTGTCCACTTCTACGAACAACATTTGCTTTTCAGTAAAGATGAATCAAAGCACCAGCCAGGATTTAACCGAAAGTCTTTAGGCATAAAACAGCTTTTTTGCGGGGTATTAGAGTACGTTATCTCACAACAAATCTCTGCATAGAGATATCCTCTTCATGGTCACATTATAGCATCATTATTAGTAAAGCAAACTATCTGAGGAGGCAACAGGAAGAGAAAGATGATGTGTAATGACTTCAGGCCTAAAACACTCTTGGTGCTGACAGAAATGTTCCAGAGCTATAAACAGATTATCACTTCTTTCAGCCTTTCAGCTTTACAGCAGGAATAATGCACACGTGTGGCGTAACAGCGTTTTGTGAGCTGTCTCTAATGCAGTGGAGTTGTTCTCAAACCTTGTTATGGTGTACTTCTGTTCCTGTGTTCATAAAATAAATAACACAAAATAGATGGAGCAGTCGTTTTCCATGAAATATCTAGTTAATTAAGCCTTTGAATGAGGAATAGGTACACTTTCAAGGTCAGTGCGCCTCTTAATTCATCTCTTTGTCAGTGCATGTGGTGTTCAAACCCAGATCTGTTTTTCCACAGGATCATGGAAATGGACCGTGTTGATGTTTCTGATGGACAAATCTCTTTCGTTGAACTTCTCTAAAAGCACGTGCAACCTTAAATGGCGCACGTGGCAGAAGACCCATGATTAATGTTAGCATGCTAAAGGCTAGCTGCGTGACGTATGATGTGTGATGTTGCTGAGGAGACCTGAGAAAAAGTTGGACATTAAGTGACGATAGTGTTTCTTTAACACTGACTACAACGTGCCGCGTGTCAATAAAAATACACAGCCGTCAACACAAGTATGTGTTCGAGACCAAAGATCTCAGCCTCTCCCTGAAATTTTAAACCATCAATCAGACATAATTTAATCGGCAACACGGAAAAAGGTTGTATTTGTTGGAGCAGACAACAGTAAGCATACTTTACACACACATCTGCATCAGGCACCCTTAATACAACGATCAGAGAGTAAACAAGCACTGTTGCTTAATTCATTATTCTCCTTTTATTACTTTTTTTGAGCTACGTGTCATTATTCGGAGCTGCTTTTATTCTGCTTGAGCGGAGCCAGGAGATAATTTGTTTTCACATAACCAAATGGTTCCGTGTTGCCAGGCTGACAGGAAATGACATATGGCAGAAAAGCATAATTCATCTGGCTGAGACACTGCCCGACCATCAGAAAAGAAATGAGTTCCACTCCCCAGCTGCACAGCAAAAGAACATTAGAAACAGGAATAAATAACAATGGTTACATCCGCACCACGGTTGCTGAACTGAAAACCAAACATCCAATATCCAGCTTGATTTTT
>BJFM01000832.1:83501-93633 GCA_016586285.1 Arothron firmamentum
AACGCAGCGATGTGCTTCTGTCCGGCTGCACGCAAGCTCTTCAAAAGGCACATGAGGTTCTCATAGAGTTCTCCTAACAGTTAGCTAAAGTGTCAAACCCACGCTGTATTATAGATGGAGACATCTTTTTTTTTTAAAAAATGCGACCATCAGAGATGCATTAGGGAGGAACATTGGAAATGTCACTAGCTCACTAGCTGCCTTTTAGACCTGTTACAAAGAGATTACGGCACGACGAGTCCATAATGTCGATGGGAGGCTTTGCATTAAAGTATCATTATAGCTACCCCACTCCTCCCCCCTTGACTCCCCCCAAGACATTTGTTGAACATCACTGATATGAGTGGTATTTATTTACATTCCCCCATCATAACAGGGCTGTACATTTTTTTTATCCCTCACTTTCATTGCTTTCCAAGCTCCTGCCATGTAAAATAATTGCAGCCTTTCAACTATCTCCAGCACATACAGTAAAGCGAGGGTCCCCCCCCACCCCACCCCCCACAGGGCTTTTGCCTAAAGAATTCTCATTTCATGGTCAGTTAAGCTTTCTGCATCTGGAAGAAACAGAACCTTGACACAATTATGTATCCTGACTGTTCTCGCGATTTGCTGGAGGATTAGATTTGATTCTCAAACATTATTTTTATTTAACACCGTTTGCACGGCTGACGTCTCCTGACTGTGCATAGGCTCTGGTTAAAAAAAAAAAAAAAAAAAAGCGAGAGGATGGTGCTCGCTGCCTGGTGGCGCTGTCGTCAGCGCGCCGCTCGCTCACTATCAGTATCGCACATTGTGCCACAGGAAGGATTGTACTGGCTCTTCAGTTTTCCCGCAAACGGGAATGATCCTCCTAAAGTTTCTTTATATATTCTTTTGAACTCTGGACCGAAGAGTACTATGCTTGTTTGTGCTGCAGAGTCGTAAAGTTTATAAAGGCTTTAACTGAGGTGTTTTGTCATTTTCTCAGCGCACTGATAAAGGAATGACGTCCATGTATACATGATTACATGTCAGTGTTATTTTTTCATGGCTGTAGGGTGCAAACAAATAAACCCCACACTCTCACAATTACATTTTTCATCTAGGCAATGTGCATCGTTTTTCGCCAGCACTTGTTCCTGGTTTTTTTTTTTGTTTGTTTGTTTCTGGGCAGGCAGGGAATATCTGCTCTTTGTGGAGGTCTGTCTCTTATCAGAACCTAATGAGAAAGCAGACTGGTGAATATATACCTGGGGTATTTTCAAAAAGCTTCTTCCATGTCATCGCATTGCCAAGTACTCTGCTAATTCCTTCCCCATAATGTTGAGCGTATGTCTTGTAAATTGGCCACAGATGCCCAGCTTCTACAAAGAGAAATACATTTTCTCAGCCTGCAATGTGTCTGGCAAGCCCTGAATCTGGAGTCATTATTTATTTAATCTGCTCGCCTAACAAGCTTCTGACTCTCATTTTTGTCTCCCAGCGTGTGTCCTCCTGATTTGTGATTGAATCTCAATAGTGCCAAATAGTAGTGGAGTTAGAGCTGCCACTATTGCTTTATTCACAATGCCTTCTCGATTTTTTCTTTTCCTCCCCCTCGCTGCACAGTCAGGGTCTCTGGGTTCCATTTCAAAAAACACCTGGTGCCTTCACCACATTTCAGATTTTTTTCCTTTCTTTTTTTGGACACATGTAAGCATGCCCTAAAATGTCCTGCGTGGCTGGATTCAACACCTACAGGAATCAAGTAGTTGTATCAAATATTGGAAATATTTTAGGGGATATGATCCCATTAGTCCTCATACATGTGTATATATGTATTTTTTATCATCAACTGCGGCTAGGTGCTTCACATACAGGACATTAGCTGTGTAGCAGCAGAGATGTGCTAATGGTTCCTAAAGAAGAGAAGAAAGCTGCTGGTTTTGTTTTTGTTGTGTGGTGTGCTGAACTGGATATTTTGTCGATGAGCCGGTGAGTTTTAAACCCACAGTTTTGACCGGTCAAAAAAAAACCCCCACTATATTCTGAATAAAATGAAAAATGTGGGCACTGTTGCAGAAAGCATATTTTTCTACACCTCCCTCTTATCTTCCTTCCAAGCCAAGAAGCACTGACATGAGTTGTACATCAATTTAAGAGAGTGGATTCTTTTTTTCACTCGATTTCTTTTTTCTTTTCTCCCTCGACGGACAGCTATTGTGACATATTGGGTCAGTCAGAAATGAAAGATATTCATGTAGGCATTCAATACTTGTAATGAAGTCTTAGCTTGACCTTCTACATGATTGATTCTGTAATTTACTTTTCTTCGGGAAGCTCTAAAAGTGAAATGATGTCATGTCGGACAATTTTTAAATACCCATAATGCACTGGGAGAAATGGCAGAAAGGATCGTGGGTCAGGGGCTCTGCCAGACGAAGGGGAGACGACCCACTAGCCCCGCGGACAGGGGGAGCAGGGGGAAGATTTGTTTTAAATTGGGGTTTGGAGGATGGAGGGGATCGATAGACTGAGATTGCCAATGAGAGAGAGAGAGAGAGAGAGAGAGAGAGAGAGAGAGAGAGAGAAAGAGACCAAGTGTGTGGAGTGTGTTTGACTGCAACATGGCAGGGAAAAGAAAAACAATTTATCTTCATGCTATTATAGCCTTTACTGGCATTCAAAATTCCATTTTTCTCATTCGGCTTAAGCACAGACTCCAGCAGGTTGGTTAAAATGGAGGGAAGGGGAAAAAAATAAAATGATGTACGTTTAGAAGTCGAGTAAAGGAATATGTGCAGAGCACTGATAAACTATCTTTAATAGGGCTGACCTTTCATGCTGACGAAAGTTACTGGGGGATTCATCCTTATAATTACCATATAGATGATTTTACCCCTCTCCTGCCATGGAACATTTCCAAGAGCTCTGGCATTGATTGAATGGAAATTGAACTTGTTAACATTCTTTTCAGCCTGTTACAGCTCAGTACGTGGTGCCAGTGTTTGTACATTCTCCCCAAATTCTGATTTCCAATATCTGTAAGAACAGACCCAAAGCCTCTTTTCATTGACAACACTGTTGAGATGTTTATCGCTCAGTGAATGCATAATGTTGCATTCAGAGTCCAGCTGCTGTATTTATAGTTTCACGTGTATATATATATATATTTTTTTTCCTCTCCATCTGCCCTAACCTCAATGTGAATGTTAGCTCAGAGCTCCAGAAATAATGAGGAACAGTTGTCGACAGCGTTATGTTGCTGTTGAAGTGCCACAATGAGAAATATTCAAAAATAAATTCGCGTAAATAAAATCTTTTATTTCTTTTTTTTTTTTTTTGCTTGTCAGTGTTTAGCGTGCAAACCCCCATAAAGACAACAAACACACGCACGCTCAGATCTGATGAAGGAGGGCACATCTGGCCTCTGTGTGCTTGAGATAAGGATTTATTTGCAGATTTGCAGCGACTACAATGCTGAACTCTACTTTGATGTCTCCTGTGACTGCTTACAATACCGCAATCAAAATGCAAATGTACAGGTAGAGCGATAGAAATTAAAGGGGAAAAAAATTCCCTGCTGCAGATTCATATTTCTAATCAAACTCGTGGTAATTTAGGATGATTTCTTTCTCTAGCGTGTTATTAGCCATTATCATTTTTGCTCCAGTCTGATGTGCTAATGCGGACATTTCGCTAATGTGACTCGTCACTGTTTTGTTACCTGGAGTGAGGAGCAAAATTGCTGCCACTGCAGCTATTGCTGTAATATGTGATAAAATAAAGGCATCTAGCAGGAGACTGAATGGGATATGATGCGGTTTTTAACAGTGGCTGTCAGTGTATATTTCTCTAAATATACAGCACGCAAATGTTGTCAAGAGATAAAAAAAAAGAAAAAGAAAAAACTAAACTGGACCAAACACACGGCATAATGGGCCATTGCTCTAAGTCAAAGTGCATCATTGGGATTGGGCGAAAATGTTATTGTACAGATGGCCACGACTAATGAGCTCAGTGTGTGCCCCCTTTGATGTTAGCGGTGAGCAGAGAGCAAACTGCGAGCCATCGTGTTCGTGGTAATAAAGATGACAATGACACTCGGAACATGGTGGGCTGTGGGTATGTAAATCACAGGCACTTGGTTGCAGTGCTGTTTATTGCAGCTTGTGTGTGTACGAAAGGCTTCCATATTTCAGCAGCACAACAATCTGTCTTCAATTTCTTGCTCACCTTTATAGTGTCTCACACACACACACACACACACACACACACACACACACTCACTCGTACACGTGTAAATAGGAATGTAGTCTCTCTCCTGATAGATTGTATTTATATTAAGCAGGAGACATGGCATATGAGAAAGAAATGGATTGTGGATCCAATGTTTTCGTCTGAAACGCTGTTACCATATTGTTTTTGAAGACGGGCATTCATGGGTTCTTTCAATAAAGGGAGGTGTGTGGGTTTATGATGTGCTGATGGTGGGGGGAGATTGGGTTTGTGCTGCTGAATTCCAGATGGATGTATCCAGGGAGAACAAATCACCTTTTCTGTTGTGTTCACGTCGCCTCCTCTGTTCCATGTCAACTCCGCCGGCTCTCTGATCAGTTGTCCCTCTTGGGAAGCTGGCAGCCATTGTAATTTCATCCTTGCCGCAGTCAATGCAAACATTTTTGCCTCGGAGACTTGGCACGAAATTATTAAATGAGGAAACAATTTGGCAAGAATTTGTCACGCAGCACAACACAACAGCATTTAGGTTTGCAAAATGATTTCCTTCCTCCTGATGATGCACATGTCTAAATACTCAAAGTTTGAATGTAAGTAACCACCTGTCCAGCCATTACTGACCGTTTTTGAGGGCAGAAGATCACCTTCGCACACTCCGCTGTCTGCTGACAACGTGGGCGCAGTTTGTTTTTTATTAATTAGCATTAGCATTAGCACGGCCATGACAAGTCCTTGTCTTAGAATGCAACTTGGTTCACGATTTGTCTTCAAAAAGGGCAAAGAGGCAGGGGTACTTGGTGTGCCCCGCTGCAATGGCTGACCGGACGAGAGCGAAGCGATGAAGTGAAATGGGAAGGACGGATGACGCTAATAGAAGAGTGTGCTGGCTCTTGCACACAGAATGAAGATCGAGGTTTTGCTTTTCGGCATTAGACCCTCAAAGCCCATGTTAGTCAGACCTGTAGTACCTCCAACCGAAAAGCGTTTAGTTGCACCGACACCAACTTAAATGGGGCTAGATTGCAACGTCGTGTTGCATAGAATGAGGAACTGATTCCACTGTTCATCCGCAGGAACAGAGCAGTCAGAGAGATTTGGCGCATAAAGTTAGATCCGCATGTTGTCTGGATAATTTATCATGCATGGGGGACATTATGACATGTCATCTGCTGCAGAACAAACCATAGAATGAGCCACTTTTCATTCTTAGTAAACCGAAAGAATTCTTGGTAAACAATATTATACAGCATAGTATACACCATGTAAAGGAATGCCCAGCGAGTAAGGGAATACCTTAAACTAATGTCTTTTAACTCAAAGTAGGGTAACATCAAATCTAACCAGACAATTCCACAGAACTTGTGACTGTGTGCCTCCTGCACTCACCCGTACCTGCCATCATCGCCCCCCCCGCCCCATACACTTAGAAATGAGTGATGTCACGCAGCACCTGTCAGCTTTTTTGGGTGGTTTTTCTGGGATTTTTTTGGACACTGTATTAGCTATTAAACTGAAGGCACAAATCTGCGTCCAGCTGACCGAGCCGCACATTTCGTTGTATGTTTTATTAATGTGCAATCTACAGGGCCCTAGTTTTAGTGGGGGTTTTTTGTGTGTTTTGGGGGCCTCTAAGTTTTTTTTTGTATGGGTTGTACCTGTGTGCCCTATGGAGGCACACTTATTCCCTTTTTTGTGTCTGGCCTGATAGGATAGCAACCTGTGCACCTAGGAGGCACACATAATAAGTAAAGATTAATGTAAATACATACATTCATTTTCTTGATAAGCACTTTTGGCATTTGCTTAATTTCTTTTGCAGAATCTTGGACCGGGCCATCTTCGCCAGTACCCTCCCAACGCAGCCATGGTGATGAAGTCTATCATCACCATGAACGGCCCCAATGGGATGATGCCCCGGAATCAGTTGACCACCATCAATCAATCTCAACTCAACGGGCAGCTGAGTCTAAATATGGCGGGACCCAATATCACTCACACTTCTCCGTCGCCGCCTGCTAGCAAGTCAGCCACACCTTCTCCCTCCAGCTCCATAAATGAAGATGAGCAGGACGAAAGCAACCGGGTGAGTCAGATTGTCACGACTCTATGTGAAGTGTTACGTGGATAGGATAAATACGCCATCGTATGTGAGTCACCTGCATTTATTTAGCTATTTATTTAGCATTTAATCTAATCTAGGAATCTTAATTTGATCTTCTCTGTCTAAATCATCGCAGGTGATTGGGGAGAAGCGGCCAGCCCCCATAGATCCAACCAAGAAGCCCAAGACTCCAAAGAAAAAGAAGAAGAAGGATCCAAATGAGCCTCAGAAGCCAGTGTCGGCCTACGCCCTGTTCTTCAGAGACACCCAGGCCGCTATTAAGGGTCAAAACCCCAACGCTACCTTCGGGGAAGTTTCCAAGATTGTTGCCTCGATGTGGGATGGTTTGGGAGAGGAGCAGAAGCAGGTAATCAGAAGCATCTTTCAGAGGAAGACTCATAGCTCCAGATGTCATGTCAGTCATTCAAATGTTGAGAAACTCAAGTCTTATTATGTATCCTTCTGTCCTCACAGGTTTATAAAAGCAAAACAGAAGCTGCCAAAAAAGAATATTTAAAAGCCCTCGCTGCATACCGTGCTAGCCTGGTTTCAAAGGTCAGTTCACTCTTTTTATTTTTTCTTTAAACTGTACCAGTACAGTAGATTAGAGAAAGCCTTTTTTAAAGAACAAAAACCCTGTTCCCTCTTTTAGACTTTATCATATTCCTATAGAGTGTAGAAATCGCTCGCAAAAATGAAAACTTCAGAGTAACCCTCTGATATTTTTCATCCGTGCAGGCTGCTGCAGAATCAGCTGAGGCCCAGACTATCCGCTCGGTGCAGCAGACGCTGGCCTCCACCAGTTTGTCCCCAGGTTTGGTGCTACCTTCACCCCTCAACCAACACCCCTCCATGTCATCAGCATCTCAAGCCCTCCAGCAAGCCCTACCCCGAGCTATTGCCCCAAAACCCCTGCAGATGAGACTGGGGGGCAGTCAAATCGTAACCTCGGTTACAGTCTCCCATCAGAACATGCCCTCTGGGATGCCGCCGCAGATGCTCAACCAGATGGGTCCTGGAGGTGCCATGGTAGCGGGTGCCCAGTCCACAGCGGTGTCTCAGATGAGCCCACCCATGCAGCCGGTGCAGCAGCACACCATGCAGCAGCTCCAGCAGCAGCAACAGATGCAACAGCACCTCCAGCACCATCAGATGCAGCAGCAGCAAATGCATCACCAGCAGATCCAGCAGCAAATGCAGCATCAGCATTTCCAGCAGCACCTCCAACAGCAACTACAGCAACATCACATGCAACAGCATCAGCAGCAGCAGCAGCAGCAGCAACAGCAGCAGCAGCAACAGCACATGCAGATGCAGCACATGCATATGCAACATCACCTGCATCAGCAACAGATGCAGCATCTCCAGCAGCAGCAGCAGCACCAGTCCCAATGCTCCCCACCACAGCACTCTCCCGGCACGCCACATTCAGTCGGGGGTTCTGCGTCGCTCGGCAGCCCCCAGCCTGCCCCGCAGCAGCAGCAGCAGCAGCAGCCACACCCCTCCCAAATCCAAGCGCACGCCCAGGCCATGTCCCAGGTCAGCATTTACTGAGCCAAATGGAAAAATCCCATCTCAAAGAACAGGAATAAAATAAAAGCATCATTTGCTTTTCTAAGTTGCACTTAAGAAGTGTGTAAAATTTAGAATGTTATATGAAGAACTTTGTCCATTGTCTCAGAAGGACATGCACACATGTAGTGGAGGTAAACGCATTCGTGTCATAGTCTTGTCTATGGCTGAAGTCAGTTGTTGTTTACTTTGACATTTTCTGTGTGTGAAGGCTTTTTGGTTGTCAATTTAATCTCACTGGACACGGAATATGTTGAAAGACCCGTCTTTCAATGTTTTATTTAAAAATAAAGCTTTATTTATGAGATCAGAGCAGGCCGTTCAGCACAGCAGCAGCGGGACATTTTCAAAGCAGAAACGATTCGTATCGGCTCTCGTCTGGACCGAATGACTCATAGGATCCTTGCTGGAAACCAGTAACCCACACATCACTCTTTGTTCCCACACTGGTTGGTACATACGGAGGACTCCTGTCCAACTTTTCTCTTTTCATCCCACCACATGTGACATGGAAGGGAAAAGGCCGGCGACTCGTCAGAGGTCCGGTGATATCGGAACCTGTTTTCGAACCACATCACAGGAAGTTGGCGGAGTGTGGACGAGTGACTGCGAGTGAGAAACGTTGGGACCCAGATGTGTGGATGAACTGAGTCAGAACCTGCCATAAATCCCTTGTGTCATCACATCATCAAAGTGTAATCTGCTGTACATGTTTTTTGTAGAGTGGGGGAGAGACGGTAAATCGACCCTGCAGATGAGTTTGCGTGTAACTGGTAAGCCCCCCGCCTCTTCCTTTCCCCTCCCGGTGAACTCGGTCTTAAATCTTAATTTTCTTGCTACTTCAGATGTTTAACAATTAAATTATGTTTTTATTTTATGTAACAAAAGGGGATATTTTATGGTGAATACACGTCTGGATCGAGGCAGACGGTTTAGGGGATTGATGTATTTTTACCTGGCTCCTTGATACTGTCACCATTTAAAACAAGGGAAAAAGAAAAACAAAAAACAATAAAAAACTAGCAGAGCCAGTTTGTTGCACTGCCAAAGCCAACCAAAATGGCATTGGAGGTATTTTTTTGCCAGCTGTACAGAAGTCCGTGGGGGGGAAGAAAAAAGAAAAAAGAAAATGTTGTACATTTTTCATATCACCTGTTGTAAAGTTTTAATATGTGAGGCTTTAATTAAAACATTGTTAAATGACCTGTGGATTGCTATATCACATAGTGCATTTTTTGCTCTTTTATACTTTTTTATGAGTTACAATAGGGAGCATTTAATTTTGTTTGTATTTTGCTTACAAATCAACTGCTTTTAAAAACTGTCCATAGAATAAACGGTATGGAGTTCTTGAAAAGATGTTTTCAGCTCACGATAGTACAAACGTAATTTAATGTGAGTCCTTCGTTTGGCCATGAAGACGAATCCAGAGACATTCCATCACTAATATGATAGTAGCCATAATTTTGTATGAAGTATTATATATTTCTTTGTGTCTCTGTTGGAAAATTAAACTATCAACCACAAATATTTATTCGAAGAAATCTGTTTCTTTCCAAAGTAGCATTGCCGATCCTTTCTGAGGTGTTCCGCATCTCCTTGTTGAATCTGCCGATGAAGGTTGAGAGCGTTTACTTCTCTGAGGTGCTGAGGATTGAAGCTGTGTGTTCTCTATGAGGTTCTTCTGCAGAAAGGCTTCGCAGGGAGTGTTCCTGTCATTTCAGTGGAGGTCCATTGTGTTTGTGCGTAAAAGCAGTGATGATACTGGACAAGGTCGACATGTAACTGGTACTTGTCTCAATAACGCCCCCCCCCCCCACACACACACACCAGTGCATTGGATTCTGCCTCTTTCTTACTCCCTTCAAAATCGCTTCATTTCCAAGACATCCCCAGGGGCTTGCTGAGCTCCCTTGAATAATATGTTGAGTGGAGGAGGAAAGGCGGGCAGGCAAACAATAATTATCATATCTTTACAATAGCTCATGAATCCACTGGCCCAGCAATGGGCGTTTTCTCGCTCGCTCTTTACAATTCCAAAAGCAGCCGAGACATTTTGAACGTGTTTTAACAGTACAAATTGGCCATCCTGTGAGGGCGGCTTGATACAATCGGAAAATCTTGGTGTCTTTTAGGGAAAAGTCTTTGTAATTTCTGCCAGTTCTGCCATCGCCTCGTCAGCTCCAAATGATTATGATGCCCATTTCTCCACCACAGTTAATTGCGGCATCCGTCCAGTGAGAGGAGAGGTCTGCAGCA
>BJFM01000832.1:96657-123182 GCA_016586285.1 Arothron firmamentum
ATATATATATATATATATATATATATATATATATATATATATATATGTAATAATAACTTCAAGCTCAGAATGTGTCAGATGTCTGGTGTGTCCACAACAGAAACCTGATAATTAGCTCCGAGATGACACGATCAACCTTGTCAAAGTAGTCAAAAAATGAGGTAAATACTAAATTTAGGGGTTAACACATGACAAAATAATCATCATCCATTGATATTAATGATGACTGCGATATTGTCTGACAACTTGTGTCCAGAATGGTTCTCAACCAATCAGGGGCTAAATTCAGGGTTAGGGTTGGAGATTAGAATTTGGGTTCGCATCCTAACAGTAGATGAACTACGATGGCTTTTATAATTTGATGGTAAATGTTGCATCACATCATTATGTGACACATTATTTTACTACTTCCTCTCTAAAGAGAGTTTAACAGCTCTAAAAGGTGCAGGTTATAAAAACTCTGTATGACCTGCAAATGAAATGTTTAGGAAAAGACAAGCAGGAGTATAGGAAATACCTTTAAGGTTTTTTTTTTGTTTGTTTGTTTTTTTGCCATTAATCAGCAAATGTCTTTGGTTAGTTTTCTGTTTGCTCAGTCCCTAAATATGGAAGCACAAGGACAACTCCACAGTTTATACTCTCGGTCACATGGACGTTTTAAGTATTGTCAGCTGTAAAAATGGCTGCCAATCTGTTTTACACTCCCTTTGACGGTTGTTATTCATTAAAAATGCAATTCCTACATTTTAATCAATAACAAGAATTATAAACTGAAAACTACAAAGCTCAAAGATCTTCAATATACTTCGTTAGAAGACAAAAAACCCATATGAATGTCTGTCATTGATGGTGGCTGGTGATAAAAACAAACAAACACGGTTCAAACTAAATGAAAGAAAAACATGTGCCGCTACTCGAGCATTGCTTACGGTTTCCACCCCTGCTTTATGTGGTATTGTGGTGTGATTGGCACCGCTCCCTGACCCTGTGGGGCCCTGGCTTGATCTAATGTATGGCTGCTGACCTGGGGGGTGGGGTTGGGGCCGCCAGTGAAGGTGAAAGAGCGAACAGCTTGCATGCCTCCGGACCTCAGCTACCCATACAGGCAGCGAGCTATAAAACCACCATTTGAGCTGTACAGAAAATGTCACGGTGGCCGTACACAAAACCGACCGGGAATCCAACGCAGTGATAAAGTAGCGGTCTGGGGGGGCTAAACGTTACAGTGGAGGAAGAGGAAGAGAGAGGAGGGATCAGTAAATGATGATCTTGGCCAGTGTCCCCAAAGGGATAATTACATTTTATCTTATCATACCTCGCGCTGACTCTGAACAGACCTGGATCTAATTGCATTTTTTCATCATTCATAACATTAGACTCTAAACCTCGCAGCACATGAGCAGTTTTAAAGCTCTTTGGTAACAGTCAGAAGCTTTAGGCCATCAGAAATAAAGTCAAAAACAAATTCTTTGTGATGTCAGGACGGGATTTATGTTACAGGACGTGTGTTTCCAGATGCTGCGGAGATCCTGGAAAGGGCAGAGGGACAGAGCTGGAGATGATTTGCAAGTGTATTTTTAACCGATTTGACTGCGAAGCATGCAAATCTCTGGGCCAGAGCCCGATGTGGGGAGATGATTCCATAGGCTTAGTGTTTATTTATAAAAGACGGGCTCCTGTGGCAGTTGACTGTCCAATTTGCCTAACAAATAATCTACAAACACATTTTCCCCCTCGGCTGCTCACCGTCTTTGTTCGCCACACCGTCACAAGTGAGCCTGGACTGCTAAATGAAGGAAATACGGAAAAATTAGCAAAGCTTGGAGATGAAGATAGAGCCGACAGCTGCTCGCGAAGGTCAAGTTGCGAGCGCTGAACCGCGCGGACGCCTGGATAGTGTACACTTGGTCTGTAATGAAGAGAGGAGAGACAGGATGCAGGACAGGCTCCTTCCTCGCGTCATTACACATCATTTGTCTCCAATGCCGATTTCTCTCTCTGTATTTTCTTTTTTTATATATATATGTTTAATGCCCAGGCAGTGTTACTGCTTCTTTGCAGGGAGGGTTGGCCTCTCTTCATCAGAACAAGTGCGGGTTCTGTTTCTGTCAAAGAGGGAGGGGGTTAGTGCTTGACCTGCAAAGCCATTCAGCTCTCAGAGCCAGCCATTGTTTGGGTCCTCTCTTTGTTCGGGGCCTGCGGAGAGAGAAGGGGCCAGCTAGAGGGGAGGGACGGAGCAGAGCCGGGGTCTTGCAGGGTGCTGCGGGTGCACGCCTCCCCCTCAACACACTCTCACCTATACTCCTTTTAGTCTTAACAGGCCACACAAACCTAATGTTTGTTAGGCGTACAGTCCACACTGATCGAGACGGCAGCGCCCTCGATCGAAAGGTCTGAATTTTCTATATGGAGCTGAAATATTTAACACACTGACACTTTCCCTGCATCTGTGCAGAGAGATGCACAAAAAAACAAAGAAGTAATGAGTTTTTTCTTCTTTTTGTAAAGAGCAGTGAAATGCTTGTGAAGCCAAGAGTTTCATGGGTTATAAAACACTCAATCATACTGAAACAACATTTTGATTATTAGAATCAGCTTTCAAACTGTTAATCACAGTGGAATTAGAGGAAGAGAGAGGAAAGTGAGGATCACTTGTATTTTTTTTTTTAATTTATTTATTTTTTGACCAATGAAAACAATCTGCATTCAGGGAGTTCCCCATTGATCATATCCAATCACATGTAGCCCATGTGACTGCTGGCAGAAATTGTTTACTCAGCCTTCATTCTGTTTTTCTTTCTTACGCATGCTTTATGTGTCACAGCTACCAAAACTGAAACCCAGATCATTAAAAACACTACAGCAGAGACATTTGATCACGATGCACAGAATTCTCTTGGTTAAAGCTCATTTGTCTTTGTGTTTTCGAAATACTTTGACGTAAACAAAGACAAACTAAACTTTGTACCACCTCTTGCAAATTTTGCTTTGCAGAGTTTACATCCCGCAAAGAGTAGTTCGTTTAATACCAGTAACTTGCTAAAACACCTCCGGGTGAAACACGAGGACGGGCACAGAGTAAGTTGTTTGTGTTTTTATGTTGGACTTTAACTCTCTATGTGACTATGACTGTGCTTCCTTTTTTCAGAAATAAAAGAAAAGTCTTTGTCCAAAATCATTTGTCTTTGTGTTGACAAAAAATTTGCATAACAAAAGCACTAGTGGTATCGGTACTTGGTATCAGTAAGTACTCAAAAGTGAGTACTTGTACTGATATTGATCTGAAGAAAAGTGGTATCAAACATCCCTAACAAAAGCCATATCAGCAGCAACCTCTGTATGCTAAAAAGCAACACGAGTTCCCGGAGTTTATACTTTATTTTAAATTGTAACCATAACCTAGATTCATTAATGGTTTGTCAGTTTGCGTGAACAAGAGTAGCTACCTTTTCACATGACTGAATGTACCTAAATTCAGTGTTTTACAATTCAGGTTTAATTTGTGGCTGGAGTTGAATGTTTTCCTACATGACGCTTTCTTCCTGTGTTGTTTCTGCCTCTCACTATTTCACAGTTTACAGAAGGAGACGGTTACATTCAAGTTTGTGATGAGCACCCTCCTCCACCAGTTTCTTGACGCCAGTCTGTGCATTATTAATCAACACTAGATCGTGTTTAATGAGTTTCAGTGTTATGAAAATATGATGCAGCAGAGCTGAACAGCGGTCTGGTGCTTTCTTTTACAGGACATATGTGCAAAACCTCCAACAATGAATGACCCACACTAAACCTGCATAATGGGAACAATGGCAAAAACGGCAGTAAAGCCATTTTAGTTTTCTGAATAGATGGCAGTCTTTTAACTGAACCCAGCAGCATCGTGCATGCAGTGCTTTAATATCTTCCAAAATCCTGACAGCCCACACACTTTTGATCTGTCAGAAGCCAAACTACATTTTTTAAAGACTGCACAGAGTGATCAACAAATGTTACAAATAGCAATCAAAGCAGTCCATGACTGCATTGTAACTGAAAACGCTGAGCATAAACTCTGAATATGTGCATCTTAAAGACAGTCCTCCCTTGTGTAGTGAAAGGGAGTGACCTTAAAGTTAAGATAGAAAGGAAAAAAAAAATCCTTCTAAACCCTTTGAGCCCCACCGTCCCACTCGCGTTGCTCTGCTCTCCATCATCGTTCTACTGCAAACTGAAGGCACATTTACTGCCACCGGTAGGACGGAAATCTTTCTCCTGACCTAATTTCGGCGGTCATCTCGTTTTGCCGTGAATGCTCAAGCCCAAAAATGGATTTAGACCTCA
This sequence comes from Arothron firmamentum, assembly GCA_016586285.1. NCBI lineage: Eukaryota > Metazoa > Chordata > Actinopteri > Tetraodontiformes > Tetraodontidae > Arothron > Arothron firmamentum. The sequence goes on from BJFM01000832.1 coordinate 100,978, forward strand.
GTGTCTCGATCAGGCTTTTACCTCAACTTTACTACAGAGGGACAGAACGAGGACACCAGCATCTATAATGTGTGTTGTCAAGCAGGAGGAACAGCTTTATTTGTCCAGACAGCTCTGATCTAAAATGCCTGATAGGCCACAATAAAGGGCACGCTGAGGGAATCCATATACAAATGAGGGACATTGGTCACAGAGCACGTTCATGCAGTGAGGGGAGAAATAAGAAGATAGCAGAGATATAAGTGGCATCAGCAGTACAGCTATATTCACCTCCACGTCTCCTTCAAGTCATAAATATAACTGAAATCTTATTTGGTAACATGAACACCATGACAGTGATCCTCTCTGTTTCTTGATCTGTCATTCCTGGACGTGCGTCACACCTACAAGGTAAACAAGAATTCTGCCTTGTTGTTAAAATTAAAGTTAGAAAAGAAGCAATACTTTATTTGTCAGAATGAAAGTGCCTAATCAAGGAGGCTGGTTAAAAAAACTCTGAAGTATGTTCTTACTGCAGCCGTCGCAGGAAAAAGAAAACATACACAGTCCTCCACTCAACTACTAAAGCAAACAGAATAGCTCCAGAATGAACCTGGAACGTCCTGCTACCCCACTAAACATCTGGAAGAACAGCTTGAAGCCAAATCTCTTCGCTTTCTCAAGTTAAACATAAATATGCTAGTAAAATGGAGGCCAAGTGTAATTCACTTTTTCTTCAGACAGTAACATGACAGGTTAACACAGTTTATGTCTCTGGTGGGGAACATCTGGCCTTTAAGTGGATGTGGCCCACAAGACCAATGGATCCTGTTGAGACTTTGGATTCTGCAGATGTGGCGTCTTAGGCAGGATCAACACAAAGTTTTGGACGTCCTCGCTTAAGTAATCATCTTTAAAATATCTCCTGTGACAAAAGAGATGTAGAATGATGGAGATGAGAAGGTTAGCACTCTTTGGTGCTCAACAAACATCTTTAACACCAATGATAAAAATCAACCACGTCATGGAAACAGAAATAAAACTTTCAACTCAAAACTAGGCACAAGATTTTCCTGCCCAGGTTCTCTAGGCTGTACGTGCTGAGAGGAAACTGACTTGGAAACAAACAGCTTCTGTGAGCAGTTCTCTTCAAACTGGCTCTTGGAAAGATCCAGTTGCAGAGAGCATCATCGTAATCACAACCGGACTTCAGATGCCTGACAAGGTCCAGGATCTGCTCCCAGCAACTACTGATTGACATAAAATAAAGAGTAAATGGGTTGGCAGTTCATATGAAGGTTCCCAAACCAAACATCTATCACAAAAATACGAATCAAAGTGGATGATGTGACACTTATTTCCACCACACTTATGTAGTGATTTTTTTTTTTTAATTAAACAATCATATTGAATCAAACCCTTATTACTTCCAGTCAGAGAGACTAAACTGACAATTAAACTTAATAAGTCTTAATAACCGTATATTTGGATGATTTGCATAAAATATGAAGTACAGTCGCTGTGATGAATTTCTTTTCATGTCTGCCTTCCTCCAGTGTGTTTTAGCATGTGATAGAAGGTTGTGTTGCTTGCTTGTTATGAGATTCCACTGTACAGCAGATGATAACCAGGGTTAAATATAGTTCTAGATTGAAGAAACAACAGCTGGGAATTTGTGGACTGGAGCGTTAGTTTGACGCTGACATCACTGCTAAGCTAATGCTAAAGATTCAGTTTTCAGTTCATTTTATTTTATATAGCGCCTTTAAAAATAAAAATTGTCTCTAGGTGCTTGACAAGAGGCAGAAACCCAGAGCCTGAACCTCAGTGGCAAGGAAAAACTCCCTTTTAACAGGAAGAAACCTTGGGCAGGACCAGACTTACAAGGAGGAACCATCCTGCTGAAAGCTGGCTGGGTAAAGGAGGAGAAGAAGAGGGAGACAGGACAGAGAAAATAAAAGAGAGAGAGACAGAGAGAGAAACAAATATACAAAGTAAACATAATAAAGCATAGACATGTTATAAAAAGGGAACAGCATAGGCAGGTGCTGACATTGGACACTGGGTTTCTCAGAGGCCGGAATCCGTGCAGCATGAAGGGAGACCTGCAGAAAGATACAGAGAGAGAGAGACAGAAAGAGAGCGAGAGAGAGAGAGAGAGAGAGAGAGAGAGAGAGAGAGAGAGAGAGAGAGAGAGAGAGAGAGAGAGAGAGAGAAGAGGGGGAGAGAGACACAAAACATCAAGGAAGACTGATAATCCTGGTGAGAAGAAGAGGAGGGGAGAAGGTGAGGGGAATAGAGAGGGTGGCTGGTGTTGAGGAAGGGGGGAACTGCTCAGTGGATCATGTTTGTGTCCCCAGCAGCGTAGGCTTATAGCAGCAAAGCTTTGCTAAAGATTGAAGAACAAAAGTTTGATGACCCTTCTACCTGTACCTGTGAGAACTGACTGTAACTAGACCTATCAGCCCTACACACTTTGTTTGAGGCTAACTGTATGCTTTACTGATCGTAACTACTTAACTACGCTCTGTTTCTTCAGGCTTCATGGATAAATACAGCTGCATATCATCGGCATAGCAATGAACATTTATGCCATGTCTCTGAATAATATTTTTCGAAATATGTAAATAAAATTATTCTTTATAGTTGTTCTGTTCATGTCACTGCTTCCAGTGTTGCATATTATGGCAGAGTTTTTACCCAATCATATTTCAGTTAGCTTGTGTTGTCAGGTTCTATGAAATCTGTCTAAGGCCTTCAGAATGAACAGAGAAGGCTCTTGAGTGCTGTAAGTGAACGAGCACAGTGAGTTGTGATAGCCAATCAGATCTTGAGACTGCGACACTAAGGCCAGCTAGAAGGCCTTACGCTGAACTGGAGATGTACGTGTCCTGTGATTGGATAAGCTCACTCGTGAGAGCCAGCACTTGGAACTAACTCTGAACTAAACTTGGAGATCCAACAACCAACAGCTATCGCTGTTTTTGTTTTTAATATGTAATTTTATTTCAAAATAAGTGGACAAAATACTAAAAAAAAAATCTAAACTTCTGATCATCTGCAATTTATAATGCAAATACTGTTACGTTGCGCATTATCGAAGCTGTGACTGAAGTCACTTCAGTCACAATTAGGATATTCAATTTGCTGTTGCATATTCTCAAAAACAAATGCAAATAATCTGTTCCAGGGTGTAACAACAAAAACTATTCATTGTAAATAGTTTTTGTTGTTATCGTCTCGGTGTCTTAGATGTAAATGGCGACAATGGGCAGTTTATTGGTGACAATGGGCAGTTGATTGGCCAAATTTGTTAAGCTCATAGTTTTGTTGACTAATCTTTTAAAATCATGTTTTACCTTTGAGTTTTGACAGTATCTGTGACCTAAGTTTACCTACTCTTAATTGTGAATGTGAGGTTATTGATTTTAAATTTTCCAAAAATTAAGTCTTGCTCAACTGACCTATATTAACGTGACATAATGTATAAGTGTGAGTCTGTATGGATTCTCGAGTCGTGAGATCATATTGTATTAGGTGTATTAAGTATGACGTCACTGAAGACCTGGCCGGAAATACACGGCCCACCCCCGTGTTTAGGCAATCGGCTATCTGACTCACAACCAGCCTCTCAAGTATGTTAGAGATGGATGGGAGGTTGGATATTGGTCTATAGTTTGCTGAGACGTCTGGGTCCAGTGAAGGTTTTTTTAAGTAAAGGTCTGAAAACAGCAGTTTTAAATGCCTGAGATACATAACCTCTTTTCAAAGATAATTTGATCTGATCTAATACTGAGGCCCCGATCAGAGGAAAGACATCCTTGAAAAGCTTAGTTGGAATGGGGTCCAGGAAACATGTGGTTGGTCCATTAATGCTGGAGGTCAGCTCAGGGAGGTAGATGGGCAGGAAGCTGTCCAGAGGTGGATCAGGACTAGACAGGATTACTAACAATGGCAGCATATCGGCTGTCATGGAGAGACCTTCATCATTTTTTTCTCTAATGTTAGTGATTTTATTAGTGAAGAAACCCATAAAGTCTTCACTGGTAAGAGCTGCAGGAATAGAAGGCTCAACTGAGCTGTGACTCTTTGTCAAGCTGGCATATGGTGTTAAACAGAAAACATGGGTTGCTCTTGTTGACTTCTATTAACGATGAGTAATAAACTGATCTGGCTTTACGAAGGGCATTCTTATATGTCAATAAACTGTCTTTCCAAGTGCTTTGGGAATCAGTTGACCAGAATGAATACCATTTCCTCTCCATCTGTCTTGATGCCTGCTTTAGATTTCAGATATTTGTGTTATACCACGGAGCCAGTCTTCCACAGTGTGCGAACCTCTTCTTCAGTGGGGCAACCAAATCTAAAACTACATGCAGCGTGGCTGCAGTGTCATTGACAAAGCAATCAATTTCTGCAGGAGTAACATTTAGATCAGTATGAAATGTTCCACCAGCACAGGTACTAGAGGGAGCAGCACTCCGATTTCAGCTCCAAATCTGTCTCTGGTATCTTCAGAGAGACATCTGCTGTAGTAAACCCTCCTGTCATCTGCAGCTCGGTCTGCTAGATTGAAATCAAAGGTTATAAGTGAGTGCTCTGAGAGGAGGGGTCTTTGAGGAACAACTAATAGGTTCTCAGTTTCCAAACCATTGGTGAGAACCAGATCCAGGGTGTGATTATTACAGTGCGTCGGTTCATTTACTAACTAAGAGAAACTTATTGAATCCAATAGTGAGTTAAATGCCTGAATGTTAAAATCGCCCACTATAATGACTTTATCTGTACCGACCACTAAACTAGATAAGAAATCTGAAAACTCAGATAGGAACTGTGCATAAGCAGCCGCAGATGGCCGATACACCACACCTAATAAAGCTGGCTTTTCTGACTTCCAGTTGTAGTGAGAAAGGCTGAGAGTGAGACTCTCAAAAGAGATACAGGTAGCTTTAGTTTTCAGATTGACTTGAAGGCTGGAGTGGTAGATTATTGTCACTCCACCTCCTCTGCCTGCACAGAATGTGATAGTTAATATGATTTTCCAGAGTTGCTTCATTTAAACTAATATACTCTTCATCCTGCAACCAATTCTCCGCGAGAAAGAAAATCTGAAGATCTATTATTAAATCATTAACTAGAAAAGATTTAGACCGAAGAGATCATATATTCAACAAACCACATCTAACTGTTCTCTTTGTTGTTTCTGACTATGAAGAAACATTAGGCATGTTCAGCAGCATGCCTAATTTTTAGTAATGCCTCTTCACTTATTTACTAGATGAACTGTGGGAGGACGAGGTACTGACACTACAATGTATTATTATACTTTGTGTCCCTTTTAGCGTTTTTAATGTCATTGTTATTTTTATTGGGGGGGGCAGTCTTACGGAAGCAGCAGAGATGCATGTAAGACAGTGACTTTGCCTCCTGGCCTCAACCCTGGGTTGTCAGAGAGTTGGTTGTCTAATAAACGTTGCTATATGGGTAGAAATAAGAGCTGCACCACCACAGCCTCTGCCACTGAGGCTAAGTTTTCCCAAAAATGTCTCCCAACCACCGTGACAACCAGCGAAGGAGCGATGACTTATGGCTAAACATGTCCTCACTTGTCAGGGGACCAGAGAACGCTATGGAGTCCGACATTGTTTTTACGAAATTACACACTGATTGGTCTTGAGTTTCCCTTGCCCGGACATGGGTCGCAGGGGCCCCCCTCCCAGAGCCAGGCCTGGAGGTGGGGCACGATGGCGAGTGCCTGGTGGCCGGGACTTTGCCCAAGGGGTCCGGCTGGGCACAGCCCAAAAAGGCAATGAGGGACCCCCCTCCCGGGGGCTCACCACCTGCAGGAGGGGCCAAAGGGGTCGTGTGCAGTGTGAGTTGGGTGGCAACCGAAGTCAGGGGCCTTGGCAGTCCGATCCCCGGCTGCAGAAGATAGCTCTAGGGACGTGGAATGTCACCTCTCTGATGGGGAAGGAGCCTGAGCTGATGCGTGAGGTTGAGAAGTTCCAATTAGATATAGTCAGCCTCACCTCAACACATAGCAAAGGCTCCGGAACCAGCCTTCTCGAGAGGGGTTGGACTCTCGCCAATGGTGAGAGGCGATGGGCAGGGGTGGCAATTCTTGTTGCCCCCTGGCTCAGTGATTGTACGTTGGAGTTTACCCCGGTAAATGAGAGGGTAGCCTCCCTTCACCTTGTGGGGTGTTGGATCCTGACTGTGGTTTGGGCCTATGGCCCAAACAGCAGTTCAGCGTATCCACCCCTTTGGAAGTCCTTGGAGGGAGTACAAGAGAGTGCTCCTTCTGGGGCTTTCCTAGTCCTCCTGGGTGACTTCAATGCTCACGTTGGCAGCGACAGTGAGACCTGGAGAGGCGTGATCGGAAAAAATGGTCCCCCTGATCTGAACAAAGTGGTGTTCCGTTTCTGGACTTCTGGGCTTGTCACAGATTGTCCATAACCAACACCATGTTCAGGCATAAAGGTGTCCATATGTGCACTTGGAACGAGGACACCTTAGGCCGCAGTTTGATGATCGACTTTGTGGTTGTGTCATTGGATTTGCGGCCATATGTCCTGGACACTTGGGTGAAGAGAGGGGCGGAGCTGTCAACCAATCACCACCTGGTGGTGAGTTGGCTCCGATTGTAGGGGAGTGATACCGGTCAGACCCGACACAGCCAAATGTATTGTGAGGGTCTGCTGGGAATGTCTGGCAGAGTCTCCTGTCAGAAGGAGCTTCAATTCCCACATCTGGGAGATCTTTAACCATGTCCTGGGGGAGGTGGGGGACATTGAGTCCGAGTGGACCATGTTTCATGCCTCCATTGCTGAGGTGGCCGACCGGTGCTGTGGCCGCAAGGTGGTCAGTGCCAGTCATGGTGGCAATATCTGAACCCGCTGGTGGACACTGGTGGTGAGGGATGCTGTCAAGCTGAAGAAGGAGTCGTATTGGGCCGTTTTGGCCTGTGGGACTCCTGGGGTAGCAGACAGGTACCGGCAGGCCAAGGACAGGTGTCAGAGCTTGGACCGCATTGCGGGCAGTAAGCCGGACTCATTTCTGGTGGGAGTTGGACTCCTCCAGGGCTGCTCTTTGTCACCAATTCTGCTCATAACCTTTATGGACAGAATTTCTAGGTGCAGTCATGGTGTTGAGGGGGTCTGGTTTGGTGACCTCAGGATCAGGTCTTTGCTTTTTGCAGATGATGTGGTCTTGTTGGCTTCGTCAGTCTGTGACATCCAATTCTCGCTGGATCAGTTAGAATGAGGGAAAAATGGAGCGAGAGGTGGGCAGGGGAATCAGTGCAGCTTCTGCAGTAATGTGGACTCTGCACCGATCTGTTGTGGTGAAGAGAGAGCTGAGCCAAAAAGCAAAGCTCTCGATTTACCGGTCGATCTTTGTTCCCGGGAAGACCCAGGACATGCTGGAGAGATGATGTCTCTCAGCTGGCCTGGGAATGACTCGGAATTCTCCCCGGAAGAGCTGGATGAAGTGACTGGGAAGAGGGAAGTCTGGATGGATTGATGGATGGATGGATGGATGGATACACACTGAGTCCATATTAACTTCAGTGATCTCCAACTGACGTAGCCAGGTGTCGTTAACGCTTACGTGAATTATAATCCTACTGTATTTACATTTGTCTCTTGCCAGCTGCTTTAAGTTACCCTCCATGTCACCGGGCCTGGCCGCCAGAACGCATTTAACTAATGTCGGCTTCACATATCGCAGAACAGAGTCGCCAATAACCAGGGTCGGTTTCTCTGTGGGTGTGTCACTGAGTGGGGTAAACCGGTTAGCGACATGAAGCATTTGGTGGTGAACCATGGGCTGTGCTTCCTTTGAACCACCACCCAACCACCCTGACTACCCGGCTGCTCGGGGGCTGCGGGGGAACAACTAACAGCAGCTAAACTAGACAGGTCCGCACAGGCTAACTGCTGCTGGCTAGCTGCAGAGGCTACAATGCTATCTCGAGTCCAGAGCTGAGTCTTAAGCTCGCTAAGCCTTGCCTCCAGAGCTATAAATAAGCTACACTTTCTGCATGCTTGACTCTCACTAAAGGAGGCAAAGAAGTAGCTAAACATTTCACACATTTTGCAGAAGATCGGCAAATGAGAATCAGTGGGAGAGGGAGTGGAATCAGCCATGCTAACAGTGAGCTCAGCTTAGCTGAGCAAAAGAAACAGTACAAAATATAGAACCCAGAGGATCATGTAGTTACTAAACTTTCACTAAGGTGCTTCTGTACTTCTTTGTCAAAAATGATAACATAAAATAATCGACAACTGTAAATCCACCGTAGCAAGCATCAGAAGAAGTGAATGGGCAGACGGAGCAGAAACAGGACACGACACGTTACCATATCCATGTTAAAGATCCATGTTGTAGCCTCACAGTGCACACAGTGTTAAGACAAATCTAATGTGCTTGTAGCACTCGCTGTAACCAGTCTTTAAAGCTTGTTCTGCTGGTTAGTTGTCCGCTTTTCCCTCTGTTATTGATATTATGGACAGTTGACACCAGCTGAAATTAGCTAAAGCTGCAGATACAGTCATTTTCCTCTGTTGGAGCTCTTTGAGATGATTGGAGACTCAGTTAGCACAAGGTCTATTTATCATCCTAATGTGCTAATTCTGTGTTTATAATCTGAAGCAGCATCATCGATCATAGACTGCTTTGACAGCTCCCACCCCCCACCCCTCGCCCCCACGCTCTCTAGGAGGCTGTACTCATGCATGTCCTAAATGTAAAAATTTCTCTTCATAACAATTCAAATATGCTCATCTCACCATTGTTGATTAATGGGAAATCCTGCGCTCTTCACCAGCACCAGCTCTCTGAATAAATGGTGTTTTTCAAGGACATGCAAATCAGTGTGGTTCTTCTCCACGGAGGAAGTGAGGAGGGATACGTAATTAGAATAACAGTGTTCTCTTATTGCAAGGATCCATAATATTAGCAAGCTTTTATTGGCCTACTGTTGAACTCCTCGATCTCTGTCATCACCTTGATGCTTCTATACAGAACCAGCCCGGTGCTTCGCACGGCTCAAACGCTGATACAATCAAATGAGACTCGGCAGAGGTCCGATTCCGCAGAAATTATAGTTGACACAACTAATTCTGCAGGCAGACATCAGATGCGAGTGCTTGCTTTGACCTTTTCTATGACTATGAGAACAGAGGAACTCACAAGGGGAACTGTATTAGAAAATAAATGAAAGGTCTTGGCCGAAAGGTCAAGACACATGTTTCTGTGATGTAGAATAAAGTCTGTTTATAGAAAAGGTTTGGCTCACCACTCAGCAGTACGAGGAATCCAAAACAGATGTGGTCTAAGGGAAACAACACACAGACTGCACTCGTCTTTGGAAGTAGGGACAACAAATAAATATGGAAAACATATACAACACGCCAGCAGTAGCGGAACAGCCGAGTACATGTTCAAGCTGTGAGACGTCATGTAGAAAAACGTATGACGGGCACAGGTTTTGTGGTACGATCGTGAAACAATTATGAAGAGCAACAGATCATAGTATTTTGGGCAGACGTCTTTCAGCAGAGACAAGCTGAATATATTTCAGAGCTGGATTTTTTTTTTTTATTCTTCTTTCTGTAAATCAACATGTTGCAGCCAATGACTAGCATCAGGAGTGGGGTCGAAGCAGAAATGAATGCAATCCAGCATCCGTGTTTTTCTTTACAGAAATAAAATACTACTTTCTCTGAGAATGATGCAGTAAAACGAAAACTGTCTAAATTTAATGAATCCATGAGAGAGCACACGATCGTAAAGACTGAATCAAAGTTTTGGTCAATTCCTGTGCATTGTGGGTCAGCACTGACACATCTGGTAGGCACCACTGTTTGGTGCATGTATAATGTAATGCGATCCAAAGGGAACGGGGGGTTGGAAAATCAGCCGAGGTTCGCTGCTGTTAACGCCAGATCCGAAAATCATTTCAAAATGTATGCTATTCAGCGTTGCCAGGGTGACAAATGGAAACGCGACAATACTGCTTTAAAGTCTACAGGGAGAGTTTGTTAACAAGCAAGCGTGCTATTTTGTTGATAAATCTGACAGGAAGAAGCATTTAGTAATTTTAATTTAAGGTTTAAGCAGCAACATTCATCCCTAGGATGTTTCACTGGGATGAGTTGCTTAAGTGGTTCACATCAAGGAACAGAAAGTGGGAAAGGACATAACTATAATGAAAGTATTACCTGTATGCAAATATGAGGGAGAAATTCATTCCAAAAAGCTCCTTGCCTATTTTCAAATTAATACTAAAAAAAATAAGTAATTGAGTTACCTCAATGCCCATTGTAACATATACTGTATATAACAACACATATATTTAATAAAAGGAGTGTTATTTAAAAGAAAAATAGAAAATCATGGAAAGATGTGTTCTGTGTGTATAACCTCCATAATTTTCCTTTAAAGAGAAACTCTTGTTAGGAATTAAAGCTAAACAGCATCTCCTGGAAATGGGAGGGACAGATCCATAAGGAGAAAAATATGTTTTACATGGTTATATTTTGCTTTGCACTGCACTTTGCTGTGTGACCATACACTGTGATGTTCAAGCTCATTTGAAAGTCTTTAACCACATGTGCCAATAAATCAGGTCGTGCTGGCAACAAACAACAATTCATCACTGAGACCATTTTATTAATGTGTTAAAACCTCACCTATTTAATGGAAAGCCTCCGATGGGCTACTGTGCCCTCTGCAGCGATAGAAATATGATGGACGCCTGCATAGCAACAAATCTCCGGAGAAGAAAAGGTCACGTGGCTCATAAATCCTGGCTGAAATCAGATGGGTTTCCTCCAATTGTTTTTCCTTTCTTTAATATTTTCCCTTTGCCTCTCTCCCCCCATTTCTCTCCCTCAGTCATAAATAATGACTCACTGCTCTGATTCTGACCAAGCTGATGATTTTAATTTTCTGTTTTCAGAGTAATAAACACTGACATGAGAATGAGCCTCGGGCACAGACTTCTAATGAGAAAATGAAATTAGTTTTTCAGCTGACTGATCAGAAACATTTCATACATTATAATCAAGCATTTATTTGACGGTGTGTGTGTGTGTGTGTGTGTGTGTGAGAGAGAGAGAGAGAGAGAGAGAGCGAGAGAGGGAGAGACAGAGAGAGGAGCACATGTGCACGCATACACGTAAATGCATTATTCATGGCCCATGTTTGTGCTGCTGTTACTTGTTATTGCTACACCCTGGTGCATCTTACAACATTTTCTTAGCGTTTGTAACAGAAGTAGCTGCCTGGATTATACGATATTTTTTAATTTTGACGCCTGCTCTTCCATTGTTGCATCTGTCATGGCTCGTCACTGATTAACTCCGCTGATCGCTAATCAATTACCACATCTCCTTGGTGCTCATTACAGAGTCCAAATAGAAAATGGAATTAGGATTAAATGTGGAACATTAACATTTGACCTTAAAACTGTATGAATGTATGCTTTCTTTTAATCCTCGCGTGTTGTGATGAAAGACTAGCACTGGAAACCAATTAGATTAAATCCTTGACGGAAAGTCATGGAAGAGTGTTTGAAGGTTATGGACCTTAAATTCAAAGCCTATTTTTAGGTTCCTTTGTCCACTGACAGACCTATGTCCTTTAATACAATAAAAGGAAAGCACTTCTTTTCTTTTTGTTCTTCTTTTTCCTCCTCTTCCTCCTCTTCTTCTTCTTCTCCTTCTTCTTCTTCTTCTTCTTCCATTAAAGCTGCTGATAGTCAAATGAAAATGCTATACTGAAATCAGTAAATTTGTGTGGACCTATTTTTAGCACAATATTTGCAGCATCTTTCCCTTGATATCTTTTGTTATTGTGTTGTTAATTTGTATTAATCCTCTCGCCAGAGGCCAGTACTAGAACATCATGTTCATTAGCATCTGTTTTCTGTTCCTGCTGAGTTCAAAGCGTTTCAATTTTTCTCTTCTTATATGCAGATCAGCACTCAAAACGACTGCGAACACAACCTTCGGTTTTCCTCTACAGCGTTTGACAAAAGTAGGGCAGTGGGAGAAAACAAAGGGCGGGCAACGTCTTTATTGTCACGTTAAAAACAATCATTTAAGGCTTTGCATGCATTCTCTCTGGATGTGTTGCGAGTCTGCAGAGGCAGCCGTCAATTAATGAAGACAAGCAAAATACCAAAAGGCGCGGAGAACGTTCCAGAATGTACCTGCACATTGTCAAGTTCAAATATTTTGTTTTAATTTTCAAACCTTCAGAGCAGCCCTCACTCCCATAAGAGCTGAAGATGTACATGCTCAGACTGTGGATGATGCATGGATGCAATATTTGATGTAATCTCACAGCACTCAGTGTTCTCGCCTACTTTGTATTTTTCAAGTTCCTTATCAGAGCTGCACGGTGGTGATTTAAAAACAAAAAACAAAAAAAAAACATGGCTTTAAGTCTGAGATAACTCTGAAGAGAAAGCCCTTCTTCTCCTCACTCATTTCTGTATGTGGAGTTCTCAGTATCATAGTAAGTCGTGATGTATAGCCTGACTGCAGCTATAGGGAAACTGGCCCCGTTCAGAGAAGTTCAGCAGCATGCTAAGCATCAATATTACAAACATGTACAGTACCTCTGAAAGCCTTTTCCCTAATCATCAAATCATTTTCAAGAACAAAAATAAGCTTGTTTGTGATTTTTTTTTTTTTTTAACTCGGTATGCTGATGATTTCTTTCTCTGCATCAATGGTAGAGCGGAACTAGTGCAACAGGATCATCATTCCTCCAATTGTGTTTTGCAATGACAAACGAGTTTAAACGGATTACAGCATGTTATGGATACTATAAATTTAGTAGCTACATGCAACATTATAGAATACATAATTTTTCAAAATTTATGGAGGAAACCATACTTTACAGGACTTTACAATCTGCACAGTTGTTACACCCTCTGTCTTTAGACCCTTGACCATGGTCAGGAAAATGCATCTATAAGGATATTTAAATAGCGTGAGCTGATCAATAATGTCAGGATTCACGGTAAAGATCCAACTTTTAATATCCACTCAGGCAGATATAGGATCAGGCAATCTCGAAGTCGGGGAAATAAGGCAAGCAGGTTTACCAGCGACAACGGAAACAGGTCAGGTCGAGGCAGGGTCAAAAACAAGGCAATCAGACTAAATATTAAATGTGGGCGTAGCGCCCGTGGTGAGAAACGGGAAAGCACCGGAGGCCCGCTGGCGGCAGAGACGAGTGTGGATTGGCTGAAGCAGCAGACGTAGTCGATCCGGGGACGTGGTGCCGGTGGTGTGAAGCGGGAAAACCACCGGAGGCCGGCCGGCAACAGAGGCATGGCACGGGTGCGCTGAAGAGGAGCAGGGAGCACTGGTGGCAGACCGGGGGGCTGTGACAGATCAATTGTAATAGCTTTGATAGATTTTAGCTTGACAGATATTAAATTGCAATGATTGCAGGAGTTTGGAAAGCAGCGCAGTGCAGATCCTCCCCAACTCCCTATGTTGGGGAGGCTATATGTTAAAGAAGAGTTGTGCTGTTTATTTACATTCAAAATTTTTTTTTTTTTATTAAAAAAAAAAAAACAGACCCTAATTGGACTGTACAGATGGATTTTACTGCCTGCTGGACAATTCTGTCTGCACCCCCCTAGTGTGCCATGAGGTCAGATCCAGGTTCATCAGCTGGGGACTACAGCTCATCCATATTTTATCTCTCCCTTGAATCCTGCTACATCTGTAGTAGAGCAGCATCACTCAGAATGCAACTCCATCTCTAAGTGAACAGTGTGGGTTATGCTAATGGTGGTTAGCATAGCCCTGGGTGTCTATCCACAAGCTGCAATGAAGCCTTCACACCCCGCCCATGCATGCATTGCAACTCTTTTTTTCTTCAATCTTTAGACCCAACTCTAACTCCAGTGACTTCACTTAAGGCCATGCATGAATTACAATTTGTGGAGCTGTCTTTCAGCCCCAAAAAGGTCTTTTTTTACTACCTCTTTTTACTACCTAACAATTGTACTACCTCCAATAAAACCTGATCCGAAACACCACTGCATGTTCACCATTGACACTAGTGCAGTTTATTACTATTTTACCCTTTTATTCAGGGAAGAATTTTTTATTATGTCTCAAAGTTATATTTGTTACAAAATTTTACTCATGCTTGGTAAAAACATACACTTTAGAAGACCCTGATAAACTTCGTTTAGAAAAACGATTGTGGATTCAAGATATTTTTTTTCATTGATACTTAACGAAAGGCGTACGGCTCAAACACAGAAGCGCTGCTGATCTTGAACCCCCCACATTTCTGTTCTTCTATCACTACAGCGTGTTCTTCTGCAAACCTCCTCCAGGCTGCACGGAAATGGCAGCAAGCTGTTGATTTCAGAAGGAACAATTGATTATTCCTGGCTCCTCGATCCCAGATCTGCATGAATGACAATGTGCATTACACATTCATGTGATGCTTTATTCAGCTTAAGAGAAAAATCATTTGAATTATTCCATCATTTTAACATTTTACAAAAAGGTGGACAAAATTATACAACATGTGGATAGTGGACCATCCATCTTCTGTACCTGCTTTATCCACACTTGGGTCGCAGAGGTCTGCTGGAGCCTATCCCAGCTTGTCAAGGGGCGAGAGGCGGGGTACACCCTGGATAGGTCACCAGCCTATCGCAGGGCTAACACAAAGACAGACAACCATTCACACTCACACCCACACCTATGGTCAATTTAGACAGATCAATTTACCTAAAAAGCATTTGGACTGTGAGAGGAAACCAGAGCGCCCAGATTAAACTCATGCACGCACGCACATGAAAACATGCAAACTCTGCACAGAAAGGCCAAAGATTCGAATCCTGAACCTTCTTGCTGTGAGGTGACATTGCTAACCACTGCACCACCCTGCCACCCAATATTGAGTCAATTTACTAAATTACATATGTTTGAAACTTTAGATAGGATTTCCAATGATTTTCTATGGTGTTATTTGAAACTTCTGTTATTATCCTCTGATATTCATTCCTCCAGTTCATGTTAATATAATTGTCCTTGTTCTGATTCACCCTGACAACAGGAACCTCGACTGTAGCAACATGTATGCTGTACACACATAATAAAACAACCTTGATAGGAAAGCCACATAAAGCATCAGACTGTAATTTACCCTGGTTCTTTTAATCATGTGCTCACCGTCTCTGCTCTGTTAAACTGCATATGATACTTGCTGAAAGCCCGCCTGACGTTTGCAAACTGACGGCTCCATTCCATAAAAAAAAAATAAATAAAATCATGGAAAAAATAAATCTGAACTCCCATGACTGTACAACGGAGTAGATCGGCATGTTATTTGGATAGTAAATTAAGTCTGGTGTGGAAAAATGCCAACACAAATCGTTTTGATGAGGTCCCGACCCTGCTGCCAACTTTCCCCACACATCTCTGTAACAATCAGAGTAAGGCCAATTACATTTTGAGGGACGAGTAAAAACAGGAACAAGAAGAGATTAATTAAAACGTAGCTCAAAAATGTGGGTACGTACAAATGCTTTGTGCCCATTCCCTTGTGTAGGTGGTTGAGTGGATACACCAGAACACGGCCTGGTCCTATCTTACACTACAGAGAAAGTGAAATGGCTTTTCTAACAGGTTCACTGCTTGCTAATAGCAAATCCGCAGCCTGGGGTTAAGAGAGAGAGAGAGAGACAGAGAGAGAGAGAGAGAGCGAGAGAGAGAGAGAGCGAGAGAGAGAGTTGAAAACACTATACAACATCTTATATTCAGTGCTTTTTACCCCTCCCTGCCGTTAAGGAGTAGAACTTGAGCATTTGGAGAGCATCGTGAATGAGCAGATGTCATGCCAAACAAGTCTCTCTATTTATTACAGTAAGTTGACGTATGCTTAGATAGAGTGTGTGTGTGTATGTGTGTGTCTGTTGCCTGGCAACAGGGACGATGTTTGCTAAGAATTTTGGAGTGGATAAGAAGCTCTCCTGAAAAAGCTTGAAGACACAGCAGCCCTGGCATTACATTACAGCACTAATGCAAACACTGCAATGTAGTTAGTCATATAAGGTCCATCCTGCATTACATCATCCATGTGAGGAAGAATAGAATGCTTTATTGTCATTGCGTGGTACAACGAAATTGTGGAGAGAAGAGGATCTGACGGAAACTACTCAGGTTCCAATAGAACCTGTTTTCCCAACATGTCTGGAAACAGTAACAGATATTAAAGTCTGCAATTTTGTTAAAGTAATTAAAAGGTGTTAAGGTGATAGAACCATATAATAGATCTGTTTGGGTTTGTTTTTGTTTTTTTTTAGTTTTTTAGCTTTGTTGGTTGGGGTGATAGAAGAAAACAATTGTTAAAATAACAATCCAACAATCTACATACATTATCTTTGTAATCAGACATTTGTTCTTTAAAAAAAAAAAGTGTCGTTAAATTTTTCGTGTTGACATTTCAGCTGAGAGTACATTTCAAGATGGAATAAGCCAGGAAATGAAATGACACAAATTGAGTAAATAGACTTGAGAGAAGATTTAGGTAAGAAATTTATACATAAATTGTAAATAAATATTGGTTTGGAAAAATATATATATCTCAGGGCCAACTCTGTTTATTTGAATTTAACATTTACTGAGAGGAGGAAATGTATGATAATTTAAAAAAAAAAAAAAGAAAGAAAAGTTTGCACTTTAATGAACTTCAGAAAGTTCATTTTATTTTCTTTTGATTGTTGTTGGGTTTTTTTAACTCCCTGGATTTGTTTTTTTTTCACATCTTCTATTTTTTCACTTCGCTTGTAACCAATTGTTGCCATAGTAACAACAGAATTAACTGGTCTTATATTGTGTTCGGTTAAATGAAATGTAGTTCAGAACTAAACTTCTATATGAGAATCAACACTGTAAAAACAGTAGATTTTTTTATTGTATCTAATAATGCATTGGTTTTAATCATTTAATTTAACAAAACACCTGTCATCTCTAAAAGACGGGACTGACAGTGTTGCCCTACTGTCACCTTATGATTGAGTGTGTGCTGGTGATAACTATGCACTTATTTTGTGTGGTTAGCACCAGTGAACGCGCTGAAACAAAAAATTATACATGTATTAAACATGCACCCCCATTAACATATAACAAAAAAAGGAATATGGAACTAACATAAATATTATTCTGATGTTGACACTTTAGTTTAGGGAACATATATTAACCATTTACCTTTGCTATGAATAATAACGCATCAATTTGCTAATAACACTTCTGCTAGTTAGCAGTTACTTAATGCTGAATTTGTGTTGTGATTAATTATAACATGTTATGCAATAAAACAAGTTAAATACTTCTAAAATACATTCCTATAAAAGCTCGTGAGCACATATGTATGCTTTTAAAAGTTATGTGATGTCTTTATCTTTAATATTTCACGGCACAAAAACGATACAATTCTGCAAAGAACCCACTGCCTTACATCATTTTTGCATTATTAATTGGAAAAAAGACGCTTTCTGGGGGATGCAAATTCACAATGTACACATTAAATGAGACTTGCTTAATCCTCTGAAGGCACCGTGTTTCCACATTCATTAACACTTTCAAACCTTCTCAATCACAGCCACGTTTTTCCCCCCTCTTGTCTCCTTTTCTTCTGAGAAAAAGTGAGGCCGAATAAAGATTCGCATTGCCCAGGGGTTATAACAGTGCTGAATGACACCCCATAATGGCACTTAAAAGAGAAACTTGCATCATTATTCATCCCTCCCTTTCATAACCCTGACACATGAGACAAGGAAATCCATGTCTATCTAAGCCCAGACAGTAAATATGAAGGCTGTCTAGATTAGTCCCCAAAGAACAGAGTGGTAACTCTTAAAGGACTGATTTTACTCTCATCTCTCAGCTGTCTAAAATGAGCCAATTATTTCTTATACAACAGCAAAGCCAATTAGAGAAATGCCCACTTTTCAGTTATTCAAGATGTAACCATGTGGTCTGTTCAGAGTGGAGCCAGATGAGATCTTTTATAGTCCATCTGAGGGAAAAGTTGGACAGTGGAACCGCAGTGGGTCATTGTCTGACATGAGGATTCAAGCGTATTTCAACCCTGAGTTCGTATCTGAAGTAAGAAAAACAAACAAATAAAAAAAAAAAACCTAGTGTGACTGAAGTTATCACTAGAAATGATTGGAGCAGGAGGTGATTTCATGTTTCACAGACATTCCTCACTCGCGTCTCTCTCTCTCTCTCAGCTGCAACTAACTTTTAATTGTTAATTAAAAA
This sequence comes from Arothron firmamentum, assembly GCA_016586285.1. Lineage (NCBI taxonomy): Eukaryota > Metazoa > Chordata > Actinopteri > Tetraodontiformes > Tetraodontidae > Arothron > Arothron firmamentum. The sequence goes on from BJFM01000832.1 coordinate 119,274, forward strand.
GTGTGAATGAACCTTTCCTCCGTATTTTGAAACCGACTTCACTTCCTCAATCTTTGTTCTTGAGATCAAGTCCGGCAAATCTGTATGACGCAACTGACACCTTCTTGCCCTTCACCGCGGACAACAGAAACAGGTGGACGTTTTCAAAAATGTATTTTTTGCACATCTTCTCCAGTTCCTGATGTGTTTCTCAGCAGAGTGAAAGTCAGCTGCTTTGACTCAAAATCCCTCTAATATAAAAATAGCACCAAATCACACAGCTGGAAAATCATTTTCTACAGATGCTCTAGACTGGATCACTGTTGCCTTGTCAATAGCTGAGAATATATTTCTCACTTCACTGAGCAAAAAACACAATAACAAACAATCTGTTGGACATCCTTTGCCAAGATGTAGACACAGTGAGAAAATATTGGAGGCAAACAGTCATATTAGCTTAACAGATGCAATTATACATGTGCACAAATTAGCTGCTGGCAAGTTCCTCTGAAAGAGTCATCACACACTTGTTAAGCTCCGCAGGACCATAAGTAGGTTGTAATATTTGGGAAACAGCCTGGGTGGATTGTGAACCCTTTGTCATCATCTTTTTTACAGAATAATTCTGAACACACTGATGCTGTCGGGTTCTCATGGCGGATGTGAGGACTGCTGACTGCTGATGTATGCCTCTCACACGTGATGTTCAGAGGAAGAATACCGCCACATGCTATTTTTACAAGCTCTCACACACCAAAATGCATTTGGAATAAAGATTTCCCCCCCTTCCGAAAAACTCGACCTGTTGTTTGGTAGGTGCATATTTCAGACTCTAGTGGCTCCTAAACAGTCAGTTGCATGGATAACAGCCTTTAAAATGCATGCAGTAACATTTTTGAGTGTGTATTTTCCTGCTGCACTGTTTTATTCTTATCTTTTGTGCTGCCTGGAGCAAACTGTAATGATGTGCAAACTGATGAGATGTGATTGCAGCTGCCTCCTGTAAAAGAAAAGCTGCTAAATGGTCATTTAAAGAAAATAAAAACAGCTTCCTTTAAATGTCTTACTATTAGTATGAGCAATTAGCACATCCCCATTGTGATTCTCTCCAGTCAAACAAAAAAATATATACAACATATTTATCTCCATATGTCTCCATTGATTTTCATAGGAAACCTGATGATGTAATTTTGTGTACGTATAAAAGACTTCAGCTAGAAGAGGTATGGGCTGTCATAATCCAACAACCACAATGAGGGACAATGGCCCTTAAAGTGTCTTTTTGTGTAAAGCTGTGATTTATTTCGAGAAAGTTGAACAACTTTTAGAGGTCAGAGGCAGCTGTGGACTTTGGGCAAGAACAAGATGGCAACAGTTTTTCACAGAGAAAGCTACAAACAAGCAGGTGATGCTACTCAAACCCTGAAAAGTTAATGTTGTAATCATATCTACCCAGAGTGACATGTTATGAATGTGGTTGAACTGGTGCCTTTCATCTCTTTGTGATTGATCATTCTGTGGTATTCAAAACCCCCAGATGTGCATCAGGTCACCAGTTTACAGTTTACATAATAAACTTGTCCTTTTGTAGCTCCATTTGTACATGAATCCTGTAAAAACTTATCAGAAGGAGACCATGATGCATTTCACTGTGTTCGATTCTAAACCAATTGGCTGGGCACGGGCACCACATGACGAGAACAAACACAAACGAGGACGTCGGTAACACCAGGTTTCCACCTTGACTGTTTAAGTGCAGCAGAACCAAAAGCTCCAACTGCACCGGGAGGCCTCAGTTCTGCTGCATTGTTATGGCAACCTGGCCTGGCACGTTACATCCTCCTGCTGCTTACCTGGTTCCGCATGATCGCCAGATCTGACTCATCTTGTCTAGAGGTTTTGTGTTTGTTCTGATTTTTCCTGGTCTGATGTCCAGTGACTTCTATCTGTGCAGACGCAGCAGATCCGTCACAGCAATTTTACGTAAAAAAAAAAAAATTGTCTCCAGTGGGTTTGAAATCGCATGACCTGCTAGGGAAAGGTGAATCGGAACACTTAGATGATGTTAAAGTTGAAGCACTGAAGTTTAAAAGTTAGACAGAAGGAGACCATGATATAATTTAACGAGAGAATATAGGTTCAAAAATGAAAATAACATTTTTGGTTGGTCTGACAGGACCATAGTACAGCAAGGTTTTTAATAGAGGATTCTAAAGCAAAGCCATCAAAAGCAAACACACTCATAGCCTCTTTGAAAAATCCAGCTGACTAATGGCGTCTGTGAAGAATGGGCCTTCAGTGATGTGATCTCTGGGAGCGTCGGGCAGAAGCCAAACAAAAGGATCAAGGGTTTGTCCTTGTAACTGATGCCTTGTTAGGAACCATCTGCCTCAAACGTGTCCTGGCTGTCATCACTGATTGTAATCCAGCATAATTCAACCCGGCCAGAGCCAGCGCTCCGGCCCAGGCGCAGCTCCAGTTGCCGGGCCGACCACCCAGTTCAGAGAAGTGAATGGGGAAAGAGTACTAAGTGGTGAGTCACAACAACCCCAGCAAAAAAAAAAAAAAGTTTGTTTATCTCAGTCTACTGACTTTTAACCTGTTTTACCCATCTGTTTTTTTTAAAGTGGGCAGTCAGACAATTTAGATAGATGATAGATAGATAGATAGATAGATAGATAGATAGATAGATAGATAGATAGATAGATAGATAGATAGATAGATAGATAGATAGATAGATAGATAGATAGAAACTTTATTCATCTCTCATGAGAAATTCATAAAATTTGCTAACACATCTTGATATAAGGAAAGCTATTTGAGTTTTAGTTTATGTGCAATACCTTCCTGCCACAGAAGCAGCTCTGAATTAAGGTTAAACATTAGACATCAACAGAGGTTTTAAACAGCCAATGGGATGAATAATAAACAAAAATAATAATAAGCAAGTACACGATAAATAACAATGTAATGAGCTCAATAAAAGAAAACAAATCTATTCTCCAAACTTTCCCTTTAAGTTCATAATTTATTCACTCACCATGTACTCTTCACACTCTAATCCAGGAAATAGGAGCCTGCTAATTAGGTTACTTATCAAATTAGTTCTTTTGGAACAGCCCTACATCCAACAACATCTGTAATTAGACTGAAACTCTAAAAATGCCATTTTCATTTTATACATTCAACTTTCCTCGGATCTTGTTTTTGTTGTTGCTGCTACTGCTGTTAGCAGCAATATCGATAATAAAAACTAGAGTACATCAAGTTTAAAAAACTGCCGCTGAACTATATTGAATGCTCTGAATTGTGGAATAAAATGATGATATGAATTGGAGGAAACTTCACAATGCCATTAAAAGAGCAATCCTTTCCATGGTTTAATCAAACTAATTAGTCTACAGAGGCAGATTAGATCTAAAAACTCAATACATATTTCAAGCTTAATTGTTTTTGCTGTCTGTTTTATGCCAGTGTTGTTGCTGAAAGGAGATCATTGGCATTATTTAGTGTAACACAAATAGAAATGTCATAGTTGAGGGTTAGAAATGATCAAACAGCTGGAACAGCTTCATGTGGTCATTTTATTGTGCTGTAATTCCGCCTGCAGTATCAGACTCATTCCGTAACAAATTATTTAAAAAAAACAAAAGGCTGATTTCTCTGTCTGCTTTGATTCTTTTTTCCTTTCAGTGGCTACATATTTTAGTCCAGATGAAGGTTATGACTGCATGAAGTGTACCGTCAGTTGATTTGAATCCATTTGAACTGCACTTGTTAAAATAAATGCAGCAGATGAACTTATCCTGCTTGATTTGGTTGGATAGCCTCCAGTCTGATAATTAAGATCTATCACAAGTAACGATTTGGGGCAGAGAAAAAATAAAATAAAATAAATAAAAAAAATAAAAATAAAAATAAAAAAAAAAA
>BJFM01000832.1:123233-135273 GCA_016586285.1 Arothron firmamentum
TATATATATATATATATATATATAGATATAGATATAGATATAGATATATATAGATATAGATATATATCTATATATATATATAGAGAGAGAGAGATAGATATAGATATAGATATAGATAGATAGATATATATATACCAGTTAACTGCAATCTATTTCCTGTCCCTGTCCCATTTTTTTTCTGAAATAGTTGCAATACAGTTGCACAGAATCATGCAGTCCTCTAAAAATCAGTATTTTAGTTTGCACAGCCTTGGAATGTGCTGTCCTGAAAGATTTTTCGAGCACGAACTTTCAAAGCCGTTTTCGAAAACTCGAAACATGCAGGCAATTTCAAATCTGCCTTATCCAAGTATGTGAGAGCTAAAACAGTGTGTTTTCTTGCATCGATCTTGCGGTCGCCGTAGAAGCCTGTGAACCTTCTAAGCAGTTTGCCATTTAACGCTAATGCTTTCAATCACTGAGTGCAGCTGAAAACCTTTCCCTCTGTGTGGAGTGCTGCCTAAGTGGATGCAACTGCTGATTACCTGTAAATGCGCACCGCACAAAGACGCAGCTGTTTACTCTTGATGTCAGAGACAAGACTGGCTGATCGGAATAAAGGCCGAATGCAGCCTCCACACGTTGAAACATGCATATTTTAGTTTAAGATCTGGCGTTTTTTCCCTTGGTGCGATATTTGTAAGAACTCATCTTTATTGCATTGTTGCTTCTCCACAATGCTGTGTTTTCCAGTTCACCAGCCGAACTGAACATACTCTTACTGCAGTTCCTGCGTAGCCCCAAGCAGTAGGTTAAGAATTAACTTTCCCAGAAGAGCTTACAGAAGTGTTCTTCATGGTTGTTTTGCTTGTGGAGAGATTCATTTTCCCCATGCTGTATTCAAACATGAGTAAGCGGCCTCTCCGGGGAGCTGATGTTTATCCTTAGATCTCAAATTCCAACCTTTCCAAGCAGGGCATGACTGACCTGGAATAGTACAGATGCCTCCTTTATTCAGCTGCTTCAATCTCTCAGGAACGGGCCTGAAACAGAGGTGTTTGGTGCTGCTGTTTGCATTTTAATAACATGTATGGTTATACCAGATCTGATTAACTGCAGGCAAATCAAGCAGTTGTTGCTCCTTTACATCAGTACACTATTTTTAAAAACAGTATATGTATTTACTTTTTGCCCAACATGTGTGAGTGGATAGCAACAGTATGCATGCGTAAATGATCTGCCTGTGTGTACTGAATAGCAAAGGCAACGACGCCCTGCAACACTTGTCTTTAGCTCACCCTGCTGCTCATTTAACTCGTACCAGCTGACTGGAACTCTGAATGGAATGCTGAATAAAGTAGTCGGTTATTGTCAGCGGCCATGTGGTTTATAGACTGAAATTTGCCACTGTATTCCACAGAGATTTGTGCTGAACACAAAGATTCCCCCCCCGCAGAGAAGAGAACAAAAGGGCAGGTGCAACTTCCTTCTCTCATTCACTGCTGTTTAAAACTGACACTGTGCGTGCCCGCCACAAATGAACAAGCTCCGATAGCAGGCAAGTCCAGCAACGGCTTCTGTTTTATCAATTTGTGCAGCCAGATTTGATTTTTATTTATTTATTTATTTATTTTTTAATCTAATGCATGCTGTTGACAATTTTTCACGTGACTCTGACCTGTCACCCTCAGGTCATCCCTGTTAACCAGCCAAGTAATGATTTATTCTAATCAAATGGAAGGAAGGAAAGCCTTTCCGAAGGCTTCAGTTTGTGCTGCCTGTATCTCGGAACATCTCTGATATTTTTCTTCATCGGCTGTTTGCATAGTTGCATATTTATACATGTCAAACAGTGATAAGAAATGGCTGAAAAAACATTGAATTGGCACTTTTTTGGGAAAATACTTGACTTTCTCCTGCTCATGTTGTGCTGCAGCTTTTATGTGTCCTGAACATGGATGCCATAAAAATGGCAATATTAACAACAATATAGACTGTTGACATGTTTTGTTTTGTTCTGTTTTGTTTTTAATCTACCTGCCTCAAACAATCATGATGATTCCAACTCCAGGTTAAAATGTTTGCTACAAAACTTAATGTTGCAAGTTAAAACAATATATATATTTTTTAAATGCTACATGCAATTCTTCCCCAGCTGCTCAGCTAACATTTAATAGACAGCCAAACATATTTAACATTTGAATAAAACTGAGTAAATAAATTGTGAAACAAAGCTCTCTTGTAACACAGCTGGCTATCCTTGGAAAGACCAAATTACAGTTAAACCAAAAAACAAACCAAAAAAAAAAAAAAAAAGATTATGACTCATCATCCATTATGGAGGGCATGTGGGCGTGTCTTCATCTGGATCTGTGCTAATGTCTCTCTGGTTGATTCACAGTGTTTGTGAGGAGCAGCTCTGTGACCTGTACCGGCTGGCTGGTTTGTTTGAACAGCAGCAGGTGGTTCATGTCCTTGGCTTTTTGCTGCCTGTGAACTCGAGCCTTTTCAACTCATCAACAGGCTCCCAGGAGTCTTGAATGATCTGGTTCAGGTTGCAACATTCACATTTAGTCGCATCAGGAAGCGCATGGTGTACTGAGCCACACGGCTCCCGTGGCAAGGTGTCAACACAAACAAAGACAATTTGCATTAGCTTGCTTTTCCAGTACTATTTTTATGAATGATTTTTTTTTTTCTGTCACAGAAGTCGAATGTTTTACCTTTTTTTGTTGATGCAAAAGTTGCTCTGCAGTCACGTCAGTTGCAGCAAGAGTTGTTTTTATTTGACAAACACAACCATCTCAGGTAAAACATCTACATTGTTATGAGACTGTTAGCATCCTGCCATCACAGCTGCTGCAAAAATGCAAACATATGCTCATTCAGGAGATATTTCTATCTATCTATCTATCTATCTATCTATCTATCTATCTATCTATCTATCTATCTATCTATCTATCTATCTATCTATCTATCTATCTATCTATCTATCTATCTACAGAGGGAGAGATTTAGATACAGACTGTAGTTAAGTACATACACACACAGCCTTTTTTTCCACATTTGCAGAGGACGAAGCTCTGCTGTGCATCATCACACACACATTGTAGAAACAGGGGCCATCTAATCTTGCTTCATTGTCAACAGATGTGGGTGAGATGGTTACAGCAGCTCTGAGAAATGGTGCAATTGTGACTCAACCCAGCTCTCTGTAATTTGCATAGCCTTGTGCAGATTGTATTTTTCACTCATAAATGATGCAACACTTGTATGTAATAAAAACAAGAATACCTCATTTGTACCACTCCCTCCCCGCACCTCCACCCTCCCCACAATCTCTCTCAGCCTGATGACCCATGAAACAAGCACAACACCGTTAGCGATAATACAAGTGTGTGTAAACACTAAGTCATTTTTGTAATTAATTACATCGGGGGAAACTAAATACAAAGTAAAAATAATAAATATGAAGCAAAAATAAATTCCAGCATTTCGCTGTGGAGTCAGAATCAACTCACATTTATGTCCTTTCTTTAATTTTTTTAAAATGTCCATCAATTCTCTTCTTTATGCTCTCTGATTAAAAAAAAAAACGAGTTCCATCATAAAGTTCAAACTCGTTCTTTAATGTCCATGTAGATTTTCTCCTTTGTCACGATAGATAGATAGATAGATAGATAGATAAATAGATAGATAGATAGATAGATAGATAGATAGATAGATAGATAGATAGATAGATAGATAGATAGATAGATAGATAGATAGATAGATAGATAGATAGATAGATAGACTGTCAGCAGGAGTTTGTGGTCGGGGCAACATTTTTGATGGATTTTGTGACACTTCCCTCTCTCTGCCGGATAACGATCACACAGGGATCATCATTAGGTTGCACTGGCTGTTTTCAAACAGCGTAAATGACTTAATATTATTGACCAGATGAACATGATTTTTAAAAACAATAACTTTTCATTCCTAAACAACAGAAAAGTGCCCACTGCATTTGCTGCTCGCTGGCTTTGGTCCAAAAGCAGGTTCCACATTAGAATCCAGGTCTGATGGAAGCTCAAATATGGGTGACTGATATACAAAGATCTCATAATAACTTTAAATAATGCATTTATTAAGTCTTAATTAAACGTTATATACTGTATATTATATTTCACGTTACATTGCTAAACCCACCACTATGGCTGTGTATTATGGGGGAGGAAAATGGCTGTAACAGTCTGTAAGAATATGGCTCTATGTTCAACCAATGATCCTTTGTGTTCATATTGGCTATTTACATTAACATGAATGCAGTCTCACAGCAGGAGCCTCAACTGGCTTCAGTAATGCCAGGCATGCTCATCTATGTGTTGGTAATGAAAAGAGTGATTCTTTTCCACTGTCTGAACCTTCTACTTTAACCATAATAATGTTCCTGTTAGTGGCAGAGGCAGTTGTACGGCTGCTCCCGGAGCTCAAAGAGATTTTTCATTCTCAATTGGGGTGGGGGTGGGGAGCAGGGGGTGGAAAGTGGGTCACAACAAACACAGTCCTTGTTAACAGAACATGTAAATAAATAGACGCATGCCCATGCTGAACTAATCAGGAAAACAATTACACCCCCATTTAAAATGTTCCAGTGCACTGCTGTGAGGATGACAAGTAATTTCCCACTCTTTTATTTTATGTCCCTCAGCATCCAGATGAGAAGATTAATGATGCCTTTCACTGGGATTTACGGACGGCACCTATCAAATGCATCCCTGCAGCCCGCCAGCTCTGACAACAGTTTATTAAGTGGACCAGTTAGTAATTCAATTCTTTTTTTTCCCAAGTGACTGAAGTCCATAATCCTCCAATCTCCCGATAAACGTAAACACGTGGACTGTTTCAGAGAAAGAAGGAGCTGGTGCCTTTAAAACTTGATGCAATATAAAATTGGAAATTGCGCTAGAGACTGTAATGTTACATTGTTTGTTGTTGTGCCATCAAATAAAAGTTCACCACATCAAATGGAACAGAAGAGGGGGGAAAAAAATCTGCCCGCCATATTCATCAAAAAGTAAAAATCAGTTTGGGCTTTAAGAAGCCGCAGGAAATCACAGCATGCTAAATCAATTTCTGCAATGTGATGAAGTCATGAATTTCAGCCTATATGAAATTGTCAGGCAGTGAGGATGCGGTACAATGTGGCGATAAAGAGGGGAGGAATGATGATCATGCATTTTGACTCCAGGCTGCCGAGACAGGAGGGACCCTCTCAAAAAAAGGAGTGGAGAGAGAAAGAGAGAGAGAGAGAGAGAGAGAGAGAGAGAGAGAGAGAGAGAGAGAGAGAGAGAGAGAGAGAGAATAGAAGCTATGTTACCTCTTTGCCATCCTTTTCAGCAGGGCAATGAAAAATCCATCTGCATTGCAGCACATCACATTTTGCTCATTTCAACTTTGCATCTTTCACTGGACGAGGTGAGCAAGGGGAATATTACCAGCAGACCGATGAGAGCATCTCTCTATTTATATATACAATCTTTGATTTAATGTACAACTTTTCTGGTACTTTAAAAACCATTCAAATAGGATTCAAGGATTCAAGGATTCAAGGAGCTTTATTGTCATACTGGTACACGTTTGCACATGAGACAGTACGAAATATCACTCTCAAGGTCTCAGTTAGCCCAGTAGATCTAAACTATGTTGCTGTTTTCTCTTGTTCTGACCTACCCAGTAGGTATACAAAGAGACATAACTACTGTATATAAGTCTAAACTAAAAAAAAAAAACTAAACAATATGTACAAACAAAAATAAATGCCTATCTAATCTAAACAACTAACTAGCCTAGATCTATTCTAATGCTATTCAGTGCAATCCTGTGGACAATGAACTCTGTTTTGGGTATTTACAGTAGTAGATATGATATTTGCAGTTGTATGACAGACCAAATAGTGCTTGTTCATTCATTATAAATTATGAAATGGAGACCTTATGATACACTTGATCAAAGTTGGTGCATAAATTCAAGTTAAACAAATCATTTTAGACATATAACATATACAGAGGTTCTTTTCATGGTAGAATTTATGCGGTTTTATTGCATTTATTGCCTTTTCTTCCTCTTGTTTGCTTGCTGTAAGCAGATGATTCAGATAAATTTGCATGTTACAGTTCTCACTGGACGTCTCTGAATGTCAGGTATGTCGGAGACCAGATGCAGCTCTTGTTAAACTCTCCATTACACGCTCCATGTTTGTCAGGCTTAATTTGCCAGCGTGACTTTCAGAAGGAGAGTTCACTGGCATCTGGCCGAACAGCTGCATCTATATAATTGCCACTCCAATTAATTAGCGGCAAAGACAAGACTGAAGCATTTTATGCAAGCTCTGAGAGGGCTGAGATACAAGGGAAGGGCTTTGTTGTCCAGACATGTGGGCCTGTGATCTGCTCTAATGGATGGTGTGTACTGCAGAGCTGCTTTGATCATTTCCTGCACACAAAAATCATATTCTTGTCATCGCCGCAACCTCACCTTTTTTTTTTTTTTTTTTGGAAAATATGCTATGTTTTCTGTTCAACACTCAAATAACTCCACGCATTTAAAGTCCAGTGTGATGAAGTCACTGATCAGTTGGAAATCCGCAACATTCTGTTCAGAAGGCGCCCGTTTGCTCCAGCATTAGCTCTGACAGAGGCCTCAGAATTGCACTTCTGTGCTAATTGACACGTGATGCTGACTGTGTGGCCTTATCAAAACATTAAAAGCAAATTAGCTACAACCTCATTAAGAAGAAGAAGTGTAGCTCAGAGAGGACAGAATGAGGGTTAATCTCTCTCTCTCTCTCTTGCTTTCTCACTGCTTGTCTCTGCCATTGAATCAATGTATTCAATAGTCCTTTTTGTAACAGCAGTCATATTGACATGACATTACAATTGACACACGTGTGTTTAACTACATGTATTAAGGTTGTGATCAAAGACAGTTGGAATATCGCAGCACGTGTCATAAAATCCCTTTAGCGTTAGTATTTAGTGAGGTGTTTTGACTGAGTTATCTCATCTTTAAATGAGATAACTGAAAATATTTATGATGTTAATCTGGGTAATTTGATTAATATGCTATTAGTAGATATGTAGTGATTTCCAAATAGAGCTGATTACATTAAAGTAAAGACGGTATTGCAGACTTGGCTTGTGTTTTTGTAAAAACTAACATTTTTTGACAGCTTCGAGGACGAGAAACTCTTAACAAATTGCGATTGTGGCAAGAGCCGCCTTGAGAAGTAGCACCTTCTGCAGACCAAAAAAAAAAATTGTTCTGCCATGAAATGGCTGTCGACATTATCAGCGCCACGTACTCTTGTGGATTTTAATTATTGTTCTGAGCCTCGATGAGAAGAGAAGTCAGACACTGTTTTCAATTAACCTCTGCAAATGAAATGGAGTGTCGTCCCGGTCTGACTTCAGAAGCATGACAGACGGGGCAAACTTCTTGTGCAAGCTTTTTAAATATGTGTCTTATGCCTTCCGCCGCTATTCAGATTAAAAACAGTCCAGTTGTTTTTTGTTTTTTTTGTAGAATACCCCACACCTCATCATTTAGATCCACTATGGTTATAACATATGAAGAAGGTAATTAGGAAAAGCCACACAGCCATTTTCTGTTAGATTTTAGCAACCTTCAGGGGAATTCTTTCTACAGATCGATAAATATCAACAGACTAGACTATACAGGTACGGCTGCATGCATGGTTATCTCATGCGGCGTGTTGAATGAGGAATAATCCACCATAATAACAGCTGACACTGCAAACCCTGAAGTCTTCCAGTGGGGACAATTGTTTCACCTTGAAATGTTTTGAGTGGAACACCGGCCATTTGTGTCACTAACTGCCCTCTGCATCTGCCACAAAATATGGAAATTATAGATGGAAAATGATCCCCCCCATTCTTCTAATTTTGAAACGTGCAATCACGAAAAGCCTGCTCACTTGGGAGAGAAGCATGCAGTGGCCACCCATTAGTCCTGTTCTCCCCATTGGAGCTTTCATATAAATGAATATGTTGAACGTGAGCAGTCACAGCAAACTGCAGGTTTTGTGGTGCAAATCTGCCTCCTGCACAGACCTCAATAACAGCCTAGCGTTTTGTGTGTGTGTGTGTGTGTGTGTGTGTGTGTGCGTGTGTGTGTGCTTTATACAATCTTCTTTTGCTGAAATGCTGCAGTAGTGGGGTGATGCGACACAGCAGTGAACAAATGTGGTCTTTGTGTGCTACGGCAGGTTTATTTGAAGATGCAGAGCCTGAGGTCACTTTACTGAAACAGCCGTAGAAGTTTTTCTCATCTCAGATCAACAATGGCGACATTATCATTCTCTGGAGCTAATGCTAACTATTGTCAGCAGCAAGGAAATGAATGCAAATAATTTAATGGCACCCATTTTTTCCTATTTAATTACTTGTAAAGTGTTCAACTGGAAGATTATGTCCATGTTAGATTTTTGTTTTTTTATTTTAAATGGAAAAGTGTTTTGTTTTGTGTAGCTGTCTGGATTTCTCTCGTACTGTGAGCTCTGTGTACCATCTGTCAGACACATATTTCGACTGAATTGTTCTGGCAGTTTGTTGCATTGCTATGGTGTTTGATAATTACAATTAGCAATAATGGGCACTGTTTCCTGGGGATGAAACCATGTAGATAAATGGTTGTTCAGCTGTTGTTCAAATCGTTCAGTTTTTCCAAATTAACAGCGATATCAAAAGCTGGAATCCTATCAAACAAATGTTGTGCTCATATATGAATTTAAAACCTGCATACAGCAGAGAGAGCTCTTGGACATGTATCTAAACAGAACACAGAATATTTGTGTTTTAACATGCTAGCCAAATGTATATGGCACTGCTTTCTCCCTCATGCTCTCTTTTAGCCATTGTAAGGGAGGAAGGGGAGAAACAGAGGGACAGATTCTTTATTATGTCAGAAAAATCTAATCTATTATTTGTTTTCTTTGAAAAAAAAACAGACTGTTAAATGCAGTTTGATCACAAATGCATGTGATAATGCAGTGGAATGCTAATGCTATTCCAGATGATAAATATTGGGATGTAGCAGAGCTTCTTGGTGTAGCAGAGCTTCTTTTTTTTGTTTTGTTTTTTTTGCTGTTGGTCCATTTTGTGTTTCTTTAAACTGGTGAGCTGTGACAGCACAGACACATCCCAGTTTGTTTGTGTGCGTGTTATGTTTTTTTTTAAAGCAGAATCACTGTGACAGTGATAGAATGAAAAAAATAAATAAATAAAGGCCCTTCATGATGAGTGACGCCACACTATTCACTTCCAGGATGGAATCAGCCACAATCGGATCACCAGCAGACGCCTTCCATCGTCATTAAACAACTACCTCCTAAACGCACGTTGTCAGCGCTGCTTTATTCTTCTGTATTAAAAAAAAAAAAAAAAAAAAGACCATCATTGGACTTTACTGTCGTGCTATACTTGTAACAACGTGGAAAATGCATTGAGATGAACTGAAGTCTTCGTATATTTACTGCAGGGAGTCTCTATCGATTGTTCAGCCAGGAGCAACAACACAATAAAGGTAGCAGCAGAGCCATGTTGTGTGAATGCATAAAACATATCTCTTCTCAACAGATCTCAACAATGAATAATGCTGACACACAGTTCACACCGTGCGATTAATGCGTTACATATTCAGCTGAACAGATCCAAAGCTACTTATGATAATCATATATCAAATGCAAAGATACTGGCATGAAGACTGCACACCTGAGCTCCAGGTCATTATATCTGCCAATATTTGAGCCGGTAGTTTTATCACTATTGGGTTTAATTGGACCAGATGCCTCCATAATCGCATCTTTGTTACATGCTCATCATTGCTGTCTCTGGCATCCATGCAAAAACTTTAGATAAACCCTGATTACATTAGTTTGTAGCGTGAATGTGTCATATTTGCGTAGCAACACGTGTTCAACACAATGACGTCCCTCGGTTGTTTGGAGCTCAGCACTGTAAAGCTCCGCCAGCGGCGTTTCACGCTGCTTTACATTTCACTCACGTGTAAAAATAATAAACCATTTACCAAAATGATTTTTTCATGCAAAAGAGTTGCCAGTGAAAATATTAGCTTTAATCATCAGACTGCTGAGGCATTTTTGTTTAACAAATGACGCCGGGAGACCAAATCCATTTGTCAGTACCAGCAAAGTTTGTTGTTTTTTTGCATTTATTTATTTTGGATTAGCCCAGTTTACTCTCCGAAACCCAAAACAGCCTCTACCTTGAATTCAAAGAATTAAATAAATAAAATTACTAAAAACAGAACTAAAAAAAGTTCTTTGAAATTTGTGTGATATGAGAACATTTCCATCAAGAGTCAAGCAGGTGAACTTTGAAAGTTTCATCATCACATACAATCTAGTTACAGATGTTTTATCGTCAGACACACGATTATGCACGTGCACAACTTTAACATAAAGCCCTGAAATTTGAAATGATGACAAATTTTCAAGGAGGAGCCTGATCACATACTGGACCCAGATAAAAGAGCATTAAAAGAACTTGGTGAGAATTCCTCCACACAAATGATGCTATTAATGACAGTGATTTATCGGCATGGTGTGTTTTCCTGCTGTCACAAAAATTAGTAATTGGTTCCCTGTGTGTGCAGGTTGTGCCAACCTGTCAACATGAACAGACAAAAGGGGGGGAAAAAAACATAAATCTATGTTTTTGCTGTTGCCTGCTAACATCAATGAAACTAGAATGTGGTTGTGATTCGACCCTGAAGTGTAAGACTAGCAGACAACTGGTGTCATGTCTCGATATCTGAACGTTCATGTCATGAAGCAGGAGCAAATGACAAGTTACGTCTTAGTAAGATGTGAAAGGAGTCATAGTTTCGGAAAGCACTGAGGTGAAATGGAAATTTATTTGACTGAAAGGATGATCTTTTTGATCAAAGCATGAATTGATCAACACGTGTTTGGCAGAGGAACATCAGTAAACCTGTGCAGTTTGGTGCTGGAGAGACTGAAGTACAGAAACCTGTGTAGCCTTTAGCCCTTATAAGGAACAATGCTTTTTAAAAAAAAAAAAAAAAAAAAAATGGTCAGGGGTTCAGATTCAGCTCCCGTCGTGACCTAACGACAGGAGTAATTTGCCTAGGCTTGTTTCCTTCATCTCTGCTGTGCCCGCTCACAGCTTTTTGGCCTCTGAGAAAATAAACTGATCAAGACCACACCCTTGCACTCCACCCATACAGTGTTAGAGGACCACTAAGACCAATATAAAATCTTCCAAAAGCAGCATGTCATGGGACCTTTAATGTTTTAATATTTGACAGGAGCTGTCTTTCCGATTTAGCATCTTCTTTCGGCGGCAGAAACCATTCCTATGTGATATCAAGGCACCCTGTAATACATGAAGCAGGCGACCTGCCTGCACCATCATGTCTCCAGCTTTTACTGTGGAGAAAATCATCTCCAATGAGATGATGAAGATAGAAGTCATGATGAAGATATGAAATGGGCTATAAGAGAGAAATGATGCTGAAATGTTCATTTGTAATTATTATTAATTATTGTATTCTCGTTAGAGAAGAATATCCTTTGTGCTTCAGCTCGGTGTCATTATTTAGCACCAACTTTGTGCCCATGTCAAAGCTGAGATTTTAAGAGAAACTCTTACTGACAAAATACGAGTCTGTTTTGTTAAAGGCTAAGTTGTTACTGTTTTAAATTGTCACATTTAAAACAACCCGCAGATCGGACTGTGGAAATAATTGGATAAAAATGTATAAATTCAGTGTCAGTGTATTGAATTCCATTAAAATGTATGGTGACAAATAACCCAGGAGACAATTTTCTTCTGAAGAAATAGGTCACAGATTCAATTACAGTCACTGAAGCATGGACTCAATCTATCATGCCAAATTAAGTCCATTTTAGCAACCTACTTTTCTGTGGGAATTTTATAGACACATTCAGTCAAGTGGAGAATTCCTCAGAAAAAAAAAAAAGTATGTATATATATACATATATATATATATATATATA
>BJFM01000832.1:135278-161373 GCA_016586285.1 Arothron firmamentum
ATATATATATATATATATATATATATATATATATATATATATGCTTTTTAAAAACACCATTGAATTATTTTCTTCCTGCAGAAAGATGAAGACTGCTGCACCTCTGTTCTGCCTGCTTCCAGCAGTGAAATGTTAGATTCATTTTTACTGATCTTAAAGTCAGGTTCAGTGCAGCAGAAGGATTGCAGATTACAGATTACAGAATCATACTGTTTTTATGCATTAAAAAAGCTGTTTACATTTGCACCAACATAGATAATACAGAACACAGACCCTTTCAACACAGAAAATAGATAGTTCTGACATGCTTTTACTGACTAGTTTTGAGCTAGTATACAAATATTGAGCATAAAATAGAACCAATCTGCAGCAAAGGCAACATCAGAGCATCAGTGTGTGAAAATAACCACAGGAAAGGTATATTTCTCATGTCCAAGTACATTACAATTGGAAATATAGAATTAGGTATTTGCATTTTTTTGTTGTTGTTGTTGTTAAATATAATCATTCTGTTAATACAAACAGAATAAATCCGATTCCATCAGAGGGATGCACTGAGCATGTTATAAAATCATCATAAAGTCATTGTTCAGTATATTATGTATAGATACAGTAACTGATATTACACAAGATCCTTTAATGCATTTCAACTTTAGGTGTATTTTAATAGCTATAAAATGTACAGTGAAAATGCTTCCATTACAATAAAGTATGAGCCCAAAGTGATAAGGGGCCTGCAGCATTATGCGATTATTAAAACTATTAAAACTCAACTTTCTGTGAGAAGGAAAGGGTGAAATGAAGGAAACACTGCATCCTTGACGACAAAAAAAAACCCTTATCTCTTTGTTTGGAGTTAATTAGGAAATCAAGTGAGAATTCAAGGACGAGAGGCTACGAGTTGAATACTAGAGTTAAACAAGTTTCATTTAAAGACCTGCGTTTAAATGAATGAGCAGACAGTATTGGCCCTTTGAATTCCAGTTAATTTTCTTTGATTTTAATTTTTCATGTGACATTCGTGTACAGTGTGAAGTATGTCTTTTTGGATGTGGTGGGGAATAAAGGGTTGTATTACTGAGATCATGCAGTATATATAATTTCACAATTTCGTTGTCTTCCACAATGACAATAAAAGCATTCTATTCTATTCTATTCTATTCTATTCTATTCTATTCTATTCTATTCTATTCTATAATTGCCATTTCTTTGTCTGTTGTTTTATGCCGTTGCTATGCTGGTTGCAGCAACCATAACACTGTTTTATGCCAGGATGTGATCTTAGAAACATAATATCAAACAAACTAAACATCATACACCAGAGTTGAATGAATAGTGTAAAATTTGAATGTATATTTCTTACTAGAAATATTGTCAAAATGCTTTTTTTTTTTACCCTAATTGTGAGGCTGATACGTTTTATACTGTGGACAAACAGCTATTTCGTATTTTGCCGAGACCACGTTGTCATTGACTTTAAACCTTTTAGCTTCATGTGAGACATGGTTTTATACCTCAGAAGTCAGCAGAAAATTTAGAGGAAATCATTGTTTCGCGTTTAAAAACGGCCATTAATGGACATGTTGCCCTGCACACCTGCAAAAGTGCACCAGGTGTTAGTTTCTCTGTTCGATTTTAATGCATTGTGGCAGTTGGATAAAACGTAGGTGCCACACTCAATGCTGGGTGGCATCCATAATTTCTGGGCAGAGGTCTTCTGCATGGCTTTAGAATTAATATTTATAGCTCAAATTATTGCTGATCTTTGAAATGCGAAAACAATAAAAACAAGTCTGAAATAAGAACAGGCTGAACTTTGTGAAAACTACAGTATGTTAATGTGACCATTCCTCTCCCAACAAAACAGTTGGAACTGCTCTCTGCATCACATTTGTCTCTTTTTTTCTGCTGTGTTTGATCTCCAGCCTGTACTGTACTGAGCAGGATATTCTCCTCTGAAGAAAACTGCATAAAGAGAGCTTTTAATAATTCATAATGCCAGATTTAGACTTGTGCTTCACTGCACAGGTATTCAAAATCTTCCACTGTGCTGCTCTGCAGCCCCCCGAGTCTGATGTACAGTTCAACCTGCAACAAAGTGCTGTTGATCACATAAATACAAGAACCATGTATTCAAAGGTGACATATATTCAGAAAATGTGAGTTTTACTACGGAGGACCAAAAATAATAAAAGCACGAATTCATTAATTCATTAATGAAATAATATAGACATATATTACATAAATATGCACATTCTGTTCAGTAGAAATTAGATGTGTGCCATTAATGTATTATGTACCTCAGCAGTGCAAGGAAGTAATAATGGAGTCACACCGGACTAACTAATCACACTTCAGGTTGATCTTAGCACCCACAAAATTAGCGTAAAGTGACACAAAAACAAATACATGAAGAAATGGGGAAATACAGAAATAAATTAATAATAATAATAAATGTGGTACATAAAAAGACATGTATTCATAAAATAATAAATCAATAAGTAAATGCAAATAAATAAGCATTACATAGATAGCCCCAAAACATTTTCTATTGTCTAAAATGTATGTGTTTATGTATATGTGCCCGTAGTTATTTATTTACGCATAAGTCATTTTTGATCCTTCATATTTTACAGCTGAGAACATTTTTTCCAAAGCATGTTTATTCCCAAAATGACTTTGTGCAAGATGCCAGATAAAGTCTGGCTACTAAATCAAAAGCAGCCCAGCAGTAGCTCTGTCTTTATGTTCTCTGAATGTGAACTACATTCTGGTCAAAGAGAACATTAAGAATCTTATCTTAACCCTGGATGATACACTATTTCATGCCAAAGTGTCAGCACTAACCAGCCATGTAAAAAGAACTTTATCAGTGCAGAGAAGTCCCGCCATCCATCATTCAGCAGTTGCTCGCCGCATTATCCGCTGCTGTAGATGTATCCCTCATACCAGCGCTTTTATTTTGTCCACTCTGCGACATAACATTAATCAACTTATGGTCCTGAATCTTTAGGTGGAAGTATGGACCGCGCATCTAGACCCACGAGCATTTTAATAAAAACAAACATGACGACACACTGGTCATGCTGTTGTTTCCTGTGCTAATGCAAATGTAAATGGAGCAAAACAATTTGCAGTGAATAATGCCTGTTTATGTATTCATCATGGCTCCACTGTTTGGTTTCCCTTGCATGCAAAGCATTACTTAGGTAATTGATTTTGCAAGGTTCATTAGGCACAATTTGTATATCAGATGGGCTGGAAAAGAGAGTTGTTTATTGGTTAGAACTTGCTTTTATGATTTTTTTTTTTTTTTTTTTTTTTTTTTGAAGCTGCCCTAAAAGCAGTGTGCTTTAGCTACAATGTTGAAAAAGTAACACTAGTTGATCTCAGTCACTTGTTTTATAGCCATGCAGGGGTCAAGTGGGTGGTTTTCCCAAGTCAATATTCAGATGAGGAATATTTTAACCAGACTGGCGCCATACTATTGTGTTGACATTCAGCCTCCAAAGTCTTTTTTGTTTTGTTTTTTTCATGCTAAAGAACTCAGATGCGTAGGCAGACTGTAATCACCATGGCTACATTATTCACTTATTGTGATATGAAAACTTAACACCAGGTCAGTGACCAGTCAGTATTGCACTGACCACTACAGTTTATTGAGTCAGTAAAGCGCTTCATTTACGGGTTGGACATTCAATGAATACATAAATATATTCCAGCGTGTGACTTTCTTTTAAAGGACATGTGATTTATGACACATTTGAAGTTTATACACTTTAAAAGTGCCCAGCAATGATGGTGGAATGGTAGACAAACCTCTGCCGATAGTTATTTTGCCTTAATATATTAGAAAACAGACTCAAACCTGACCTGTCTGGACCGTTCCTCTCGACTATCGTCTGTCTTTTATCTGATGTTCTGTAACTGCAGTCTCACTCGCTAAAGCAGTTTTAACATTTCAAGAGCCCCTTTGACCTCGCAGTGGTCCTGCTATATATTTCTATTTTTTTTAAAACAAGCAGTGCATAAAAGCAGGAGTGGGCTGGTTGATATTCCTGTTCTCTAGACAATAAAAGGTCTTCTTAGTCCTTGTTTAAAAGAGGTAGTAAAATCTTAGAAAGATCGATTCTGAAATAATGTGCACCGACACTGCCGGTGCGAAACACCGTTCTTCTGTTCACTGCAGCCAGGCACTCATTCTGGAATTACGGAGAAGCCTATTTTCTCAAAAATGTGCTTTCTTACCTTCATCTGGGATGTCTTAATGACCTTTCTCTCTACTGTTTCTGTACTTGCAAGCCCAATTGGCTGGCTCATGAGTCAGCTTGCCAATGTAATGTTCTTTCTCCTCCAATTATTAATAATAAGCATGACTTTCTGTCCCTCTGAGCCACTGCAGATGCTTTGTGCAGCAGAGGAGAGGATTTGTACAAACCCTGCTTGCTTTCAGAGCAAATACGGTCAGAAAATTATGGT
Source organism: Arothron firmamentum (assembly GCA_016586285.1). Lineage (NCBI taxonomy): Eukaryota > Metazoa > Chordata > Actinopteri > Tetraodontiformes > Tetraodontidae > Arothron > Arothron firmamentum. Next base: position 139,758 of record BJFM01000832.1, read on the forward strand.
CGGGAACATTCTGTATAGAACACATACAGTACATCATACACTGCTGCTTATTTTGGAATTCACTGCAGCATTACAGAAAGGCAATTTAAAAAAGAATAAATAAATAACATGGCTGTTTTGTATCTTCCAGGCTTCAATAAGACTGGATGTTCATCTGGAAGGCAATTTTATAAAAACCATAGGCTAAAAAAGGTGCTGTCGACCAGAAGGAAGAAAAGGTGTTGTTTTTTTGGTTTTTTTTTATCAGAGATTGAAGCTATTTGAAGAAAGTTTTTCTGTTTGTATAAACTGGTTTGTATTTGTACGATGACACAAAGGAGTTAGAAGAAATAGAAGTTCTATAATAAAATAAAAACATACACTATAAATTTCAGATTTTGTAAACATAAGGCTATTGTAATTACCATAAACCAAGGCGGCAATAGTTGGATGGCTCAAATTGTGCAAACTTTTCTTCTGACACATTTGCTAACCTTGCAGTGAGTTTCCATCATACATTATACCGAAATCACCCATTAATGTTTCCCCGTGATGCTTCACTCAGCACACACAAACTGACTGATAACATACGACATATAACGCAGCAGTGTTAGCATCCAGTGGGACGCTTTCCTCATACATTAAGCAGCATTTTTAAGGGAATGCTATGGCTGCAGCAACCATGTACTGTCCCAGGTGTGTGACAGATAATCGCTTCCGCTTTTAGTTCAAGGATAGCTCCAGGCCCTTGCATTTGGAGACACGGGGCTGTTTTTTTTTGAGTTAACTGTTGACTACCTTTATCTGTCTGCCTTGCTCATTTATTGTTGCGTCAAAGGCAACTGGACTTCCTTTAGGCACTTAAAGACGTTCCACTCTGATATACACAGTGCACGTTGAATCATGCACATCAGTTACTATTGAATCATGGCTTACTTTTGAAAAAAAATCCGAGTTGTATATAAGCCATGAAGAGGGGCTTTATAGGGAGTATTTATTGAATGTACTGCGTATGATCATATTACCACTGGTGCCGCTGAGTGGAAAGTCTTTATCCACTGTCAGCTTGACGAACAGCACATGAAATATAACCTGACTTTATTTTCCTCTGAGCTATTTTTGTCAGATTATCTTGTCCATTTAGCAACGCAGGTTAATTGTCTCCTCATTCCTGCCTGTGCATGTGATGCAATTTAAAAGAAGACATGATTACAAATCCAAACGTTAATTTCCTCTGAGGCTTAAGAGGTGGGATGGCACACATCTTGCTGGTAACTATTTATATGTGAGGTTTTTAGAATAGAGAAACAAATTACCCAGACATCACTCTGGATTATGCTAACGTGACAAAATGCCGCGGCGGGGCCCTCTCTCTAGATCTGCACGCTGCCGTGAGAGCGAGCACAGCGGAGAGCCACTATTTCATCGCTGTGGGATAAGTACAGCACACTGAAGTCACATCCCAGCGCTGCAAGAGCCGACCTTTGAGTCCACGGACACTGTAGCAATCCATTAGTCGGATCAGAGCTCTGCAATACAGATGACACAGCGTTAGATGGTCGGAAACTAAAATTGCTTGTACTAAATTGTCTTCATTTCATTTGTGAGAATGGATGAATGAATGTAACTAAAATCTGAACAACCACTGATCTGTCTGAGGTGTTTAGAGACTAACCAGAAGTGTTTTGAGCTTTCAAAGTTAAAGAACTTTAATGGAGTGCCTGTGGAAAAATTTTCCTCTGCATATCCTGGATGTAAACATTATATGTTTTGTAATAGATAGATGGATAGATACTGTTTATAAGTATTTGTACTCTTAGTTAACTTATACGCTGAGTGTTACAGCAAAAACAACTAGAAAAGCAATCAGAGGGCAGATCTCTACCAAGGCCAGTATACTGTAGAAGGTTGCTTTATGATCAAGGCTGCTTAGCTTTGATCTTAGAAAGATCAAAGTCCCTCCGGAATCTAGAACATTGCCAAAATTTGAACATCTATTCCTTGGTCTGTTATGAAGAATTTTTGAATGTTTTATTCAAATCCATTCAAAAGTTTTAGGGTTATTTTGCTAACAATGAGATGCAAGCTGTCACATATCTCCTGCTTTGGTGGGGGTAAATATAAGAAAAGCCATTGCTTCATAAACACATAGAAAGGGAGATAGATAGCTGGATAGCTTGCTAGTTAGATAGATCCTTTTCAACCATTTTCTAATAACAACACCTCATGTAGACACAAACACACGCATGTGCGCTCACATCAACACATATCCTCCCACCCTCTTTGTAGGAAATTTAATGGTCTCATGAACATCAGCCAGGGTCATGCTTGGGTCACATCCAATTTATCTTAGCACCGCACAATGAGGGGGGCTGCATATAAAACGCATCTTGTACATTAGCCAGGGCTTGTAATTGATTAGCTAGTTTGTGTACATAGAATAGATTGCAGTGGAGCTATGAAAAGGGGAAGATGTGATCAAATTGAGTCTTATTCCCCTGACAGGATATAATCATTTGCTGTGTGTGGTTCATTGTTTCTGCACTCCATGGAGTCTTTATTATGTAGATTCTGCTGGAGCTAACTTTTTGTTCTCTTTGGCCGCCATATTTGCAAATGTTGCAAACATACAAATTGCAAAATAAAAAATAGCATCCTATGTGCTGTAGAAAATCCAATCCCCTATTAAAGCCCTTTCTGTAATTCGGAAGAGTCGACAGTATGATGTACAGTCTTAGGATTGCATTAGAGCCAGAACGCCCAATATGGTTAGAACAAGCTATAAAAATGTGCTATTATTCAACTTATGATTATTTGCCAGCAGCATATTTTAAGTTCTCAACTGATGTTGCTGTGTTATATCCATGACATCAGATGTTTGTTTTAATCCGGCTGTGTTCAGAATCCCTACAGATTATACTGAATAACCAATAAAACTACATTTTCAATATGGCCGATGGTGTGGTTTTGTTTCTTTTTTTTCTTAAGATGCACTCTTGAGGTTATAACACACTTCAAAGTTGCTCTGTTGATGGCCATCAGTATCACTCTGTGCTCTTATCAGCTGCTGGCCTGACCAAAGCTCCTGCTGTATCTTTTCTTGATTTTTCTCAGTTATCAATCGCAGTGTGATGTTTCAGCCATAAAATACAAATCCTGCAGACTGCAAAAGTACATGAGACAGGCTGTTTCTCCCTGTATTTGCCGCTTTTGTCATTGCACAAGCTTCTTTATTGTTTATTCTTCTGGTATCTTCTTCAGCTGGCATGCCTAGTGAAGCATCCAATCTTATCTGGGCTTGGACAAAAGCCAGCTGCAGATAGTTACAGGCAAAGGAATCACGTTAATTAAGTTCCAGTAACCTAATATGTTGAAACACAATATGGTAAAATCAACCATTGGCATTTCCAGTATGTAGTTGAGGCTTCAGCATATTCCATAAAAGCATTCCTTGAAGCATCCCCGTTGGAGAGAGTGGAGACCTTTCGTGGCTCTGTGGTGACACAGGCTCACCACAAGGTAGGCTCTCCTCTGTGTACTGGTTTTCTAATGACTTCTCATTTCTCCACACTGGTCTAAATGCATTCCCATCTGTGAAATGCCAAACAAATTAAATCTAACGCACAGCGATTGGATTCGGTCATACTCCTCATTATGGCCATTACAAGCCAATGAGGTATTGCAAATATTTTATTGCTGAATTTAATGAAGCCGCAGCTCTCCTTTTAGATTTCAGTGGTGTTTGCATAAGCCTGCTCCACACCACTAACTGTATTGATGCTATTTGGCAGACCTTGATCCACTTTTATGACATTGGCCAGGTGTCTTTAAACCTGCGGTGCATGCATATCAAACATGGACACTAGATTACAAGCTTTCTATACTGCTGGGATGGTGATAAGAGTCAGCAAACAGTGCAGTCTCAGGACTGTGGAGCAGTGCTTCAGAAAAATGTTTGCAAGTTCACATGTTTCTACCCCAAAGCTCATAATTCACCGTGTCTAATTGAGCTGCAGATGTAATACATATTTATGTGCTGAAAAATCTTGGTAGGATGCGTGTCCAAATGGCCTTTAAAACTCCACATGCATTCCGTTTGTGCAGTGTTTGTTTGTTCTGCTCAGTTATGTTCATCTTTTCAACTGGAGAACACCGTGTGTTGATGATCTCTGGGTAATTAATCACTGTTGCAAGTGTAGCCGGTCCTTTGTAAAAGCGGTGATAGTAATTTTAACAATGGGAACGTTAGCTTTGCAGTGGAATTACAATAGTGCCATCTAGTGGTAGATTTCCGTTTCTCAAAGAAGACAGCAGACTATCGACAAATTGACTCTCTGTAATACATTTAGTTATAAAAAAAAGAAATATCAACTTTTCCCCCGGAGCATTTAAATTGGGTGATGTTGAAAGCAAATGCAACTAAACAAATTGATTCCTTTATTTGAATAAAACTTTATTCAGACACATTTGACTACACATACAAGGAACTCATCCTGGGTAAATATAATTTTTAATCTTACACGACACAACACCCCCACAGTGTGGTCACATATGAGTATAGCACAAAAACTATAGAGGAACAGAATAGAATAGAAGAGGATAGAAAAGAAAAGAAAAGAAAAGAAAAGAAAAGAAAAGAAAAGAAAAGAAAAGAAAAGAAAAGAAAAGAAAAGAAAAGAAAAGAAAAGAAAAGAAAAGAAAAGAAAAGTATAGTTTCTGGGGCAGCCATTTTGCGCAGATAAATTTCAATTAAATTAAAAAAAATAACAAGAAATAGAGTTCAATAACCTCATGCAAAGATGCACTATAGCAATGTATAGATATGTAATACTTGTTATGTATGCGCACATAAGGAAAAACACCTTCCTTTTCTCAGTCTTCCCAAAAAATGGTCAGTTTATACTATTATAATAGATAGGTATCATCCAGGTGGACATGCCAGTCAGTTCTATAGTTATAGCATTATAATATGTGCAGTCATTTTCCTGACATTACTCAGTTATTATCCAGTTGGCAATTAAGAACAGCATTTAAGCTCCACAATATAAAGTCATATATTGCAGCATATATAGTAAGTCTGTGTTGATTGAAAACAGTGCAGTAAATCAAACCCGTGTTAGTTCTCTTCCCTTAAGCACTGCTCTATACTGTAACAACAGCAGAGCAATATCATGTCTCCTGTTTTCACATCATCCAGGAGAGACACACTGCGACTTTCCTGTCCCCAGGTAGGCTCTACATCATCTTCAGTTTGCTGGGTGCGCGATCATTACTCTGAATTTAGTCTAATGTTACTCTAGCAGCATGGCCCATATATTGGGTTTCTCTGCACAGAGGAACATAAAAATGAATGCCAATTGTTCTCTTCGGTATGAACACCTCTCCTCTTAATGCCCTAGAGCAAGGTAAAGACAGCCTGTTACATGGTTAACACTAGAGCAGAAAAGCTGCATCAGGCAAGATTTTTTATTAAAAAAAATAAAAAGTAGCCGCAGAAAAGATAAAGGCAGCGGTGCACACTATCAGCTGAAATCCTGCTGTTTACGCTGCAGCAGCTGCTGACAGTCCTGTACAGAAGTACGTGAGGACCAAACCTGAATCTGTAGCCAGTTTTATGAATTTTATAATGCAGCCATACAAACTAAATTTCTAACTACTGCACAGGTTCTGCAGTCTCAGGTGTCAGTTTTTGTAATTTTTTTTTTTCTTAAAAAAGTTTTAAGCCAAAAATGCAAAGTGGTTTGGCTGTGCAGCAATTGTCGACTCTCACAAATAAAGTTTTGGGTTCAAATCCCAGCTCAAGGCCTCTGTGTGTAGTTTACGTGTTCTGTGTTACTTCCGCAGTCCAAAAACACGCACTGGAGACTATACATTGCCTACAGGCATGTGTGTGCCTGTGTGTTCTGTGGACTGATGACCTCTCCAGGGTGCATATTGCTGCCTCACATTTGGTAACCGCTGGAATTTCTGATGAAGAGTTAGCAATGAAGAGAAAAAAAAAAAAAAGAATTTTGTCACAAATTTACCACAAATAAGTTTTATAAATAATAATGATGTAATGATGTGTTGTCGATTTATAACAGTTACAACACAGAGTTTGTTCAATGAGAAGAATATTCTTTAGAAAGTTTTTGCTCTGAATCATCCTTCAGTATAAAAAACCTGCTGTAGTTGCACATGCACTTGACAGTCATATATTTTAGCAAATGAAACATTGATGTTCTCTCTAAAGCATCCATTCTTCTTACTACATGTTACACAGACAATAGCACTTTGCTAGCAATTTGTTTCAGCCAAGATGTATGGTGTGATAAATATTTAAAATCAAATTTGGCAAAAAGACACAGATGGATGTGCCACCCCAGGCTGTCATGAGAGCCTCGCACTGAAATACAGGGACGTTTCTGCCAAAGCAAACACACACACACACACACACACACACACACACACACACACACACACACACACACACACACACACACACACACACACACACAAAGGTCATTTGTTTGAATATGGGTTGAGAGAAATTAGCCAGCAGACATCACCAAGCCGAGAGCCTCTATACTGGTTTCATGGCCACAAGTCGAGGGCATGAAGTCCTTCATGCTGGCTGCTATGGGGAGAAGACAAACATGAGCCAAAAATCCTCCTGCTTTTGTACCACAGATGTTTTTTTTGTGTGTGTGTGTGTGTAATGTGACAGACTAGCAACTGTGAAGAAACTGTGAAGAATTCAAACTTGTAGAAGAAGAATTGGTAAGATTTTAAGATTTTTAAGATTTTTAGCACTTTTTCATGATCAACTACCATACAGAATAAGGTTACCACGGATAATTTGTAATGAATAATGAAGCATTAATAAGCAGGTAGTTCATGGGGAATATCTCTAGTATAAAGTGTCCTCATAGTGCATAAGCAGTAATTAGGAAGTTATAGCTGGTAACTCATAGTAACTGCTGTAGTAAATAGAGAATATGATCATGTAAAAAAGGTCATGGTAGACTACATTCAGTAGCTTTTAGGACTTAAATTTTTAATTATTGTTGTTAATCAACGAACCTCCCTCCACCCGTCTGGATGCAGTTTCAGAGATGAGGGTTTAGGGCCTGAATCCGCCTGGCTGACGCGTGATCGACGGATTTCTGCTCCGTTCGTCATCACTCGATGCTAAGTGTTCCATTTTGGAGGCTTGTTCGTGTGCTGTATCATGACCGGAGGCCTGTTGGAATATCTGACAGCGGCTGAGTGTAAACAATCTCCTCGTGCACAGAAGATGCTCTCTGTGTCTGTATCTGCCGCCCTGGAGCTGCTTTTTCAAACCTTTGGGGGAAAGTGGCCATTTTAGATGTGATTGGAAAAGAAAAAATAGCCTTATTCCAGTCATTAATCACATAATTGGCAGAAAACAAGCTGTGGTTCATTGTACTCTACTCTGCATTTACAGGTAAAGATTTGCATGCATGGAGTGATGTAAATAAGGGTTATTCTACTGATTGGAAGACCTTCAGGTGTGATTTTAATCATTAGAAGAACTAAGATGAGTTGTTATCAGAACAGGAGCTGTCAGTGCAGCAGGGTCAGAGGGAGACTTTATCATCAGTATCCAGCAAATGTTGGCAAATTACCAGCAGGTTCATGAAAATGTTGTAAGCTTTTCTTTTTTTAACTCTTTATTTAATCATGCCATTGTATAACTCTGTGAGTGTCTATTATTCGTAACTACCTCAACTCTCCACCACCCACTTATCATAACAATGGACTTATATTCAGGTTTAAAGTGAAACTAAATTAGATGCTTTGTATAAAAGGAAGAGAATGGAAGAAAATGAAAAAAAGTTGATTGCAGGTATAATGAAAAGGAGGTCCTGTTTATGGCTCAAGATCTGTTCACCTTGAACAAAGTGATGAAGAACGTGATCAGCTGACATCAATGGTCGCAGCTAATGCAAGAAAAGAGCCAGCTAAAGCTGGAGGCAGGACTGCAGAGAGCAGCAGGTTAGGTGTTTCCACAAAACAAGAGGAGCATTTATAAGCATGACCGTCCTCCAACCAAAGCAGTGTTATAGGACCATATGGACTGCCTGCGCTGGAAAGGTAGAAAAATGAAGATAGAACAGGAGACTAACAAGGTTTGAAAAAGGCAGCACACAGCAGATGTGGGGGGCCTCAACCATGTGTTTGTTTTAGGACCCCGGACAGCAAAAATCACCCTATGGTCTTTTCCAAATCCTTAAAAATGACCTTCCATCTCCTTCTCTGGATGTATAAACATGACTAGCATGTCTACTCAGTTATTTAAGATCTGATGCGTGCAATCTGATGAGTTAGGAATTATCTGCTTTAACAAAGGAACAAAACTCTCTCTCTCTCTCTCTCTCTCTCTCTCTCACACACACACACACACACACACACACACACACACACACACACACACACACACACACACACACACACACACACACACACACACACGCACACACACACACACACACAAACCAATGTTAGACAATTTAACACAAGAAGAAGGGGGAAAAAAAGACAAACAGTTACAGATGCAGCTGCAATAGTCGATGTCATGAAAGCATTTGTATCCCAGCTGTCTTTGGGCAAGAGGCAACCTGGACAAGTTGCCAGCTCATCTCACACAGCGACACAACCATTCACGCTCGCATTCACACCTGAAGCCAGTTTAAAGTCAACACCTCAAATGTATGCCTTTGGACTGTGGGAGGAAGCCAGAGTTCCCCAGCGAGAACCCAAGCACACATGGGCAGAACAAACAAAGTCCATAGAGAAAAGTCCCTGGTGCTCACCACTGCACCACCGTACTGCTCCTGTATTGGAATAATGTAAGAAATGGCTAATTAAACAGTGTTAATATTGTTTCTGTATATGTAGTGTATTGTGCAAATAACATAATTGAATGATATTGTGTATATTGTGTTATTCGTATTATTTTATTTACTTTTTTGATTAATTAAATCTCCCGTTTAGGCAAATTTGCTTTCTAGTTCAAGTTTTTGCTTCTAGTTTTTGTTTGTGTGTAAGACACACAAACAAGAGGCAAAAAGACAAAAGTCAGGGTGAAAGTCCACGAGTCTATGAGTCTAAACGAGTATAGTATCATAGTCTATAATGCCAGGAAGGCCTAGAGCATCAGGGAGAGTTCCCAGAGCTCAAGATTTTATATAAACATCACAATAAAGGAGACTGGCTGAGCAAATGACTTCCTGCTCCAGGTCTGACTGAATGTGTCAGCCACCACTCCAGGTTAAGTGAACTTTGATTAAGATCAGTTACTGAGTCTCGTCATTTTACTGAATAATTCAGTGCCCTGACGCTCAGTGCTACATGGTGGATTCGCACTTATTAGACTACAATTGAGATCATGCAGTAAGATTATCGATCCTATGTGGTCTGTACGGTTGTGTAAAAGGAAACTTGTACTTTGCCTGTTTGCCCTTCTGCAGAATTATTTAACCTCTGCGTCATTACAAATGTGTAGAATGAAGACAGCAGGTGTAATTAATCACATGGATGCTGACAGCAGATCCTGCCGCTGCTCTGCGACTTAAGTGGAGCAAAGTCATAATTAGCATCATTAAGCAGACCTGCAGTACTATTATTTTTCAACTCAAAATGTCAGTTTTGAAAGACTGAAACGACGTCCCAAGGACAGAGTCGACTCTCAGTTGGACAAATAAAACAAGAGGGGTATTATGTTGTATCCATAGTGCCACACCTCACAATACTTCATCAGGATTTTTTTTTTCCCCCCTAAAACAGACTGTTTACTGGGTCAGTTTAAGGAAATGAATGTCAGACACACCTGTGAATGCAAATGCAAAATGCGAGCTCAGCTGCTCACATGTTTCTGTGCCAAGTCATATTCAAGGTTTCTGATTCACAAGGTGCGCCTGATAGAGGAAAAGGTTTTCACACAATCAGAAAAACAAAATTGTGCTTAAAGCCCTGACAGATGCGTGGCTGTTATGGGCTGCCATTGACCATCTTTATGGAATTTGGACATTGTTGTCAGAACCATTTTAACAGGTTTGACATTTTTACTGTGAGATTCTTTTGTGGCATTGTGGCGTCACACACAATCTGCTGTGTCATCGCCGACTAACCAACAGCATTCGAGCACCTGTAGTATATTAATCACATTTAGTTTAATTTATTTGTATTCCTTCTTGGTGCTTCTTCTGCTGTTACTGGGATTGATGTCACATCTGGTTCCTCATCAACTTCCTGCAGTTTGATGAGCAGCTCTTCCAGCCGTTAAGCTTTAGAAGAACAAGCTTCAAGTGTGATGGCTGAAGCTGTCTCTTCTGGCTTCACCGCTTGATTAAAAACAACAACTTCATGAGTACTTTCCAGGAGTACTTTTATATTGTGCCAGTTGTGTCAGTGGAAGTGTGAATCATCACCATAATGATGATTTTTGTTTTTCAAAAAACAAAACCAATTTTCTACAGATATTTCTTTGAATATCTGTACAATCTGCAGTCCTGAAAACTCCAAAGAAGCAGTTTTTAGTGATTAGATTTTGAATATCAAATACCCTTCATATTGTGTTGGAACACCATTTGCATTAATCAATCTTAGATTAAGACATCTCTGTAGTCATCAAGAAAATGTTGTCCTTTTTAAGAGATTTATGGTCCAACTGTTTGTTAGATACACTACTCTTCTTTAATGCTACTTATCTGTGGAACCCAAGGAGCCCCCCCCCTTTAAGCAATTTTAAGCAACTTAGTAGCATTAGAACAGTACGTACAGAGTCCTACGTGGAGGTGAATGAAGGAGAATGCAGGTGGAAACAGTAGAAAGATGCCTCTAATGCGTGCTGTGCCACCAACTGCTCCTGCACATCTCTCCTCTTATCTTAATAAGTAATGAAGCTGCCACGAGGCTGACAATGAGGTATTTTGAAAATAGTTTTAATGTATGGCTTTGAAAGAAGTGTCCAGGCATTGATGTATGGCACAAACAGGCTGGGAAACAAGTGAAATATTAATGGGCTGCTTCCCAGGAGTTAATGTGGGATTTACCTGATTGCTTTGGTGAGAGATTTTGGGGGGGGGGGGGGGGGGGGGGGGGGGGGGGGGGGGGGGGGGGGGGGGGGGGGGGGGGGGGGGGGGGGGGGGGGTTGGGGTTGGGGTTGGAGGTGCTCAGGCAAAAGGACTGAGCGAAAATACTTGTGAATGAAGTAGGTGTGAGCGTGCACAGCATAATTTCCTTTTCCTTCCTGGGATACATCCATTACAATATAAGTATATGTGATCAGCAGGTGAAGAAAACGTACAAATCAGTATTCATCCATATCTTAGGACTCATATTTGTTTTCTGGTAAATTCAAGGAATTGTTCTTTTATTTTATTTTTTAAACTCTATTAAAAGCTGGTTTAGGGGCCAGCTCCTTTATTTTTCCTGTTTTTGCTGGATTCCCCTGAGGTCTTTGTCAGAATGCACCACAAGGGTGCAGCAGTGCGAAAGGAAGAGCTTAGGCTGTTCCAACGTATTGTAAGCGGTGAGATTTTGGGGGTCTGGTCTGATGGTTGCAGTTTTCTCCTGCGACACTCAGCCAGTGAACGTGTTTAAAACACCTCAAAGTTTAGAAAATAGAATTAAATTCAGGCTCCACTTGCTGATGACTGCTTGTCCTTTGCAATGTTTTTTCAGTCAGCTGTGTGAGAGTGGTCCACTGTTTAAAAAGTGCATGAGAGGGAGGATACAGCAACAGTTTTAAGTGTCTCACCCAGGAGACGAGGCCTGAAACAACACTGACGTGCAGAATTGAAAAGTTCCGTTCGAGAGCAGCAATGACATCCAAGAATTCTTGGAAATGCCATTCAAACCCTGCAGAGGTCAATAGTTAGAAAAACTGTTGTGAGAGGAAAAAGAAAGGTTTTCTGTACTATCCAAAATTGCTTCCAGATTGCCCCCCCCCTTTTTTTTTCTTTCTTGGAGCGAGTTATTACCAAAATGGAGTACAGACACTGACACTATTTTAACAGAATCATACTTTTCTCTTTGAAGTGCAAAATGAGTGGGCGCTGCGCTAAATTTGAAACACGACCATCTTTCTTGTCGAGTCATCTACTTCCTATTTGTTACATATGTGAAATCGTGGCTTCTCTGCACTTTTATTGCACAGGAGGTTAAGCAGTGGATTCTGATGGATGGAAACCACCTAATATTTCAAACAATCGCCCTTGTTCCACTGCTGTACTCATCTTTCCTTCATGCCGCTTTTGCCGAAGGAATTCAGTTTAATGTGAGGCTTCTCTAGTACGACAACTTGCCAAGGATGTTATGCGACACCTGGGGTTTAGCTGTCTGTCCGTCTACTTCCAAAATAACTTCATTGATTGATTTTTGTGAAATTTTCAAGAAATATTGATAATTCAGCCAGGAACAAGTTTAAATTTAGGTTAATCTTCCAAAGATCATAGGCCGTAATTGTTGTCATAATTGCTGAATGCTGCAAAAATGCTGAATTTGGCTTCTTATCAACATTATCAATTAAATTAGTTTATTTTCATATTCTTGGTCCTAATTTACACAGAGTCATGGCCTACTGTATCCGTAGATACAATGATCAGGAACTTTTGCTTTAAAAAAGCACCCACTGGTGTAATTCACCCATTGATTCACTTCCATGTGATGTTTGATAGTGTCTTCCAAACAGGCCCTATTACTTAGATTTAACCTCTCTATTTAGAACCCAAAGTGCTTCCGCGGTGCAACAACTCTGTCACACTGTGATTATTCTCTTTGTGACTGGAGGTGTAATGTTGGGTGTTAAATAAGCTCTCCTCAACGCTTTAGCGCCACCACTTTAACTAGTCGAAGACACACAGTCGCAGTTATGGCTCCACGGCGACTTCACGTCCAATGTCAATCACTGCGACAGGCACAAAGAGCCTTTATCTCACACTTACCTTAACGTTAATGAGACCTCACATTGTGTCTTTTCGCACACATCCTTGTATTTTAAGAAAGTTCAGTTACAGTAATCTTCTATTTCATAAGCCATTTAAACATATTTGGACTCTATAATATCCTGTCTGAAGGCCATATTCACCACAGTCTGCACCTCCCACCCTCTTTGACTCCTCTGAACAGAGCACTACTGCTGCTTCAAATGAAAAGCAAATATTAATATTCCCTGGCATTACTCTAGGAAGTGAAAGGATTGGAGGCTTTGGGTGGCATTGAGCATTCCCCAGTTAATGACCTAATCGTGTCCCCTGCACAGGTCTTTATTTTCAGGTCTGAATCACAACTGTACATTTATATGAGACCAGTGAATGCAGTAACCTGGTTTAAAGAATAGAAATTCACTCATTCATGTACAATAATAGCAATGATTATTTTCTAGCCTTTCAGGAATCATAACGATCATGCAGTGATACGTTAAAAATGCAGGGGAAAGGTAAATCATTAAAAACACTCTATTGTGCTTTATTTTTATGAGGTGCAGTCTGAGTTTTAGAGAGTTGTGTGTGTTTCTGTGTGAATCATCTGTGTTGGATGAAGACGATACTTCGTTATGCAGTTAACATCGTTAGCTGAACTTGCGCTCACACCTCTGCTAGCCAAAACCAAGTCGACGGAACACTATTTTTCTAGATCTAAGCTGCAAAACTGCCATCTGGGCTCCTCAAGTGTGTCAGTTTAGATGTGTGAAAAACTGGAAACACTCATTAAAATAAGATCCTGATAATGCTGTGCACATGTCAGGAGATTTAATTAATCAACTTATGTGTGTAAAATCTCTGTGTCTGTGTTTTCTTTCCCCTCTTAAAATTAGCTCTAAGCTCTTGAGGATTCATCCCAATTAACAGCAACTAAATTTATAAATCATACACTATAAGCAGGTTATGTCTTTTCCCGAACAAAGAGCGAGTGAGTTAAGCCAGCTACGGTTTTTCAGGGATGTATTTGCTGTATTAAAGCAATTTTTTAATCAACAAAAGACAGCTTTGCGCAAATGATTTAGAACTGTTGCTTAAAGCTACAATATCCAACAGTGAAAAGCTTGTTAGTATTGAAGTGTCTTTATGAGCAAAAGTGAGAGCACGCTGGGTAATTTCAGACCGATGGATGGCCTTCACACCAGCGCTCTCACATTAGGGAGGAGAGGCCAATTACTGCATGGGGGAGATGAAACAGTCTCAGTAAATATGAAATAGGTTGTCTGGGGTGACGTTAATGGAGTTAACCCAGGGGAAAGGGTGGGATCAAAAGGGTTTAAAACATATTAACCAATCTGTCTGTGTCTGTGCACACAACAGCTGATCGAACATAATGACAGGGTCTGTCATCAAAACATGTGGAGTGCTAACAAAAGAAAGCCTGTGTGCACTATTTCCTCCTTGCTAAAGAACAGAACTGATTATGCGCTGATTCTGCTCTGTGGGAAAGATATCCATTGATGCTGTTTGCTCTCTAATTTGTGATCATGGTAGGGAACGGTCAACTACAAGCAGACGCTCTTAAATAAGCTGCAGTGTTGCAGGCTGTTTACCAGCTCAGAACGTTCCAAAAAGGTATTTTGAAAAACAACACATTTTCTTTTTTTTCAGCTTTACTATCTAGAGTCAAAAACATATTGATGTTAGTGCATATGGCCTTTTAATGATCCATTATACCATGAAAAGGAAGGGGCTGAGCCCTCTACTCCGCATAAATAAGCCGCAATTTGACCATTTGCTTGGATTCTTTTTGTCTCCCTGGAGACTCCCATCTGCCTTTACATTATCAGTGACATTTTAGCAATAGTGCTACCCCCTTCTCCATCATAGAACAGGCAGAAATATATAACCCTGTATGCCCTTTTTAAAACTTGCCTAATATCAATTCTGAGATGGTCCTCCCAAATTAAGAAAATATTTGATTAGATATTGTTATTAAATGTAGTGCCATGTGGGAATTCTATACTTTTTTAAAAAATTTTTTTATCAAGGTTGGGACTATAAAGCAGTGATACAAACCTGTGTTTTAATTTCATAAGAAGAAACAGTCAAAAATAGAAATAGTGGCGCTGTCTGACCCTGAAAATACATGGCTATAACAATGCCTGGATGTAAACATTTGCTGCATATTTGACAACCTTATACTAGTCTATCCATCCATCATCCATCCATCCATCCATCCCTTTCCCTATGTATGTATGTGAAGCAATGGCTTTTCTTATATTTACCTCCACCAAGGGAGGAGGTTATATGACAGCTGGCATCTGATTGTTAGCAAAATAACTCTAAAATGTATGAACCTATTTTAATATAATATGTTTCTTTATAACGGACCAAGGAATAGGTGTTTAAATTTGGCAATGTTCTGGATTCTGGAGGGACTTTGACCGTCCCAAGATCAAAGCCGAGCGGCCTTGATCATAAAAAAACCTGCTATACCAGCCTTGGCGAAGGTCTGCCCTCTCTGAATGCTTTTCCTAGTTGTTTTCGCTCTGACACTCAATGTATAAGTTAACGACTAGTGCAAACAGTAGCCAAATCTGGGAGGGAATGTGAAGATCCTCATGTTTTCCAGTAAAAGAGCCAGAATCTCAGGGGTGCAGGTATGTGTGGGAATGGGACCCTTGTCATGTGCATAATGCCTTATTAATATGTAGACAGGTAATCTTTTGATGAGTTCATAAGCAGTTCACCAGTGGCCTGGAAGTGGTGCACTTTACAAGGCTGTTCAAAGATCTCTGACATCTGAGGAGAACCAGGGAAGCCAATAATCCTACTTTCAGAATCTGAGTCTTTCCTCTGAGATCAATCCCAGACTGAAACATCAAATAGAACTGCTGCTTTTCTCTTTTTTATATCCTCTTCTCTCCCTTGAAAAATCACTTACTACATTGCATTAGACAAGCTAGCTAACGTGTCATTGCTGCTGGGAAGATACATTTCTGACAAAATGTGGAATATTCTTCAGTACTTAGAGCTCATAGTTAAATTTGCTGCATTATTGATAAGACCATCTTCTGGGTCCAGCACTGTGCCCAAGGGCCCAGAAAGAAACAATCCACAGGAGTGGGCTTTCATGTTCATCTATGTACAAGAACAAAGCGAAGATTAAGTCCAGGCCTTTGATCCACAGAAGGGAAGGAGTATCTTTTCTTTACTCACCCTGAGGGACTGGCCCTCACTCCACTGAAGCCATGTCAGCTGTGCCATAGTCCCAACTGTCACTGCGCCTTTGCAGGGTTTTAGTGTGGGAAAATTCTCCCACAGATGGAAATAGAAGTTGCTAATCATGAAGTTTGTGGTGAGTAATGATATGTAACATTAATCACAGCGTAAAAAATATTTGTTGAATTTTTTTCTTGTCCAATCAAAGAAACATTGTTGCCAAGTGACAGTAAACTCAATTTGATGAGATATTTAGTCTTGACAAGAGACCACTTAAATTTGTTTCCATAGATCCTGTCATTTCTTGAGGCAAATTCGTGGATACAGTACATAGGGAATCATGTTTTATCCACCTCTACGGTTTATAAGTAGATTACTATTTGTAATTTGTTTTGTTACACCAGTCAATAAGCATCCAATGCAAATGTGGTTCATTTGTATTTGAATTGATGTCCCGTCCCCATTAATTTATGCCTCTAATGCATTCTGGTACATTAGTAAATAGACCTGCCAGATTAATCATTACTTCATTGGGATCATTTGCTTTCCTCGTGCTTAATCGAATCTCTGACATTGGTTATAAGGGCAGAATTCACCTGCCTTCCTCAAAAACAAGCAAGAGTAATTTCAGGCAGATGTTGGGTCAAGTTGTGTAGCGTATTTACATTTCAGAATAACAATCTCATCCTGACAGCAATGACATAGTTCTGTCATTGTTTTGATGAGACATTAGTTTCCTGAATATTTATTTTTATTTCAACAGATCTTTCTGTAAGCCCATCCCCTAATTCTCCAGTGACCCCCATGATTATTAAATTCCATGTCTTTAGAATAAAACCTTGAAATAAATTATTTTGACATTACTTACAACACAGCTACGGGTTCCTATGAATCCACATGATAAGGTTATGGAACATCTGGGACATCTGATATCTCTTCTGATAGCTTTTGTCATTTGCCCATGTTCTCACATGACAGCAGTATTTGATCTCCTAACACTGCATGACAGATTTGTTAGCAGTCAAATTGACACCATCTTGTCTGTGGGTTATTGTAAAGGTCACTAGATACAGTATGTGCAAGTCGGTGAATTAGTATGTAACAAGGAAGTGTGGATGTGTGATTGAGTAGCAGTGAAAAGCCACAGAGAGTTGTTAAGAATGCATTCATGAAATAACATTTAGTAAATTATGTTATTGACAGAGGTTTTTTTTAGTGGCAGCAGTTGTGTTTTTCATGGAAGGCTTTCTGTACTTAAGCACATTGGGCCAGGCTTCGTGGCTGTTTGGAGTTTGTGAGATGTGCTTTGAATAAATCGGACACAGACTCATTCTGTGTAAGACATGACTGGGCATACCAATATCACACAATAAGGTACTTGCCAGAGTTCACATGTGAGAGTGTAGAACTGTATGATGTAAAGGAGAACGCTTAAGTTATGATAAATAAATGCACAATGCAGTGACTCGGTCCAAGGACTCGGTCCAAGGAATCTATGTTTAGCATTTAGCAGTTAGCTATGGCGTCCCATCCAAACACAGCCATCTCTAAATGTACCCACACACAAACAGGACTTCCTCCAAAAAAATCCCCAAATACATCGATCTCCCTAATGGATATTATTTTCATAGAGAAAGTGGTTTTGAACGAAGCGGGACTGGGCTAGTCCGATCAGAGCTGGACTCGAGCCACATGGGCCTTTAAAAGGCAAGATGGATAACCCAGCGTTGATGATCTCATAGTTAAGTGTTTTCTGTTGTATTTACACATCCACCTGCAAAGTCAAGCCCCTGCTCACCTCTGACAAATGAAAGCTACACATCCCGACACTAATGCACGGGCCAAAAATATTCAAAATGAATGAAGCCCATGCTTTCTAGCAGGAGAGAAACATCACAACCGCTCCATTTGACACTGACACAATGGCACTGCTGCTCAATGCAAATACTGTTATTCTCCGCAACCATATAACCCCCACCCTCCGCCGCCCCCCCACCGCGCTCTTTTTGATGGAGGAGTCACACAGGGGAAAATCTCCAGCACTCAATGCAAACTAATGAGATATATTAATGGCATTGGACACTTAATTCAATGCATGTATAATTCATAATAATTGATTGCCCCGGTTTGAAAGAGCACCTTTGGTGAGAAAAATTATCCTATTAAGCCGGGTTTAATCCAAATCTAAGATGTCAAAACACCCTGCTCTTATTGCACTTGCACTGTTAATTGTCATAAGCATTTGAGATTGATTATAGCTACATTCAGCGAACGACCCTTCATTCATTATTTTCACCGCGGCAATACGTATTTTTCACCTCAACGTTTTCTCTCAAATGATTTTTTTTTTTGGCCCACTTTTACGTAACTGAGAAGTGTTATTAACAAAATCAATTTTAAAGATAAATATTACGACAAAAACTTAATCCGAAATATCAACTCAATATCTTTCTGTCACGGCAAATGAATGCTATAGTAAGTTTCAGGTGATCTCAAATCTTTTATAATGGTGCTACAGAGACAGCCAAAGACATTTCATCTGATGAGTTGTAGATTGTAGCACATTATATCAACCAAAAAAAAAAAAAAATCTGCCTTGAAGCTACTACAGATGTTATATGTCGCTACTGATTTTTTTTTAACCATCTTTTCTAATTTCTTTTTTGGCATTTCGGGATAGGGATTATCCCTTCTGTTCTACAACAGTTTTGAATTTATGTGATTCACAAACATGAGGTGCTCTAGTTGAAAATTAAAAAGTCTTAGAATAATCAAAATTACCAGCGCTAATTTTGAGTGTTCGATCTTATAGTTAAAAACTACAGGGAAAAAAACCCTCCAGCCTCAAACAACAAAAGTTAACTAGCAATAGTTGATTAAGTTTGCTGTTTAAATGATTTTTTTGTTGACTTTTATTTTTATATTTGTTATAATACTCTGTATTTGTTTATATTCTATTGAATAGTATCTGCAGAGATATGAATAAGGATACCATCATTTGTGAAGTTGTTTATATTAAAAGTGTGAAGATAGCTCCTTCACCTGTGTGTTTCTAATTTTTTGATCCGTTTCGCCGTTCCTTCACTGTCAGTCCACATCCTCTGTCCTTAGCTAAATACCAGTGCCAGTGGCAATGTGTTGGGGCAAAAGCTGGTAAATGGGCAGATTTCTGAGCAGCAGTAAAGACCTGATCTCTTTTCTAGTTACCTTCAGTAATGGCGCAAGTCAAGAAAGCTTCTATCTGACATCACTGCTTGGTGGCAGCAAAACAGATTTCACTAGGCTTGAAGAGACGGTGCTCTGGCTGCATGACATTCATCAGACTACATTGTTTTGAAATCACTGGTTGAACCTGACCTCTGTGATCCATCTCTGTGAATGCATGGCGATTAGCGGAAATGACGGGGTTCAAAGTAGATTCGCAAGGATGAAAGGTAATGATTGTCTATATAATACAAGTGAATGATTCACCTCCACGGTGATAACTGCATGTTTTACTATCCTGTGTGCTCCACCACTGAGAGCAGTGTATATATATATAAAAAAAACAAAAAAACAAATTGCAGTCAGGCCCATCTTCCCCGAATACACAAACTCATGAAATTCAAATGAATGTCTCACCCCATGATAAAGATTTCAGAGCAAAGCATTTCGGTCATGAAATCCATGCCGGAGAAATTGATGCTTGTTGCTTAGGGAACTATTAAAGATGCTGTGAAACGTTGCTGCATAGCATTGAACCCAAGCAGAGGATTTTGATAAATAAGAATTGAGTTTTGTTTCAGCTGTGACATGTTGATTGATCAAAAAGCTCATGGCTAAGGCCTCCCTCTTCTCCTGTCTTATTTATTCTTTGTCAAATGGTTTTAGAATCAATACTAGCCTTGTACACAACCTTTTTCTGCTGCAGGCACTCAGGGAGGGTCAGGAAAGAGAAGAAAAGAGAAAAAAAAAACCTTCTCTCAGTGATTGTTACTAATTTTTCCTGTCAAACATTTGAACACAGAATAATTATTTACTATGTGGTTTCAGGCCACAACAGATTATTGTACAATCCATTTAGATAACTTCTGGGAGAGGTAGGAAAATGAAATCGCCTCAAACTACACGGGTCGTTGCGAGAAGGTCATCCATCAGAAGCTGCAGCGAAAACCTCAGCCTCAGCATGCCATGGTCTTGGACGATCTGGACTTATCACTTCTGAACAAAGGAATCGCAAAGCACTTGTCACAGAGCAGATGAGACCTCACATGGGACGTTTTGGACCTGTCACATGGACTGAACTAAGTCCCAACTTACAAAGTGAGACAAGTGAAAATGAGATGATAATATTATTTGTCAGGTTGCATTGTGGCTGTGACTAGAATAAAAGTGGTTTTCAACAGATCTGATTTGCAGCATATATTCAATTAATTGTACAAAACGTGTATATTTTACACATGGTGCACTATTATGCAATTAATATAAAAACAAAGCGAGCAGGTTCCCTCCCTGGGGAGAAGGACAAAAAGAGGGGAGGAACAGAAACAAATATGGTTGCAATAAATGCTCACATTTATGCACATGACTGCCTTTTGATTTTATCATAAAACCACAAGAGTCAGCGTTTTTCTATGTCAAACAGACTTCTACTTTGTTGTTATAAAATCATCCATTACTGCTTAGGTCTGGCTCATAAGCTGCACTCTCTAAAATAGTAGTGCACCGCAAAATAAAGTTTATTTGCATCAGACGAAGGAAGGCTGCCAAAAATAGGACACGATCATCTTGTGCGAGTATGTAGGTGCGCGCGAGTTCCTCGCTAACATCCACAGGACGAGGTCTGTGTCCTGTTTTACGTCCCCCTCCGTTTATTTTACTGTCATCTTTGTTGCCTCTATGCAAATACAAAGACAAGAACCACTTCTGAGTAAGTGTCCCTCTGCCAGGCCTGCTGGGTAACTGACCCCAGTGTTTATAAAAATAAACGGACATTTATGAGCCATTTACAAGCCACTTGAATCAAGTGGAATGACTGGCCTCAATTTTGAATGAGTTTATTGTAATAAAAGTTGAGGCTGCTCTATGATATTACCATTAACCTGTCTCCTGGCTCCACAGCTATAGCCCAAGTACAGACTCTTTGGTTCTGCTATTGACTCCCACCAGGACATTGCTTAAGAGATCTAAAGAGAAGTGTTTATCAGATGGGGGGACTCTGCCCTTGAGCTTGTCCCTGCAGTTAGATTCACCATAACAATGTCTATCAAGTGATTTGTGGAACATTTAAAAACGTTTATTAATTCTTTTTTTTTTTTTTTCAGCTAATGGAAACATGGATAGCTTTAAACAATGGGTTAAAGAAATATAAAACAGTCTAACAGATGAACTTTGTATAATAGTTTGTTCAGGTGTGGTAGAAATGTGGGACGTGGGCAGGAACTAACAGCTGTGCTTTATGTGAGGCACTTTCTGACATCTTTGTGCTGTTGAAATATATATATATA
>BJFM01000833.1:0-68950 GCA_016586285.1 Arothron firmamentum
TATAAGAAAAGACTTTTAGCACATTCCCATTGTTTTAAATAGGTGAACCACAAAAGCGCGCATTAGTTCACCGCATCACTTAATAATAGAGACCTGAGAGTCGTACGTATAGCCAACGTTAGTGGTAAAATATAAGTTCTTCTCACCTGTCCTCCTATTGTAATGTCGAAGAATACCACCGGGTTGCTGGGATTTGACGGCTGGATGGACATTGTGACACTTTATAACCTCAGATAAAGAATGTAACTGTGCTAGTTTGTCCAACTACACGCTTCAATTTTGATTGTGGAGGAAGCCATGGACGAACATGAACTACGGCTCGTCATGTGGGACAAACACCATCCTACTAACGAATCGCGATTGTAAATTGTAAGAGTAATGTGCCCCCTGTTGGCCACCTCAGACATCTTTGGACTTTGTCTTTTATTGGAAAGTCAGATTGTTAAAGTCTTTTTTACATGTTTTTTTATGTTCTTGTGAGAGCCTTTTTATGGTTAACCAAAGTTTAAGTAGAGGCCTTGAAGGATCCTGTCAGACAGAGCCCTCCTCAGTGGCCATTGTCAATAACATCCAAACCCAGGTCACCACTTGAAAACATAGCGATTGTCAAATACTTTGACGTTAAATATACATTTAAATGCAAATATATTAAAGACTCAACATTGAAAGACTTGCAGAAATTTCTTATTATGGAAACATTAAAACAAACTTGTGATTAAGGCAAATATTACTTAAAATTACATGGCTGAAACCACTGGAATGGGTGAGATTTTAGAATTTGCTGTTTATTTGGATAATCTTCAGCATTAATGATGCTCTGTGATAAAATTAATCTATTCAATGTGACAAAAATAAACGAGATCAAAAAGGGTGAAAAAACCTTGAATGGAGAAGAACTATATCAGCCCATGTAGCATCTCACAAAAATGACTAAATACAGTTTCTGTAACTTTTATTTACTCAATAAAACTCAATTCACAATTGACAGAAAAGATGTTTTTTTCAAAATAATAAAGAAACACACATGGTAATCAGACTAAAAATATGATAAATGACGTACTAAAGCACCACAATTAAAAAAATGTAGATTCAAAAGTGACACCATAGTGAAAAGAAAAAAAAGGCTTTCAGGAAAGACATTTTTATGTAAAGTAATGTGGTTTTTTAACATTGACTCCATATTCTGAGAGAGCAGGCGCAAGGTCCTCCATTGTCAGGGTGTACTTCTTATCCTACAGAGAGGGACAGATGAATCAGAGTTAATAATTAGCTTGATCAATAGCTTTCACATAAAGCAACGTCAAAATAAATGTTACATTTAATGCAGAACTTGAGCTAAATGTTAATTCTCTGCTTTCTGAGCACACTAACTGTAATTTAAATTAACACTTTAAGTTTTATCATTCGTCTGACATTTACAATATCTCTACATATTATTTACAGAGCTAAAAGCTCCAAATATAAATGCAGATTCCTATTTAATGTCTCACAGATTCTTAGCAATTAAAAAAATCCTGTCTATATTCTCAAGAGAAGAAACTATCCATTAACAAAACCCGCCACAAAAACACTGACCTTTGTCTTACTCCTTGAGCTGCCTGAAGCCGTGCCCTTCATTTTACAATACTGCAGAGCGTCATTGGCAATGTCAGAAATGAATTTCTGAGAGGCGAGGGAGATCAGGCGGATTCTGAATGCACAAAAAAAGACAAAATATGAAGTCAGAATCAGATCTGTTGCTTTAGCAAATGTTCTAACAGTGCAATGCAGAGATATTGCACACAGAAGATCTTTTAACACAAAAGTACCTTATTTGCAATAAAATACTCAATGCACAGCAGATTTAGGTTAATGGTATCAGCTTCTGGTGTCTACTGTGCAAACACTGTGGTGGAGATACAGTAAAAAAAAAAAAATTAAATAAAACATAATACAGTCATTGTAGCACTTACATTCTTGGATCAGAGGCCTCAAAGCCAGCCCGGTTGAGGTAGTAGCCTGTCACTGCATCAGGAATCTGAAAAATAATGAACATGGGCATTAAAACACTCATACAACTAATGGTTAAGGAGAGCAGTACGGTAGCATGTATCTTATGTGATGACAAACTTTGACGTGAGAACAACAATATATTAATTATAAATGACTTTAGTGTCCGATTGCTGTGACGCCAGCTGTTGAATCGCAAAAAACCCAATATGATTGCTTATATACACATTCATTTATGTAGGAAGTTCTTTTTCTGGCAACATTGCTCTATTTTGTCAAGACAGAAACTCACTGTAGGGGTGTACTCTTCCAACTGCATGAGAAAATCTGCCAGAGGTGTGGTTGAGACGGCAGACTTGACATCTCCATTGGCGATTCCACCGGGAACATAGACCCCATTGGAGACTGTTGTATCAGCTGACGGTGTCACTATAGACGCTGAAGCTGAAACAGCGTACAAACTTAACCTGTTGTCGCATACGTGTTGCACAAAATGATCAGCAATTTCAGCGTCTTCTGTAACGTTATGCAACGTGACAATCAAAGAAGCTGTCTAAACTCAGTAGAATAACAGTCACAACACTTTATACCACCGAACGGTGGATTTAAGAAGAGCCTGTCACAAACTTACCATTACTCGTGGCTGGAGGGATGCTGCTGGCGTTTTCTGTAGTGTTTTCATTAGCGATACAATTGCTTGAAGTTGAAGATGTCGTAGACGAGACCCCAGTTGTGACAGCTTGATTAGCGTTATCCATATTCCTGGTGCGGTTGTTAGCTAACGCGCTAATCTTTGCTAGCTACCACAAAGACACGTACGACTGTGTTCTAAAACACAATCCAGCGCGGTATGATCCCACCAATAATCAACAATAAAATGTTGTATGGTGTTTTAACGTTAGTGTTCTTTTACTAATTTATAAATTAAATCATAAAATCCAGTTACTACTTGCCGTTAGAAAGCTAAGCTGCTACCCCTCAGCAGTTAGCTGCGAAGCTGGTAGTGACACGTGACGTGACCCAGTGCGTTTGTATCGGATCTGACGGAAATAAACGAAGGTTTTCGAAGATTGTAGTAGTAACCTGACTAGAAATCGGCTTATTATTATTATTTTATTTTTTTTTGCTATTGCCATCTAAATCTGTATAATTTTGCTTACTTTATTTTTTTTTAAAAGGGGCCAAGTTCCACACAATTAAAAGATAAAGGCAATAAATGTTGTCTCTATTTTAATAGAAGCTAACTTTACCCGGACTGACATATGTCTTTGCCCTCTGAATGGCTTCAGACTGCGACCTGTAGGGGGCGACACTCTGCATTAAGGAAGTGAGCGTGTTGTGCGTGGTTGTTCTTTTGTGTTTTTTTTTTTCTCATACATATTATGAGCATTGTGGTTGGTAGGTAGGTAGCTGGCTACCAACCAACCAACCACCTTGCTCATAATATGTATAAGCAAGGTGGTTGGTTGGTCGGTAGGTAGGTAGGTGGGTAGGTAGCTGTCCCAATTCACTTCGGGACAGAACCGCTAACCGTCCAGAATAGTTGTGGACTTTTAATCGGCTCGCAGGCTGCGACAATGACGTCACCTGTCCGTGTGATCGTGGTAGGAGCTGGTAACCGTGGTGAAAACTATTCTTATTTTGCATCCGTCCACCCTGAACGTATGAAGGTAGGTGTGCGTGACCTGACCTGATTGTGGAAGCTCTTATTTGTGATAGAGCATGAGTGGTGTCCCTTCATTTGCAGGTTGTTGCGGTAGCTGATCCAAGGAAATTCGCCCGGACAAAACTCGGAAAACAGCACAGCATTGGGGAAGAAAACATATTTAAAGGTTTGCATAAGATAAAGCACATTTTGAATTTTGAACAGCCTTTCCATTGCAACTAATAGCCGCTGGTTGAATTAGACTGGCAGTGTGTGGTTGAAAGGGAGAAGTTTGCAGATGCAGTCATCATTTGTACCCCAGACCGCATACATAAGGTAAATATGTAACCAGAGTATTACTGTTTCCTTCTTCTGCGTGCATATCATTTTTATTTTATTTTATTTTATTTTATTTTATTTTTTTTAATTCCTTCCAGGAGCCTGCAGTGGCTTTTGCAAAAAAAGGATACCACATTCTGCTGGAAAAGCCCATGGCAGTGAGTCGATTTGAATGGAACTTTGTTGCGATCACATATTTATTTTGACCAAAAAAAAAAGGCTTCTAGTTCATGTATGTTTTGCTATTTTTAACTTTTAAAAGACATTAATTCGTACTTTTCAATAAATTAAATATATAACTAAAAGTGGAAACAATTATAAAAACAAAAATTCATTTTGTGTTTATATAATTTTAGACAACAGTGGAAGATTGCCAAATGATTGTGCAGACTTGCATTCAGAGCGGAGTCATGCTGTCAGTGGGTCATGTTCTCCGCTATGATCCAACCATCCGCAAGATAAAGGTCAATATTTGTCAATTTACTGCTTCGTCCTTAAATACTCTAAAACGAATTAAGTGAATTCAACGAATCTGATTTTAGTGTTCTTTATTTATTCTGGTTTTAGTTGAACATATATCATTCATTGGTTCATCTTATTTAGGAGCTGATAGATGCTGGGGCCATTGGGGATATCGTTCACATTCAGCACCTTGAGCCGGTAAGGAGGCAGAATGTAAATTAATATAAGAATTATACTGTATCAAGGCTCCTAAATTCAGCCATGATATTTTTTTTTTTTTTAAATTATTATGCATTATTCAAATTCAGCCTGCTGAAAGACGTGTGTCCTTTTGTAGGTTGGTTTTTACCACTTTGCACATTCATTTGTTCGTGGAAACTGGAGGAATGAGGCTGAGAGCTCGTTCTCTCTTTTGGCCAAGTCGTGCCACGACATTGACCTGATCCATCACTGGGCTGGAACTCGCAGGTAAACTTCAAGGAATATTAACACGCAAGCCGAGCAGATGTCATCATTAAAACATGTTGATCTTTTGCACCTACGCCGCCGTTGTTAACCTGCAGGTGTCTGAAAGTGTCATCATTTGGATCCCTCAGCCTCTTCAGAAAAGAAAACAAGGTGTGTGGGGGCCATCTGAATGTGTGAGCTAATACAATTTTTTTTTTAATGCCTTTGTCAAGAAAAAAAAGGGGGGAGCAAAAAAAAGAGGCAGGGCAAAATTGGATTTGTAACTATTTTTCTAAGCCAACAGGTGCTGCTGATCGCTGTCTGGACTGTCCCATAGAGACAGACTGTCCATACTCTGCATGCAAAATATACCTGGACAGGGTCAAACAGGTACAGAATAAACGTCCACAGTTTACTGCACAAACTTAATGTTTTAACAGAAAATCATCATTTTATATGTGTTACCCGTGTTGGGTGTGCTAGGGTCACACTGACTGGCCCGTGTCAGTCATATGTGCAAACACCTACCCAGACATCGAGTCAGTGACTGAGGCTTTGCAGACTGGACCATACGGCCGCTGCATCTACGCTTGTGACAACGACGTCTGCAGCAATCAGGTGGGAAAGAACTCAAAAGTTTGTATCATAGCCACCTATAAAAATGTCTTTTCTAAGCAGAAATGCAGATGCTGGAGATATACAGATTAGTTTCTATATGTTAGTGCTTTGATGAGCTGGCTCCTAGTTCTTTCCCTTAGATAGATGGCCACTGATTTGTGACTCTTTTCATCATCAGATTGTGAACATGGAGTTTGAGGGGGGAGTGACAGCAGCCTTTACGATGGTGGCATTCACTGAAGAAATATGCCAAAGGAAAACAAGCATTTATGGCAGCAAGGTAGCAAGAAAACACAGTGTGTTTATTTTTTCATGAGATGTTGTATTTTTCAATAATACAATAATAGCGAAGGGTTATTACTTAAAGTATACAGCATGTATAAAGGGCTTGTGGCCATTCAATCATTCTAATAAGATCTGATTTGATGTTTTTAAACCAGTGTCAGAAGAAAATGACAACGCATCAGCACCAACTGTGTCTACCCCAGTCTGCAGGAGCCAAAACCTTTCTTTTAAAAGAATATCAGTTGACGTTTCCCTGTGCTGATTGGACTTTCTTAGGGAGAGCTGTCATACGATGGCCAACGCATCCGCGTGTTTGACTTTCTAACCCAGACGCCAACGATACACATCGCACAAGATGACACACCTGCGAAGTTCGGCATGGGCGGTCATGCGAGTGGAGACTACAATTTAATCAGTGCCTTCATTTCTGCTGTGGCGGTGAGTGATCTTTGCCGCTGCTGTGCTTCCCCACAGAGCTTTTTTCCAGTTTCCTGTTTGCCCGTTAACATTACTGACACAGCTGTTTGATTAACCCTGCGTGTTTTTGTGAAAGCAGAACAATGATCCATCCCACATCCGCTCAGGTCCGGAGGAGACACTGATGAGCCATTTGCTGGTGTTTGAAGCTGAGCGTTCGCGTCTGCAGAGCCGAGTGGTGTACTGTGGTGAAACTTACCAACAGAAAGAGATAGAAAAATGACAATATCTGTGGTAATCATGATCTCTAGAAGTGGCCTCTAGAAGGAGTTGGTGAGCTGTAAGATGTCCATTTGAATCGGTCTTAAACACTGTGGTTCTGTTAACTTTAACAACTTAACAAGCAGCTTTCCAATAAATATCTGACCGAATATTCCATCTGATGACCCCTCATGACTCTCCTTTGCCACAAACATCTCAATATAGTAGTTCATAGCCAACGTCCTGTTTTTCTGAGTAGTTTGTCAAGGGGGCTTTTTGTTGTCATTCAAAAATGATATATTTTTTTCTGCTTACACATTACTACTATTAACATTTTTGAACAGAAGATGGCGCTGTTTAGCTAAAAGTCCACATTGGCCTGGAGCAGCAGGGTCACCTGTCCGAGAGCCAGAAAATATCCAACTGAGGTGGAATAATATGAATAATTAGGTATGTGCTTGAAAATAAATGAATGAAAGTATGGCAACAGTTTGTGAGAAAGGTATTTACAATTAAAACTTTTATCAGCTCAATGAGTGAGGCTGCATCCTCAGCTGATTCTCTACACACACTCCTTACATTATAGAATATTGTAATTATTATTATTTTATTTTATTACAGCCATATGTAAACTTATTAAGCAGGTTTAAAGTTAATTAATGTGGTTCAACTATTATCATTGTTCAACTGTTGGCACCATTAAAGGCAGCACAGCTCCACAACATTTAAGTCATACTCTATCACGAAGGGCGGTGTCTTTCTTAACCGCACAGCGTCCAGGGTATTGACAGCAACTCCACGCCATGATGGGACCTTGCAACACATGTTGGGATGACTAATTCTGCTGTGTTCTAGAGGCTCCTTACCCTGAAGTCTTTCTGACTGGGATGACATGAGTATACAATTGCTTTGCCAACAGATGTGTAGATTAAACTAGAGAAATGAAGGAAAGATTTGATTTATTGCCAGGATAAGATTGCAGGGGTGTAAGTGTGGGCACGCCTTTGGGCAACGACTCATTTTCCACATTATGTCATCTGCCTCATAATTGTTGTACTTGGTTTCCGGTATGAAGGTGTCCTAAGAAATATAGGCCATGACCGTTTTGTCTTTTATTTTACGGAGTAATTAAAATCAGCCTAATCACTAAACATAAAACCGACTCATACTAGTACGAGGGGGATAAGTCACCGAAGCCAAGACAGATAAACTGGCAGCGTGCGCTTGGAGAGAAGTTTGCAAACTGAGTCAGCAGCTGTATCCTTGAATGACTCAAGCAACCCTCCAGAGGGCCCTGCCCTCAGTGCTCCCTTACGTGGAGGCGAGCAGAGCGCTGTTCATGCAAGGCCTTACCTCACAGCAGCATCATTTCCACCCGATTCAGTACAGACTGCAAACAGACAAAAGCAATAGTGAAGAACATTTTCCACTGATGGTTGCTGCGGCGTCAGAGGGATTAACTAACCTACATATCCTGTCAATCCCGCTGTGACTTACAGTATACAGAAATGGGCTGATCTTCCACATGCGTGGTGGTAACAGCAAGTTTAACACTTTGAAAATCTCACAGTTCTTTCACTTTGTATTTCCTCCCTTGCAAGACCAAAATCTGCCATCCAGGAAGAACGGGAGGAGGTAAAGAAGAATGGAACCAATAAACATGCTGGAGTTTGGCTCGCTTGGTGACTCACCAGGAAACGATGGGGCGGGAGTGAACGTAAAGTGAGCAAAGGGAGGAAGGTGGGAGTGCAGGGAGGGATGAAATGAGAAAAAGAGGAATACTGGCTTAGTTACGCGACAGGATTCTAAGATAATGTTGTGGCAGAAGGACAGTGCCGTTTCAGCCACGGTTTCGAAAGACGTTTGATCACAGATCACAGATGGCCTTGATTACCACACACACACACACACACACACACACACACACACACACACATGGAAAATACAAAAAAGGACTGAGGTTAAGTGGTGATTCAAAAAGACTTTGACCTCACTGCAAAGCCAAGCAAATATAGACTTTACTCAATGGGAAAACATTCATTTTGTCCATGTCCCATTGAGCAATCTGGTGGTGGTGTTTACGGTGTTTAATGACAATCCAGTCATTTCAAACAAGTCTAAAAACACCCTCTTTTTATACTTTTAACACTGTTGCCCACTTGAATGTTGGGAGGTGGTGAAGCTGCCCAAGCCTTCAGAGATGTACCCATGGGTAAAGAATCACTCTTTTCATCTCCTGGGCCCTGCTGTTCGTTTGAAGCTGCCACCGTGAAATCAGATGTGACGCGGCCACTTCCTCTGCAGCTTTGCCCCCAGACTCTATTGTGCTTCACTCTGGGGAAAAAAGAATGTCCTTGTCTGCATTGGGGGAAGTGTTGTGTTGTGTCTTATATAATCATTTTGCTTAATTACCATGGCGTCCGAATCAAGGTCCAGATGAACGGTCTGGTTTTAGGAGTTTCTCAGCTACTGTATCAGCTGTCATCCATCTTCACACTGTCCTCCTCTTTCTCCCTGTGGCCTTCAGCTCTTTGATAAGTGAGCTGTTTCCTCACAGGACAAGGGCAAAGGTCATGTGGGAAGCCCACTCAGACACTGAAGGAGGTCGATTCCTTCCCAACCCCCCCCCCAGATCCTTGTCAGACCAATCTATTAAATTAGAAAAACAGCCTTTTCTGTGGATGGTTACTAAGTAAGTTTGCCGACATAAGTATGTTTTTATAAGCTCCACCCTGCACTTCTCCCTTCAGAATTTGAGTCATTTATCAGGGTTTAGCAGCAGAAACATGACTGTTTTGGGTCAGGCTGAAGGAAGTGGTGGGTGGTGGCAATGAGCTGTAGTCAGGTAGGAAGGAGAGCACGGATGTTTCACCAAGCCTTCTTTTTTAATTTTGTGTAACAGCTCCCAGCGTTGACACATGGGGGATGCGACGCTCAAACATGCCACACATGTTAAAGGAGCGCAGCAGCAAGCTCATCTGTGTGTACGGCTGCAGCAAGACTGCTGTAATTACTATTACATGTTTATACACAGCTGGTTCCTCTATAAGAGAATCCCCTATGTCAGCATGTCAGCACGTCAACCTACACAAATGTATTTACCATGCAACATGTATGTCGCATGGTAAATACATTTGTTCTCATTGTCATTGTCTTTCCAGGCAACATTAGCAGGAGGCAGACATTTCTGCTTTTCAGTTCAATGAAGAATTACTTAGTTCACTTTTGAGTTGGTGCACATTGACACTGCTGCCTTTATTTTATTGCTTTTAATTACTTTTCAGCAAGAAAGTCTTGTGTAAAGATTTGGAAACCATATTTCAAAACTGCCGATATAATTTTTTACTCAGAATCCTGAGTACAAACATAACAAAATCTGAACCGACGGTGAGAAACTTGAGCTCTGTATTTTTTCTTTCACGTTTCCTTTATTGTCTCCCATAATTTGCAGGTCACTTGAGCCAAAAAGAATGCATTTTTAGTGACTTTTCTGTCACGATGATTGTGTCAATGAAGATTTCTGAAAACATGATATTGTTGAGTTTGTTTGGTTTTTTTTTGGAGCACTGATGCTGGATGTTTCAGAACTCTAATCGTTAGTTTTCTCTGCTTTAACCTCAGCGATTCCAGGCTGTGATCGAAGGGCTTTTAGTCCACATTTGATGGTCCGTCTTTAATCTCGCATAAGGGAGTTCCTTCAGAGCGATCCATCACATTTCTGAAAAACAGGCAAGAAGGGTATGTGTGCTGGGGGGGGGGCTGTACACATGTGGGAGGTGGGCTTCTGACTGCACCGCCAGCTGTGAGGGACGAAGGTCTGTCAGAGCAGGAAATGACTTGACCTTCCCGTTGGGAAACAACAACCCCCGCTGCTTTGAACATCCTGGGTCACTACGAGCGCCTACGAAGGGCGACGCAGCAGATTATTGCTAATCCAGGCAGCAAGAGTGCAGATGCATCAATACTGAAAAAAAAAAAGAAGAATAACCTTAGGAGTCTTCTAATACATTATATTGGAAAACAGCACTGCACATCGCTGCATTTGATGTGAGTTCACTGAGACGATACGTCAGGTACTTCTTCACTTCTCATGAGCTGATTTGCTTTTATTCATTTCGCATCTCTGCAAAATCGCACAAAATGTGACAGAATTCCGAGAAGTCACATTCTCGTATGCTGAAAGGAGCTTAGGTTTGCCACTGGACTGCGTTCCAAGTTTCTCTTGATTTGACCTTTTGTATTGATTACCAGGAAAATAAAATCTCCCTGGATGACGGTGCACCCTTGATTGGCAAGATAAAGAACGGTTGGCACTCACTTCCCTGTATTTTTGCAAAACCAGCCCCTTTGTCCTTGTGCTCCTCTCAGCGTGGGTGAACACAAACAGACAGTGCAGTCACCCTCAGAACAAGTCCCGTCCACCGGGAGAAGACTGGCAGTCTCACTCCTGTTGCCCTCTATCAGTTCTTCATTGTACTTCAGCCAAATGCCACCCACACGCTCACCGACTCCCACACAGGTCAAATGAAAAACGTTTACGACATCACGAAGGCCGATTTCCCAACCTCTTATCACAGAACCATGGCCAAAGCTCCCATCTGCAAAAAGGAAAAGTGCAGAAAATTCTCCCATGTGCACTTTGGGCAAGGCACTAATAGCTAGTGGGTTGAAAAAACAGAGTTTTATGTATTGGATATCCTTGACAAAGAACATTCTACAAGAAAACAGCAATTTGTTTTAGTTTTCTCCAAAAACTGATCATAGCTTTAGCTAAAAATTACTGGAGATACTTTGAGGAATTATTAACATTTTGTTTGTTCAGATGAGGCACTGACCTGATAAATAAGAACAACATTCACTCCCAATGCCAATCAGTCAATCAAGATTACATAACTAAAAAAATAGATGAGGTGACTGACTTTCTTTTTTAAAGAATATTCTATTTATTTGCCAAAAGGTAAAGATCCTTTTGGGACAAGTCCGATTCGTTTTGCAACAACTGGCTGAATGTGAACACAAAGTTTAGATCTCCCTTGTCAGAATTAGTTGATCATCCAAATTGACACAGATCCACTGGCAGTCATACATGCACTTAGCGTGTTTGACCGATGTGTTTCAGAGCATGAGCTGCCCCTTTTGTTCTCTTTTTCATTCTGCCACATTTCATTTCAAATGGCAGAATGGTGCCACTTTTAATGTGACAAGTAATTAAAGTAATGAATAAAGTTTAGTTTTGGAGACTAAAAACAAAAATTGTTATTCTCACTCTTTAAAACCATGTCAGTTTTTTCTTCTTCTTGTTATTATTATTATTATTATTATTATTATTATTATTATTATTATTATTATTATTATTATTATTATTATTATTAGTAGTAGTAGTAGTAGTAGTAGTAGTAGTAGTAGTAGTAGTAGTAGTAGTAGCAGTAGTAGTAGTAGTAGTAGTAGCAGTAGTAGTAGTAGTAGTAGTAGTAGTAGTAGTAACAGTAGCAGTAGTAGTAGCAGTAGTACTGTTATTTGAATGAAAATGTGGTGCTTAGTAAGGCTTGTGCGGGTTTGCTCTTTGGTATTTTATTTCTTTAAGACCGATCTGGGTGGAGTTACAGTAACGCGTCTGGGGCGCGTTTATGAGGCGACGTGAAAAATCGCGTCACCCTGACAAATGACTCGAAGCTTCAGTGTTGTTGCTAGAGGAGGATGTGCACATGGTTCTGGTGTCTCTGGGAGACCGCACTTATTAAGATAGTCAGTGCTAAATCGAGTTTTGTCAGTTTGGAGACAAGAACAGATCAACCGTGCCCAGGTTCACGTGATGGATACTGCGCTTCCAGGGTGAGGATTATTCGGTCTAACCGTGACAGCACAGCGATGTTAGATGGGAAACTCACATAAATCTGTTTTAGGGATTATATGTTCTGTACGCAGCGGAGTCTGTTTAAACTTATTTCAAAGCGACAGTCAAGGTTTTTTTTTTTGTTTGTTTGTTTGTTGTTTTTTTACGTGCGCTGGAAATTAGGTGAAGTTTGAACCATTACGCGGACCGAAGACTGTCTTCAGTTTGAGTGTTTTATATTTTTAGATTTTGGGATGATCAGTAGCTGTTTATGCCGGTTCTGTACGTGTGCTGGGATGATAAGCCAAAATCAGCGGGACAGCTCGCTGCCCTGGTCCGCTGAATGGAGCCCCAACGCGACCGGACTGCGGAACTTTCCCGACCGGCCGCTAGGGGGCGCTGATATCTATCTCTATCTTATTCTATCTATCTATCTATCTATCTATCTATCTATCTATCTATCTATCTATCTATCTATCTATCTATCTATCTATCTATCTATCTATCTATCTGTCTGTCTGTCTGTCTGTCTGTCTGTCTCTCTGTTTCACTGATTCTCCATTATAATATTTTCAAATGCTTTTCTTAATTGTGTAATTTAAATCTTATCCTGCAGCTCTTCATTTACCACTAACACAGTTTAGCATTTTTTTTTCTGCTCCGGTTTCCAGGTAATTTCAACACCTGTTTCCTGAAACAAACCAGTAAACTCCTACAAGTAACAGACAAACCATCAATAAACTAATATAGAGATGATTCATATCCAAACAGACATCGTACCCATTATTGAGTAAACTGTAGTTTAGGAACAGATTAAAGCAGCAACCAATGATTCACTCTTACTCATTGTTAGAACTACAGTTTGAAAGGTTTGAATTTAAGGTTATGTTTTGTAAATTACACAACACAAATGTGTAATAAATTGTTGGCTATGTCGGAACAGGGTTAGTCTATTCTAAGAAATCGAATGTGGGAGTTAAACTGTTGACTTAATCATTGCGCTCTTAAACACGTTTTAAATTCAAATGTACCAAGGTGTACCGCTGTGTTTCTGCTGGATTGTGATTATGTAATTTATAATCAGAATTTTATTGACCAACCTAGAGCAGGGCCATTGCACATTTAAGTCTTTTAACTGAGTACACAAGAAATAGTAAGAGCGGCCTGTACGCTTGCGCAGAACGCAGCTCTTATCTTCACAAGATGGATTTTAAGTATTGTGCACTTTAATGTCGTAGTGGAGACATTTACAATGAAGTTACAGCAAACATAATCTGTGAGTGGCTGTTTGACTTTTAAGATAGCAAGTGGAGGATATAAAGCACATTGTTTATGGCCGCTCAGTAATCGAATCATTGGTAGAGATCTTGCCAGTGAATGCCTGAATAGGGGAAGCGGGAACAGCCAAGGACAACAAACCCTTTTCGAGCCTTTGGCTTGTCTTTTCAACAGCACCAACACTCAGGGCCCTCTGGCGAGGCGCTCTGTGGCGCGGACTCATGCCTTAGCCGTGCGTCTGCGTCTCCATGGCGTGTCTACGGTCCGAACCTCATGGGAGAGTTCACTCGGACTCGCTCCACTGCACACCCAAGCGACACAAAGGCCCATTCAAGCCCCAGAGTGGCTTCGTTCATGAATGCTGAGTACTTGCTGGTAGAATTCCCGATTGTTCCGCGTCCTCCATCTCTGGGGCTCGCTGGCGGAAATGACGCCACGGTCGGTTGGTTTAAGGATGACATAAATATGCAAATAGATGCCTGGCCGACTGTGTTGTGCTTGTGTGGCACTTGCGTGTGTGTCGTTAACCTTCCACGTTTGAACATTAAGAAACTGTTAATTGTCATAGCTTGATAGAGCTAAAGCGTCTAAGGGGCTGTGTTTTAGCAAGCAGAATTAAACGCGGAGCATCACAAGAATGCTACACAATTAGCCCCTGTTGCAAGGGTGTGTACGGCAGGTTTCAGCGCCAGTGAGCAGGAGAGGTGAGACGTGCTGCTGCCCTCCCACATTTGACCCAGAGGTTGCGCAATAGCCTTCACATCTGACAAATGGCCTTAAGCTGGAACCACAAAGAAATACAGAAGCTAGCTGCAGCGGTTGTGAGAGTTGTCTCTTTAGGGGCTGAACCTAAAACGGCGTGATGTATTTTGAGTTTGTGATTACTGTTTTTTCCATATTAATGGCCTAAACATGAGCTTTGGTTAGTTACTTGAGGTTTTCTTTTGGATGCTCTCTCCTGACCTTTCGAGCTTCTTGTAAGGATGAATGCATGCAGTGGGGGGTGGGGGGGGGTGGAGGGCTCTATGGACTCGTGCTTCAGATGTCTGCTGCTTGTATCGTGTTTATAGGCATTTCACACTGATGGAGGTGTGACCAGATCAGGAGACGATGTCACACAAAAGCCAAATGTTTCTTGCCTGTGAAGTCTGCTGTTCCAAGATGGCATGTTCTACTGTTCCTCAGGACACAAATCATTTTTTTCTCTGTCTCTCTCTCTGTCTGTCTGTCTGTCTCTCTCTCTCTCTCTCTCTCTCTCTCTCTCTCTCTCTCTCTGTCTCTCTCTGTCTATCTCTCTCCAACAGTGTGTCCAGCTGGCTGCAGTAGAGCTGTGATGGCTTTGGTGGAGCTGACCTGCGTTGGAGTTCTGCACTGAGACCCTAAAGACCTTCAGGATTTTAAAGAAAACAGTTTCTGCCTCAATATGACCAAGAATCTGAACAAATTCTGGGGGCAAGATGACCTGAACAGGTACAAAAAACCCTCGCACAACCCAAAACGGCACAAACCCGAAGCAAACGTTCCTCCTTAATATGGTATCATTTCACTTTAGTCCCTTATATGTCTGAAAACAAATTTATAAAGTATTGGTTAATGAGTGGCAACAGGCCACATGACACCACCCCCAGCCCAGATTAGTAAGTGCTTTTATTGTTGAGGCAACTGTCACAAGACGACCTGAAAGCGTGAAGGGAAGCATAAAACCAGAGAGAAATTGTGCCAGGATGCCAGTCTAGGTTTACAAAGTGTACAAGAGAGAAAATAGGAAAAGAAGAAACACAAGGGAAAAATAATTGCAACAGTGATGAACACGCAGAGAAGGTTATTAGAACTAAAACATTAGATGCAGGAATGAGCAGCTTACGAAACTATTACATAACACCGCCTACACCAGGAGCAGCGCATACATGCTTTTCTGTACATGTGTGTCCAGCTTGTTATTTCACAAATAATGACTGACTCGTGTCGGGTTATGTGCAGGAATGATTTACACGGACACGGCTCTGTATGGATTTCTCAACCTGTTTTCCTTTGCAGAATGTGCTTTGACGTGGAAAACAACCCGACGGAGCTGCAGCAACCACAGGGCGCCACGGCATTTAACTGTAAGCCAAATAAGTCATTTTTCAGACTTGTTTTTTTTTTAATGTCTGGTGGTTTTATAATTCCCAGACTGTGTTAATACCAGTTAGTATAACAAATAGAATAATGAAATGGCCATTTTCTAAATCTTGCCTGGTGGCTTTATTTATTTCTGTCTTTTCGTTAAGTTTCAACACCAAAATTTAGCAACTTTTCAGTCGCGCCAGTCTAAATTTGTGCTGGTTGCGCGGGGCTGCGTAGGAGGACTAAGCCTGGTGAATGTGAAATGGAAAGTCATCGCTCCCCGATCACCAGCTGCTCCTGCAGTCCTGGGCACAGCGGATGTTTCCGTAAAGAAGGACACAGGAAGCTCTTATCTGCTGATAATGGCGATTCCTGTGGTAGTCAGGGTGTTGTGGCTGAT
Organism: Arothron firmamentum; assembly: GCA_016586285.1. Classification (NCBI taxonomy): domain Eukaryota; kingdom Metazoa; phylum Chordata; class Actinopteri; order Tetraodontiformes; family Tetraodontidae; genus Arothron; species Arothron firmamentum. Next base: position 16,081 of record BJFM01000833.1, read on the forward strand.
GTTTGACAAAGGCGGCGATGGGTTGAAGATGATTTCGGCATGTTTTCACTCCGGTTTCCTGTATGATGCTTTCAACAAACCCCCCCCTTTTTTTTTTTTTCAAAGAACAGCGAGCAGCCCACTCCCCCTGGTGTTTTTACCATCCCACACCATGACTACAGTGTGTTCCCCCCACGCTGCAAGTTGTTTTCCATGTTCCTTCCTCTGAGAATTGTTTCCACTCTGAAGGAAACAACACCGATAGCAGAACCTTGTAGAAACAGCAGCGATAGCAGGGTGCGCAGTAAAAGCCCTGATGTCGTGGTAAACACGGGATGTTTTTTTCTCTGCAGGTAACAGCTCACAGGCTCCTTTTCACCCCGACCCTTTTCGCCCAAGCCGGCGTTCCAATGAGACGCTTGGGCTCCACGAGGGAGACCAGGTTGTCCCTTCCTCGCACAGATGGACAGTGTTTCGAAGCCAGAATCGAGACGTTAAACCCCTCCCTCCTCCGCCTGACCCCGAGGAGCTCATGTCTGATGAGGCAGCCGACAGCGAAGTGGAGTTTTTCACCAGCGACCAGAGGCGGCTCTTGCCCAAAAGTTGCCCCAAAGCCGTGTCCAGCGGCGGCACGAACAGAGACAGCGGCCAAGTGAATCCCGCCTACCAGGAGAGCTCAGTGCAGCCCGGTGGCGCTGGGGTGGGCCTCATGGCCTTCTCCTGGCCAGGCAGAGAGGAGGGACCACCAATTAAGGGAGCAAATATCTGGGGCCTCGAGAGAGAAGAGGACCAGCAGCAATCCTCCAGGCCGCGCTTATTTTCTGCCGGACCAGCTCCCCTCAGAGGCAGCGTGACATCGTGCCCAGCTGACAAGCCCCAAGTCCCCCCTCGTATCCCCATCCCGCCGAAACCCGCTGCTCTGTCAAAGGCTGTGGGTGCGAATGAGGAAGACAGGCCTCCCAAAATCCCTCCGAGGGTCCCCCTAGTCCCACCCTGCCCACCACGTACCCTGAGCCCCAGAAGCCTCCCGATTTACATCAACGGCGTGATGCCTGCCACGCAGAGTTTTGCTGCTAATCCCAATTATGTGAGTAAGGCATTACAGAGGCAGCCCAGCGAAAGAGCACCACCTACAGCTCAGTGCCCCCCCTGCATCGTGCCCATTTTGAAGGACGGCAGACAAGCCAGCAACACGCATTACATCCTCCTGCCTCCGGGTTGCCCGGCCCGCTCAGACAGAAAAGAAAGACACCTGAGCGAACCTGCCAGGATGGAAAACAGCAGTTTGTGGCAGAACGGATAAATAATATCGCTTCTGTCTGAAACATAGCAAGTAGAAAACTGTGAACGGCATCTGATAGAGCTTAACTATGTGGTCCGCTGTGTTTCAGAATGAAGACATTTTATAAAAGATTATTTTCACTTTCATTGAAAACAAAAATCCTTACCTCTGTGAACATATTTCAGTCACGGGTCACTTAATGTCTCTAAACTCATCACTATTAAGTCTAATGTGTTCACTTGCTCATATCATATTAAAAAGTGCGCTAATGTTAAAAAATAATTACTGTACGTACAAGCTGGGCTTGTACCGAACATTTCCACTCGCGCATCAGTTTGTACGACAATGCTGCTGGAAATCTTCATGTATTGATAGATTTATCGTGAAGGGGAATCATTTTAGATTTACAGCAGATTTCCATCCATGAAAACATGCAACATCCTGTTTTGTTTTGGTTTTTTTTAGGCTTTGCATTTTATGAAGTTTAATTTATTGGAAGTAAAAATCTGTTACATGGCGTTTCCATTAAGTTAATCATTAGATTGCAATAGTCCGTCATATTTTCTTTGCGTAACAAGCATATTTGATGCAGTGTAGGTGGAAACACGCCTTAAATCAACTGACTTCAAATTCATTATGACTAATTTAACTGCGTCTACAGTATTGGACTTTCTTTTGTTACATGGTGTGGAAAGCAACTTACATTTACGCTGTTGAGGTGCAGACTCAGGTTCGCTGCCTTTGTTACATCAACAGAAGTTCTCATGAAGGCTGTGTTGACTCACAATGGGATCATTCTAAATCTGTATTTTTAATCTATTTATGAAATAAAAATAATTTATTCTCTGTAAGTCATGTCTTCCTTGTTGCTTTTTTTATTTACTTCAAATGCTAATATCAAAGTCAAATTCTAAATTGTTACTCTAGAAAAAAAGGAATGGACCACACCTGGTTATAAAACATGTGTCTCAGTAAAGGAATAAAACAGCCAAATCGTTACTAAACTATTTTATTACTAAGATAAACAAGCAGTAAAGATGTACCATGTTCTCCTCCTGTTCAAAATAGCAACCAAAAACTTGAGGTTTTGAGACAAATTTTAATAGATAATTGACAGCTGTTTAAAAAAAAGAAAAAAAGAAAATGAAAAACATTGGCGCGGGACGATTGAGGTACACATACAAAATAAACACTAGTAGTAATGACTCTTACTTTCATCAGCAGCAGAGGAACAGTGTCCTTAAGTCTTAAATAACAATTTAAATCTTTAATCTTCTCACTCAACGTTCATTTGCCATCAAACCAAATGGCATTTGTGTATCATGGTGGATCAGTAGGTTAGAAAATAAATCATTGCACTAAGTCATGTGTATGTGTACTAATTATCCTCCGTCTACTTCCCCTCTTATTATTATTATTATTACCATTAGAACAATCCGGTCGAGGGAAAAAAAACTAGTTTCGCCTGACTTGGCTGAGTAAGATTCAAAGTTTTATAACTCTATTTGTTAAATGGCACAAACAAAAAAAAATTGTGTATGAAGTAATTCACTGGGCTTGCAAAATAAGTTAAAAAACCAAAACATAAAACCAGTTCTAATCCCTCCTATCGTCAACCCCAACCCTTGTTCCCTCACCCCTGCAGTTCCATGTGGGCCTTATTGAACCTCGACCTGTGTTCTCCAACAGGTATGTTCCTCAGTAGTCGCTCGTCGGGCTGGGAGGTCCTACGTGCAGCCTCGTGGGGGCTGACAGAGATGGGAGTTTGTTCGTCAGTCACGTTACCGCCAAGCTCGGTTGAGCAGTTTGACTTCTGCCAGCCGTTTGCTGATCATGGTGGCAAAGAAAAGGGCGAGGAGAACGCTACTGATCAGCATGTAGTCGTAGTCGTCTTTCAGTACATCAAACTGCTTTGAGGGATAGACCCGTGTCTGGAAGATGTCCAGACCATAAGCCACCACCTACAAGCAAAACCAGTAGTAAGTTCAGAGATACAGGTATATATATACTGTATATTCTGATGTATATTTATAATATGTATATTTAGGTGTGTAAGCCTACACTGGATCTTTTAACACACTGGTGTATCACCATGGATTTAGGTGAAATCACCTGCTCTCATTTACTTTTTACACAGTGGAATCATGGAAATGGAGCCATGATTGGAAATAAATAATCACCAAGATGCCCCCTGGTGGACAAACATGACCACATATACGTGATAAAGGATAGATAAAGGAAAATGGGTAAATATACAGTATATTAAGACAAAACAAATACACGTGTTTTATGAAAATATAAAGTATAATCACGATGTAACAATAATTGGGCACTTATATTATTATATTCTTCTCAAAAGAGTGACTCACCAAGCAGGTGGACTCCAGTCCGGAGGGGGCAGTGTAAATTCCTCTCACTCTCGACACAGACTGATTGTAGTTGATGAACCACTCAGTGCGGATCAACAATTCTGGTGCGTACGGTATCAGATTCTCTTCACTGAGGATAAAGAGTGTATGCCAAATTTGAATGATTTCAGCCTGTACATTTTTCTCTTTTCCAAATACCGAGTTGACATGTTCACTATGTTGAAATGGCTGAACGCAACCTCAATCGAAGGACTCACCGACTCTGTTCTGTTATTATTTCTGGTCTCCGAGGATCCAGGAACATCTTGGGTAATGACAGAATCCCTCCAGATGGCAAACCAACTGTGTGGAGAAAAAACATAAAGGAAAGTTGCCATTTAAAAATTCAAGGGGAAAATTCATTCCTGGCAGCCTGGCGCACAGTGCTAACACTCACTGAGCAGGTGGCGGCTGGTGATGCCCTTCTCCGTCAGCGTGGCCTCCACCGTTGAAATAGAGGATGGGAAAATGTACGACTGCTGCAGCACCTGAGGAGCGTGTGGTCGATCCAGTGAGCTGAACACTGTGCTGTTGTAGAGCTCCATTCCCTCGTACAGCTCAATGACAGAGAACTCGTTCCTGCGATACTTGGTGCTCCAGTATTCGTACTGCAGAGGCAGACAGAGGCCGGGCTCACTCTCAGCAGCGTGATCAACAACTGTGGGAAGCCCACAGAGTACTGAACACACTCAATAACTCACCACCACCCAGTTTTCGGAATGTACAACGTGGACTGGTCCTCTGGCCTTTCTCTGAACCGCCTCGTGGATGATGCGCCCAGTCACGCCGTCAATCAGGATCATCCCAACAAAACTTCGCTCTTGATGGAGGTCAGTGCTCTCAGTCACCACGGCAAGTAGGTTGGGGTTCAGATACTGTAAGAATATACAGTACAGGACATGCAACTATGAGAAAAAATATCAGAAAATAGATGGTTCCCAGAGCACATATATATTAAAAGGATGCAAATTTGGGTTGTTTGGTGTTGGTTAGCACTTCACCACTCTGGCTCAACAGAACATTACATGATCCTAAAGCTCACTGCTTGGGAGCGGGTTTACAGACAAAAACTATCAAACAAGAGGAAAACGGTCTCTTGGCATCCTGAAAAACAAAATATTCGGGGTTTATTCTTTTTGGAATCAGTGCTGAGAGGAGGAATGAGTCACAGGGGAAACAATGACAGGAGGCAAAGATTTTGTGGGAAAGTATTCAGCGTACATCAGAGGAAAGGATGTGGCTGTTTCTGACAGACATGGAAAACAGAGAAGTTGCTAAAACATGATCTATTCCAGCGCAAATAAGACTGATGCCATATTCAAGCTTTCTTTGTTTTTCTACATTCCTTCCAATATGCAGACTTCATACCTTGTAAAGGACACTACGGTCTCCCATCACTCTCCCCTGAGAGTGCACGTGCTCATTTGGCCTCTTTCCTTTGACTGACACAATCCTTTGTACCTCAGTAGGGATGACGACCTCCCAGATCAGCTCGGTCGACAGATCCTGAGTGAATAAAAACATTCCGATATACCACTTTTGAACCTTTATCTTATCGTAAACAAGAGCAAAATAAAAAAAAAAATCTGTATTTGTATACTCTTAAAAATAGGTTTACTTCTAAAAATGAAGAAAATCTAAGAGAATTCTGAGACAGGAGACATACTGTTCGCAGTCTGTAGCCAGAAAGTCTTCCCTGACTGGAGTCTATGAGATAAAAGAAGATGGAGGAGGCCATCTCCTGCAGCTGCTGCAGCACGTTCTTTGTGGAGGGAAAAGCAGACACCTGTAGAAAAATAATCAACGAATATTCTATTTTTTTCACCAAAGTTATGACAAAACCAAACAATGGTGTGTATGAATGTCATATAAAAATATCAAATGGAACGTTCTCTACATGCCCACTATGTGCACATCTGTTCAGCGGTGATTAGTGAGGAGGTCTCTGCTGTGCCACTGACCTTGTACTGGTCATCAACGAGAAGCAGGACTTTAGCGTAATCCTGGTCCATCAGAGGGAGCAGGAGTGACTGAAGTATCGGCTGAGGTAGAGCAGGAGGAGTAACATGACTCTTTTTGCCAAAAATGGGATTAAACACATGGAGAGTGGCCAGGCCTGTGTCCTAGGAAAGGAACAATAATACAAGAATCAAACATAAGTGCATACCTTCTGTACTACTGCTATTAGTGTCCCATGCTACTGTTGGTTTAGCTATAAAAGAGGGAAATAATGAAGAATTAAATTTAGCTGTATTTTTAGGACTACACTAAAGGTGGATGGCACCATGAAACAGTCCAAATTAGACTGCTGGCCATTAGCTACCTTGTCCTTGATGAGCAGCGTGCACTGTGGTGGATGAGGGAAGTGTGCAGTGGTCCGCTGCACCATCAGTTTGAAGACTGCATTTGTTGGAATGTTGTCTAGATAATGCTTCCATAAAATGATGCCCGTCTTGCTGTCAATCCCGAAGAGCTTCAGAGAAAACAGATCAGGATGAATACAAAAAAAGCAGTTTGAAGGACTTCTGCTGGAGTATTTGTTACTGCGTTCTTTCAATTCCAGCCTGAAAACAAACACAGTTTGACGAGCAGCGCAGCTCCTTCCTCACACAGCCAACCTAAAGGGTTGTTCCTGTACCTTCCCAGATGCAGTCACCATAACCATCATCTTCTGTAAGTTGAACTCGTCTCTGGAGAGGTTCTCAATGGTTACTTCATTTTTAACTTGACTGTGAGGTTTCCTTGCATCATAGAACAGCTTCCAGAGGTGGCTAATCCAGGCCTGCAACACGATGAGCTGAGAGGAGAGCCTCTTCAGAACCATGGACATCAGGCCGTCTGGACAGGAGGAAAACAATTGATTGCAGATTAACACTGAGAAGACAATATGGGCATCAAGACCTGCATCGAGACCGAATGACAACTCAACCAGGCAATAAGAAGATAAAATGATTATTATCAACATCAACGGTGACGCACAGGGTATATGACGTGGTGACTAAGCGCAGGGCATTACCTTGAATGGCTGAATCCAAGCGCAGCATTACAAATAGAAAAAAAAAAGATGAAGAGCATTGCAACAAAAGCATTATGCTGGTATGGAATGCAATTTGTTTATTATTTGCATTTGTAATTTCTAAAATTAGGCGTGCCCTTTTGCAATACAGTCATTTTTCGGTGTTGATACAGAAAAGTATGTGATATATATAATTTAAAAAGCGCAACATTTACCAGCCTTTTTGCCAAACTCTCCCTCCAGCTCAGCCTGTGTTCCTGTAAGAGGCAGATCCACCATTTCCATCGTGACCACATCCGACAGGGCCTCCTCTCTGGTCCACATGACACGCCCTGGAAAACGAGGCACATTACTTTTCAGTCATGTATTCCTCTCTACACACCCTCGGAGAGTATGCAGCTTGCGTCGATGCCTTTCATGAATTTTGACAAGAAGCAGTTTTTCCTCCTTTCACAATTGTGGAAAGAACATTACCGTTTGTATAAATGTATTTCGTGTCAGTTGGCAGCATATACAGTATGATGATGTGGGATAGCTCACCAGGGTCTTTGGAATTTGGAAAAACAAATATGATTCTTAAAAATAATGTGTGTAAACGTCATCGGATCATATTTTGGATCCGATCATATTTACAAGGCCAAATGGAAGAGGAAAAACAAGCCAGACACAGAAATGTATATATTTTAGGACCACTGAGCATGTTTCTAAACTGTTTTTGCAGCCACCGATGGCAGTCAGAAAGCAGCACTTTAGCATGGATTCTCATTACCCGGCTGCTGCAGGAACGTTAGAGCGTGGTCTTCGGTTTGAACCATGACCCTGTAGCCAACAGCATCGTCTTTCTTGAGGAAAGCTTGTACATACAACTGGAAGACAGAGTTTATAAATGCAGAGAGGAGGACAAATATCATCGCTACCTCGACCAGCCAGACAGCAAGAATGAATGGGTTATTGGTTATATTGGATGATATTGGACACTCACTTTTTCTGGCTTCCCACCGTTAGGATCCAAATTAAAATTAATAGTTGTGTCTAATAGTCTTCGTCCTGTTTCTGCACTGAAAAGATTAAGAGTGCAGGCCTGACAGAAAAAAGCAGAGAAAACTGTACTAACATTTCATTTAGTGTTTATATAATCATAAACCACATACTGAAAAAAAATATATGGTAGATATATTATTTGTACAAATGACATGAACTCACGGTTTTGTTCTTGGGAGACATGACAGCAGCAACAGTTTTTTCTCCGGCAGTGGCGAATGAAACCAGCATGGCCTATTAATATAGACAGTTTAACACAATTGGAAGACAAATTCTGTAAGTAACAAGTGTTGTGGAGTTGACCTTGAGAAATACGATAAAAGACGCATTGAAAATGAGCAAAACACTAGACAGAGTGTTACATACAGGGCTGAAATCCCTCAGGGTGACTATCTGCCCGTTGTTCAGCTGGAGGAGGAAGTAACGTTCCGGCCCGAGCTGAAGGAAAAACTCCGACAGCGGCTGGCGAGCTGGGTTGGGCTGGCTGGAGATCAAAACCGGACGAAAGCCAGGACTGGCCTCAAGTCCCAGTGACTGGAGGAACACAGGGAGTAGCACAATGGAAATAGAGAAATAGATCAAAAGCCTGTTGAAGCATCACAGAAACAAATCTTCACAGGACAGGCAAGTGGAGAAACAATTCTAATTTCAAAAGCTGAGAGTGGAATACTTGGCTCTACCTGTAAGGGCATTTGAGTCATCTCTGCCTCTGAATGCAGGTCAATCATGTGCAGAGATACAGCTGCAGGATCCACGCAGATTAACCTTCCCTTCCCAATCAGCACACAGCTGGACTGTATGTCTGACAACCAAGGAGCATCAACAGTGACCTAAAGGCAAGAAAAAGTAGAGAAACATCAGCTCTACCTGACTCTGTGTCTTACCTGCAAGAGCTTTCTCTATATATCACATACCATTTCTATACTTCATATCGGATCTAAAAATCTCCATTACCTGCTTGATGATCTCTCCATCTTCTACGCTGTATGCCATAATAGCAATGTGGGAGTGGGGGACAACTCCCAGTGCAACCACTTCACCATTTCCAAAAGAGTACACAGTCTGGTAATCCACACTGTCGCTGTGAATTTAAAGAGGACAGTTACACATCTTCTGAAATCAAAAGCCATTCAGAAGTCTGCCTTTAGGGTGCTGTCAGTGCTGTCCACACATCTACAACTTGTGATACAAAACACAATTTGTCGATTTCTGTCTTAAACATATAAATATTTTGTCTACTGTGTCCACTAAAAGTCCATTTAAAATGCTGGAACTGGGTTACAAACACTCTGGCGTATGTTCCTCACCACAAAATATTAAACAAAACGCCACTTGCCTTTCTGGGAGATTCTCTATCCACTTTTGGTGACCATTAGACAGGTAATGGAGAGAGATGATGGTTTTCTTCAAAACAGCGACGTGCTTCACATTGTCTTGTTGTCCAACTAAACATGCTGCCTGATAACTATAACATGGAATAAAAGCAGTTAAACTCTGCACGCAATCTGTTCTAATCTGTTTCATTCATTGGGAAAAAATATATATGTTGTGAGATAGCAATCACCTTCCAGAGTCAAGTACAACCTCCCAGTTCAATCCACCAATATTTACATCCCAGGAACGCAGAAGACGGCCTTTCCCAACCACTAGCACGGCATCTACAACACGATACAGTTTAAGTAGATACTTACTAAAAAGAGAGGAACTGAAATAACTGAAAGGTAAATTGTGATGTCTATGTTACCTTGTCCATGTAGCATAAGAGAATCGATGTTGCCCTCTGGCCCAGTCTTATCCACATGTCGCCAGACTAACACATTTAAGATAGAGAGGAAAAAAAGAAATTACAGCGTGGCTATTGAGAGTTGAACGTTTTGGAGAGGCAAGGAAAGTGCTACAAAAGATGGGACAGAATACTCACAGAGGTCTCCGGTTCGGGTGTTGAGTGCAGCGAATACATTATTCTCCGTTGCCAACAGCACCTTTTTGGTTCCCTGTACATGTGTGTCAAAATAGGAAAAGCGAACCTTGCCCACATATTGCTGCCGCCTGAGGATTACATGAAGGTGCAAGGTCAACCGGTGAACTTATGCATTTCTTTGTGATCAAAAGCTTGCATCACTAGAGAACTAATAAAAAAAACCCCACCATAACACGTATAAACATACACTACAATGAGAATTACACATAATTACACTCCACATAATGCTGTCCAAACGTTTGGAGTAAAATATAGCTTAATTCATTGATCTTACTGGATGACATGTGATCTTATGCTAATGGGAAAGAAACTGCTAGTGAAGTAAAGCAGTAAATACCAAATAAGTCATGACTTTGTGTAGTTTTTAAATCTCAGTTCACCCCCCACCCCGACACACCGGGTCGAAGCTAGTGACTGTGACAGCTGATAGCATTAGCATCTCCACATTAACTATACCTCTAAACGAATAAAATTAACAAAATCTCAATACTGATCTTACCAGTCAAATTTCCCAACTTGATCTTCGAACACAGCATCGATGGTGCTATATAACAAAATAAATTTTAGACATGATAAAATTAGCTTTGCCATTGCAACAGTAGATATGGCTTGCTCTCAAGAGAAGGAAGTCGGAAGTTGACCACCTTACGGTTTGGATTGCGTTTAGACGGTGCTGCCCCCTACGGTTTGTAGGTAGTACTGCGGTTGTTCAAAAAGACGCTATAATTGTGGCTGCGTCAAACATGTGAGGAAGTACAGTATATAATATATGCTATACAGTGCATATTAACCAATGAAATACAGTTTTGTAACTCGTAACCTGTATAAAGGGTCAGGTTCCTGCGGAGTCTACACCAGCATGTAAATTCCCGTATTGTGTCAAAAGGTTTACATTAAGTGGTGTAAGTCATACGTTTGTTAAAACTGTAAATAGTATCGTTTGTGTCGACGTTGTTAGGTTGTGAGCGCCTCCCTTGATGTACTTTTACAGTGTCTTCTTTCAGTGGGTAGATTTTTTTTTTTCTACTGGACTCCAAGATGGCTGCGAGCGGAGGAGACGGCGAACACGAATGGACAGCAGCTGTTCGACCGCTTTTATCAGCGTCGTACACTGCTTTTGAAACCAGGGAGCTGCCTCAGCTTATTGGGTCTATAATAAACAGGTAACTCGTTTGATGTCAACCGATTATGTGACACTATTTGCTTAAATACTGACTCCGTTCACCCAGAAGGGAGCTAGCAGGCTAACTGGCTAACTTAGCTGAGTTATTGAAGTTCGATAGGAAGCTTGACAGCTAAGCTAATGTTAGCTACTAGCATAGTTGGGTTTGGCTTTGCATTGATATCGAATCAGTTCCTTTCGTTAGCCAGTGTGCTAAGCTTAGCTAACTTTCTCAAAATATTGATATACTCTACCCTTTTTGAAGATTATATTGCCAACATGTATCATGTTGTAAGGAAAACGGGATAGACCTTCCCGGTGCAGTGTTATCGTGTAAACATTTACTAACGTCGCTATTTGGTGTTTAAAAAATTTGCTTCATCATTAGCTAGCTAACACAAACATTAGCCAATCAGCTCAGTAAAGGGCCTTTCTCCCGGACTGGATATCATTGAAAATTTCCCACTCATGTTAAAATGTATTATGTCATTTGATGCAAGGTTGATTGACTAAAATATGGTTGTTTTGTGTGTCAGTATTTGCGTGCGAATGCAAGAAAAATTCATCATCTGATCATTTAGTTAAGCTTATCTATCCGAAGATAAAATACTGAGTTGGAGCAATAGTAGATGGAATCCTTTAAGATTCCCAATTAAATTGACAAATACCCACCATTATTGTATGTGTATTTTATTGCTAATAACATGACAGTGGTCAGATATGTTTTTTCTGTATTGCCTACGGTCATGGAGGAAATTGCCATAGTGCTACTAAATACCAGAGCATTGGTGCAATGCTGATCCTGCAGTGAGAGCAATGTCTGTTGGGCTAAATCATTGTTTTCCCTGTCTGTCCTGTATGCATTTGGACCTTCTAAATCAACTTGATGAGATGGTTGTAACTTAATAGTCTTTGCTGGGGACATGAGCGGATCCCCGTTTTTGCTGAAGTAAAGTGTTTTTCTGGTGTCAGCAGGGTTCATTTCCATTCATTATCTTTAAAACTGCAGATGAAAGGAGTGTTCCTGTGTTCTCGAATTGGTCGTTGTGTTTTTCTTCAATGAAACTGCCACCTGGGCTGGTTAAAGTGTTCCTGAATGTACTGATGCTCACTCACTAATAACATTGTCATGATGCATGGTGGTCAGCATGGAATACAAATATTAACTTAATGATTTTAAAATGTGATATTATTAACCAGACACTGGAAAACAGCGGTTACTTGCCTATTCAGGACAGGTAATACGATATCTTAGGCCACAGCAGATCAGATTACTCTTGTGAATTACAATCTAAGTTATTGCAGGTGGCAGACTCAGAGCAATACTTTTATATCTGCTATTGCTCAAGAACTGGTTATAGCTCAACTAGGCCTGAGTTGAAGGACTAGTTTTGTCCCAGTATAAAACAATGAGAATTAAATAATTGAAAAAAGTCTGTCTGGCTCTGCTGTTATGTGTGGTTATATGACTCTTTTGTCCTGTTGATAGCCTTCCTAGTTAATCTATTAAGTTGCACAAACAAACAATTATCCATCAGAGATCCTGTACCTGGATCAAATGGTATTTGAGCATTATCTACCTCTTCTCAGAACAAAAGTTGCTTTGATTTAAGGAATATTTTAAAGTCGGTTAGAAATGTATCACTCCTGACAGTTCTGTTTTCTGAACCAGGGTTTAATGTTGGAAGTAGTCTGAGTTTAATTTATACCAAGTTTAGCAGTTTTATTCTCTGGATATTTCTGCAATTTAATGAGATACTCTTTTTCTGGTCTACAGTGAATCCGACATTCTTCACCATGACAAACAGTATGAGCCCTTCTACTCGTCATTTGTGGCGCTCTCGGCACACTACATCACCACAGTATGTGGTCAAAGTATGTATCCCCCAGGAAAGAGTCAGAAATATTATTCCCAAATCCATTTCTTCTAATATATGTTTGTTTTCTTTCTTTAGTACCAAGAAATCAGCTTCTTTCAGTTGCTGCGGCATGCAAAGTCTTGATTGAATTCTCACTGATGCGTTTGGAGAACCCAGATGAGGCATGTGCAGTTTCACAGGTAAGAAACCCAAACTGCACAAGCAATATTCAGTTTAAAGGCCAGAAATCCCCAGAAGACCGTACAATTGTTCTGTTTCTTCTTCCACAGAAACACCTGATTCTTCTAATCAAAGGACTTTGCACCGGCTGCAGCCGGCTGGATCGCACAGAAATCATCACTTTCACTGCGATGATGAAATCTGCAAAGTTGCCTCAAACCGTCAAGACCCTTTCAGATGGTGCGTGTCTTATTGAGCTCACTAGTGGTTTGGTGATTTTTGAGAAACAAAATATCAAAAGTATCAGAAATAATTCCTTCATTCTTTGGAATATTAATTCAAAGAGTGACCAAATATGGGGGAAAATAAAAGTCTGGCATATGACTGACTGACAGTAAGTGTGTGTGGTGTCGTTGAACAGTGGAGGATCAGAAGGACTTGCCCAGTGCTGTGAGCCCAGAGCTCCGACAAAAAGAAGTACAGATGAACTTCTTTAATCAACTGACTTCGGTTTTCAACCCCGACCTTACTACAATCTTAGGCTCCCCTTCAGCAGCACACATGCAGGCAAGTGTTGGGGAGCTACTGCCCTATTACTGACGTCTGCTGTCACACAGTGTCCACCTGTCCTCGCTTACGCTCTTTAATCCTGCAAATGAATGTTTTCCTTAAATGACTAGGTTTTATGACACACTGTTTGTACTGCAGTTTGCAGATCATAGTTCATCAGTTAGTGAACTCTTTGCTGTTGTTATTTACAGGCTGAGAGTGATTGTGATGACCTTACCACAGATCAGGCCATCCAGGCCAAGATGAAAAATGCCTTTGTTTCTCAGAATGTGTCAAGCTTACAGGAACTTGGTGAGTATTTTTAACAGTTGCTGTTGTTTCAGGAGTCATGGGCAGTCAAACTTGTTATCTCTTCATCCACATTAAGTCTTTTCCCTGCTTGTTGCAGCATAACTTGACACTAGGTATTTGGCTAAACTCAAGTATGCGTCTTTGTTAAAGTGAAATTCTGATATGAAATGATATTAGTAGACAACAAAAAATGCTAAGGACCTAGGGACATTTCCGGAGAGTTTTACTGCTAAGGACCATGAGCATAGCAGTAAAACTCTCCGGAAATGCTTTTATTTCCTTTTTGAGTACTATTAAATTGCACAGAACAGAAACTCACGAGTTTGCCATCCTAACTCTGGCCTGTGTCTCTAGGTGGGTCTGAGAAGTTGCTACGAGTGTGCCTCAACCTGCCCTACTTTCTGCGCTACATCAACCGCTTCCAGGATGCTGTATCAGCTAATTCCTTCTTTATCATGCCCGCTACAGTGGCTGATGCCACTGCTGTCCGCAATGGGTATTTTTTTCCCCCCCTCATTTACAATATATATTAGATGAACATGTTATGGCAAATGAAATAGTTTTAAAGCTAAAGGAAATAAACATCATATATTTAAACGCCCTCCGCAGATTTCATTCACTAGTGATTGACGTGACCATGGCTCTGGACACGCTTTCCCTGCCTGTGTTAGAGCCTCTGACACCAGGGAGACTACTGGACATGACCGTTCTGGCTCTGAGCTGTCTCTATGCTGGTAGGACAAAACTTTCTTTAGGTCTGATATAATTATTCCCTTCAGTGATTCAAATGCTGCTGACTAAAACAGCTTATACTCACTTTCAACGGCCCCAGTCTTTTTTGTTGTATTTTTGCTCATTATTGTGAAAAAGTAAATCTCTCTACGCGTTTAGGTGTCAGTGTGGCCACCTGCATGGCCATTCTGCAGGTAGGCAGTGGCTTGCAGCTTCGCTCTGCCTCCACCGGAAGTAAAGAAGAAGATTATGAGAATGACGCAGCCACAATTGTCCAGAAATGTGTGAGTATAAAACAGCCATTGTCAGTGTATTTATGTGTCTCTTGAGATAACAAACACAAAAACTCTTATTTTTATTTGCTATTTTATTGTTTCTACCCACTGTATATTACACTAAAGAAGAAAGAATGGTAAGCAAATCTTGTGTTATTTGCAGCTGGAGATATATGAAATGATTGGCCAAGCCATCAGTAACTCCCGAAGAGCTGGAGGAGAGGTGAGATGTTGATGCTGATTTTACTGCATCACTAGTAACAATGATGACGGTGTTACTTATAATAATGCAGTGTTTCTAAAATAATGAATTAAATGTACAAAATGAATCATGTTTAAATGTTTTTGTAATAGCATTATCAGAACTTCCAACTACTTGGAGCCTGGTGCCTTCTGAACAGCCTCTACCTTATTCTCAACTTGAGCCCCACCGCCCTGGCTGATAAAGGAAAAGAAAAGGACCCTCTGGCTGCCCTGCGTGTCCGGGATATTGCTGCACGTACCAAGGATGGCGCAGGATCGCCTAAACTTGGTCCTGGAAAAGGGTATCTATCCTCCGCTTCTCTTTAGACAGACATGTCTTCATCTAAAAAGAAGTGATTTATAATCTTGAGCATAGATATTTTAGGTTGTAGCAAATTTTGGTGTTTAAAATCTTAAAAAGACTTACAGTTGTTAATTAATTCCTTGCCACTGTTGTTTTTGTCAAGACACCAAGGGTTTGGAGTTTTGTCAGTTATACTGGCCAACCATGCCATCAAACTTCTGACATCACTTTTCCAGGATCTGCAGGTTGAAGCTTTGCACAGGGTAAATAAAATGACAGGAAATAGGTTGAATTGTGTTCTGTGGGTACATCCTAATTGCACTCATCTCCTCAGGGTTGGTCAAGTGATGGTCCACCAGCGGAGCTCAACATCATGGCACAGAGCACTTCCATCCAGAGAGTCCAGCGGCTCATAGACTCCGTGCCCCTGACAAATCTACTGTTCACTCTTCTCTCGACATCCTACAAAAAGGTGCTGACGGAAGTTTACCTGAAACCTTTGCTTTTATTCTCAGTCATATCTTGCTTTTCAGGTTTTTGATTAAATTGAAACAAACTTTTGCCTGAGGCAGGCGAGAAAGAGACTAAATGTACCGTTATTATCATTTGTTTCAAGTAGCAGTTTATAAAACATGTTTTTCACCACCAGGCTTATATTCTCCAACGCCAGAGGAAGGGATCTGTTAGCAGTGATGCAAGTGCTTCTACAGATTCAAACACCTACTATGAAGATGATTTCAGCAGCACAGAAGAGGATAGCAGTCAAGGTACTGTAATTGCACTGTTTTAACAAATCAATTAGCATCACTACCTTCAGCTGACTATACAGTGGCAAATCTGTCTATTTATCAGGCATAAAACAAAAAATTAGCCATTTTATAACTGTACATGTGGTGGAACTAACCCAAAGCTTCTCTTTTAAAGAGTGTTGTACCTGATGGCTTAAAAAAAAATACATCAAGAAAGTTAATTCCATTGCTGAACTTTATCAGTGAAGCAATGAAGCAAGATTACTGTGGGTCAGTCAGTCAGGTTATGACTGCAGTGACAAGATAAACCACCTTTAAGACGTAAAATAATTGCCGTTCTTCCGCTGGTCCACACAATGGCAGCGTAGATGACAGTGTCTACTATTTCAGCAGAGAGAAGACAGGAGAAGACAAGTGCAGCTTGTGTCTCAGGTCAGCAGCTTTTATGTACTCAGGTCAAGACTTGGTGTTCACTTCACTGTCTGAGATTCATTTTGTCATTGTTTTGTCTGTAGGATCTGAGCTCTTATGCCTGGTAGT
The DNA here is from genome assembly GCA_016586285.1 of Arothron firmamentum. NCBI lineage: Eukaryota > Metazoa > Chordata > Actinopteri > Tetraodontiformes > Tetraodontidae > Arothron > Arothron firmamentum. Next base: position 32,693 of record BJFM01000833.1, read on the forward strand.
TTAGAAAATGATAGAGCCACAGATATAGATGCTTTGGCAAAACAACACTTAGACTGCAGCTGGAAGCCAAGGTGTGATGAGCTGAATTCACCTGTTTTGTCAGAGACTGTTTTGTGGCTCCATTTGGTTCAAAGGATAATACCAGTTGTGTTGACATGTGCCCACCAATACTGTATACATTTATTTGATGCCAAAATTTGTAATTTGAGTATAATGGTGCTCTATAAATCATTTAATTTGTTATATTTTCTATACCTTTTACAGCTAGTAGTAGTATTATGCGATGCAAACAATAACTATTTAAACAGTATTTGGAGACAAGGTAAGCCATTTAATCATCACTCAAAATATCTGGTAGGTAGGTAGATGACAGAATGACACAGTGGAACAATAGTGCATTGGTAATTACTAATTTGTCAATCTCTGAAAATGACTTTGTAGGTCATGGAATGGTTTTTGACTTCAGGGTCAAACACCAGGCTATGAACTGGAGAGCATGCAGAGTGCTCAGGGCAGGTTTAAAATACAACATGTAATACTTTTTAAATATACTTTAAAAACTAGATTAACACCAGATTTGTTTTCATGTAAATCACTGTGTAAGTATTCTATAAACTAAGGAAGAGTTTATTGCATAGAACATTTAGGAGGTGAATGTATCAGAAAACCTTTAAAGTATATAGAAATAAATACAACATATCCACTGAAAAATAATTAGGTTTTAAGATAAACCGCTGCCTTTATTCTGTGTCCAGTTATGTTTTAACCACCCTGACCACGTGGGCTCAACATTTGTCTTTTGACGTTACTATAAAACTCACTCTTTCAATTTAAATTTCTTTGAGTGTGTTAAAACTGGTCAGACTAATTAAAGATAGAATACCTGTTATACCTACCTCCTATTAATATTCAACCAGCCAGTTCGACCTGAAGGCAAACTAGCAGAGGGTAGAATCAAGATGTTGAGTCTGTTTGATCAGGAAGGTTTCAGCCAGTTTACACAAGTGCTGCAGCACTGCAGCTAATAGGAATCTGTTTTTATTACTGTGGGGAAAAATTAGCAGGATTTGTTTTTGTATTTTCAGGTGCTACTTCATTGTTTGTTTCAGATTGGATCATGTTTATTTGAAATCCTAACTAGCATTGTCCACTATATGGAAGCGTAGATTTATTTGCTGTAACCTATAAACACGGACATATAAATGATTGTGTTAATGACTTTGTGAGTAGATCAACTCCCAACTCGGATGCTGTGATTGAACTGACCTGGACCATAATGCCCCATGTCTGAAAACTAAACCCATGTCAGAACATTGGTATTATTCTTGAATACTGTCGAAGTTGTGCGATTAACTATGAGCTAAGTCACATTATGCTGTCTGTTCTGATATTTATGTGTTGCATGCAAAAGTGAATATCAACTTAAAGTGATATTCTGTACATGATAAAAATGATTGTTTCTATTTTTTTGGATACTTACTCTGGAGTATGATGGGCATGAAGTGCAATAACAATGTTGCTAGAGTGTTTTTTTGATTAATAGCATTACCAACTGAAATACAGTAGTCTTGTCAGGTATTGCTTGCTAAGATGTGTTTAGTGTGTTACTTAACAAGTTAAATGAAAATAATGGTGTAATTAATCTCCAGTAAGAAATATATTTAAGAGTGCCTGATGTTCTGTAAATGGTGCTTTGTGTCTTCTCTTAGTTGTATCTATTATTGGACTTTGTTTACTGGGATTGTGCTTGGTAGCAGAATTAGTTAGGGCAGAAATTGATTGTTACGTCAGGGGACCTTGGCTAGTTTCAGAAATGCATGCGCTCTATCAGTAAGTGTTGCTGCACTGGCTTGACCAAGACAGTTGAGTCATAGTCAACCTCCTTGGCAGAGAATTAATGAGCTTATTCAGTTGTTTGCACTCATTGAGGTTTAAGAACATCAGAAGAAACTAAGGAAAGAATTCTGACAAATGAGTGCACCATATATGTTATATTATTTTTCATTCCTCAGCTGTTTATTTACATTATAGGTCCTCCCAGATACCTGGACCCCGACAGTTTAATGTATTTGCTACACCCATAATACTGTACTGTACAGCTTCTAGCCATGACAAAACTGGATTATAATCTGCAATCCTGCAGATTGAGTCAGATCTAAACTCTCACTTCTCCTATCATTTGGAAATAGGAAATGATGATAACATTTAAGGGAAATTGACTAGTAGGCTTTTCTTTCATGCTATAACATCTTAACTGGAACCTAAACAAACCTGTAATAAGTTATTTTTGGACACTTGCATTAACGAAAATGTAATTATTCCAATTTGTCAGATGTCTATTTTGCACTGTAAACTAATAACGCTTTTAGTATCAAAAAGATGCTTCCCAGGTTTTTTTAGTCTTTCTACCATAATGATAGATATGTGAGAATGTTCAGCATCTATTTGGAAGTGTTACAGTGTAGGTTGAGTAAAGGTTCATTTAATGGAGAATATGATAAGGTACTGGAGGCTATAACTTAGAAAAAATATTGCCAGCAGCAACATTCTGTTCCTTCCCTTTAAGTCGATATTCACCCACAGAAACAGCACTGTATGTTCAAAACCTGCCTTGTGTTACATCAGTTTGAAAAACGCATTTTCCTTTTTCCATGACAACACGACCTCTTCACAAATGTCTCATGAATTATACATTTTATACAACCATTCATTTAAAATATGTGTCTTTTTTTTTTGCAGACGATGACAGTGAGCCCATCTTGGGGCTTTGGTTTGAAGAGACAATTTCACCTTCCAAAGACAAAGTTGCTCCCCCACCCCCTCCTCCACCCCCACCCCTGGAGACCTCTCCCAGACTGAAGAGTCCCAGCAAGCAGAATCAGAGCGAGAACGGAAACATTTTAGCTGGCCGTAAAGACCCAGAGCTAGTGAGAAATATATTCTATGCCTCCCTGACAAGTTTGTTAGCGTGGAATTAAGCCGGGACAATGGAGCTGATTTGTGTTAGTCAGTTTTCTGTTGCAACCCTTTGACACATATTATTTTTCCCTCTAGTTTCTCGGCTTAGCCTCCAGTATTCTTAACTTCATCACCACCTCAATGCTGAAATCCAGGAACAATTTCATCCGGAACTACCTGAGTGTGTCTCTCACAGAGCAGCATATGGCTACACTCGCCAGCATCATCAAGGATGTGGACAAGGACGTCAAAGGTACATAGGCACTGCAATACATCATCTTTCTTACTTTATAGATGCTGGCCCGTTTCCTCTCATACTTGTCAGAATGCCTGATATTAATTGTATAATTTACCTTGTTTCCTCTCAGGCTCCTCAGATGAAGTATTTTCGTTAGCTCTCTATCATTTCAACCACACCCTGGTAACATCTGATCTTCCATCCCCCGCCCTGCAGGTGAGATGCTAGTATTTCAAAAAGATAATTATGGTCAATAATGATGCTGCCATTTCAGAATCACTAATTTGATTGATTTATATATATGGGTTTGTAATTTTTATTTCCAGAACATCCTTCTTCAGCAGTTGGGCATTGCACCTTTTTCTGAGGGGCCTTGGCCTCTGTATATTCACCCCCAGTCTTTATCAGTCCTCTCCCGACTTCTGTTAATATGGCAACACAAAGCCAGTGTTCAAGGAGAGCCTGATGTGCCAGAGTGTATGAAAGTATGGGAACGGTATGGCATCTTTGTGTGATTCATATTTACTTTGAACTTGTTGGTTCCAATTCTATTAGCATGTTGGACAGAAAAACAAAATGTAGAAAATTTGTTGAAGGACATGTGACATACGGGCATACCAAGGTCATTTGCTTATAATGTTAGAAAACAGCTGGAATGCTTTTTTTAGATAACTATAATTAAATATAAAATGTGCATAAATGTTCAATGACATTCATGTTATAGTAGTAGTATCTGACATTGACCCAACTGTGTTTGGTATTTTTTCCTACCTTTTCTTGTCTTTTATAGGTTTTTGGGAACTTTGAAGCAACACATTTTGCAGAGCTCTGTTCATGGAGATGATGATCTTAATGTAGAACACCTACAGCTCCTGTTACTTCTGTTCCACAATATGTCAGAGCGTGGTCGACGGTCTGTCCTGACTTTGGTCACCCAGGCGATCACGGAGGTGGCACAGAACAGAGACTCCCAGCTCAAGGCTGTTCCTCTCAATTTGGCCCGCTTGTGTCTAGTTTTTGACTACTTGCTGCGCCACTACTCCAAGACACCCTTGTACCTCTTTGAGCAGGTTACTTTCTCATTTATTAATGTTGCATATTTTTACTATTTTATTCATGGTGCAGTGTCATTTATTTTCTGTTTCTTGAGCAACATACAACCCTAAAGACATAAAGAGTGTCATAGGAGTTATCCATATATATTGGTGCATCTTTTCTCATTGAATTAATTGTATGTCCTTCTTGAAAATGAGATCACAGAATTTCAGTGAATTTACCTCTATATCAGATTCCTTGTTTGCTTTGGGGTAAGGGACATTATGGATATGTGCTTTTTAAACAGGTGCAGTACAACCTCCTTACCCCACCATGCTCAGAGCCTGGCTCTGTTCAGGATGCTGGGAAACGCAGCAGCCTTCCACTTTACTGTTCATTCAAAGAAGTGGAAGAAAACTGGGTCAAACACTGTTCAGCAGGTAAAACAAGATTATTAATTCGAAATGACAGTTTGCTTTGAACACATGGTTTTTACATAATTCCATCATTGGGTATTGCATGTAAAGGTGTTGTTCTGCTGGCATGAATTTGAATTCCATTTTCTTCTTAGATTCAAATCTTCAGCCCAAGTTCTACTGCCTTTTGTCTCCTGAAGCATCAGAAGAAGATATCAGTAGACTGGACAGTAATGTGAGGCACTTGCAATATGTTGATGATATAAGTGGTTACACAATTTAAAATGTCATCCCTGATCTCACCTGTATTTAAAAAACGCTTTTCCATTTTAGGTCTTTCCTAAGCTCTTGAATGGAGCAATCAAATACAATGAGCTCTATGCTTGGCTCATCTCAATCCTCGTTGCTGGCTCTGAGTTTGACATAGCGAGAAGACATGAAAACAAACCCATCACTCCAATGGTGAGAACACTTTTTTGAAAATAAAAATTTTGAATTTTATAAACGTGACAGATTTTTGATGCACTGCCATAACTAAGCCTGGATCAAATGCAACTGCAAATCAATTTCCAAAGGTTTATAGTCTGTTATTTCTCTAGAAAGTAATAACTTCAATCAGATATTCATTACAACTTAATTAAAAAAAGTGCACTTTTATTATTATTCTCCACAGGAGGCATGCTCCCTTCAGTACTATTTTTTGATACTGTGGCGGATTCTTGGCATTTTACCACCCTCAAAAGCCTATATTGAGCAGTTGAAGACTGGCTTTGGTGATCCCAGTGAGAGTGACATCTTGCACACTTTGCGGTGGTCCTCGCGTCTTCGGGTGTCGACATATGTCAATTGGATCAAGGTTTGTTGAAACTGAAATCTTCTACAGAATTATTTATCACATCATATGTTAATTATTCAAATAGTAGCACTTTTGTCGAATGATAATTGTGATTACTTAATAGCAGTGCTGTGCTATGAGTTTGATTATTCTGTCAATCACCCTGAACTGTTGTACACTTAATAGCACTTTCTGAAAAAGGATTCTTATTGTATTCCAGCAAGTTATGGTTCAAATGTGTTTCTTTAATTCTGAAATCAAATAATTGGATAAATACGCCATTTCCTTACATGAATGTGTGTTTTGTCACCATTGGCACACCAGGAGCACTTGGTGAAACAGGGAATGAAGGCAGACCAGGCATCGTCTCTGGTTGAGATAACAGCTGCCAAGTGCAGCACTGTGAAATATGATGTGGAAGTAGCTGAGGAGTACATTGCCAGACAGGTAATATTTACAATGGTAACTGATGTACAGTATGCATGACTATCCAAAAAAATAATTTTTAATGACAATTGGTATTTTTTTGTCTTGTTTTTTTGTTGTTGTTGTTGTTGTTGCAGATTTCCACCTTCTCAACTGTAGACCCAAATGTGATCGTTCCCCTTCACCAGTTACCTTCTCTACAAGCCATCTATACATTGGATGCAGTCATCTCCAAAGTGCAGGTTTCGCTGGATGAGCATATGTCTAAGGTTTCCATTGAGGCTGGCACCCACAAGTCATCCGAGATCACAAAGAATCTCCTGCCTGCAACATTACAGCTCACTGATGTTTACACAGCTTTTACAAGGTAAAAAAACAGACACTCCAATATCTGCACTTTTTGTGTATTTATCCCATGTCTTATCTAGTAAGCCTAAATATAGGAATTATAAATGGTGTGGAATATCCTTGTCATCACTTGAAATATTACTTTAATTTGTTTTCAACTCCAACATTACATTTTAAAATGCCATTAGGGAATGCTCATTTTAAACTTTTCGCATCATATTTCTATACAAATAAATTTATAAAATGAGTTTATGAAGATTTTGAGTGTTACTGTTACTCCTGCAGCAGGTAGTTATCTGATTATCCAAATGATTATGTGATTGTCATTACTAGGTCATACCTGCTAACCAACATTCCAGAAGAAGGAGACAACAAACTCACAGATGCCAAACTCCAAGGTTATGCTGCAGTCTTATCAGTTGGCTCCACACGTTGCAAGGCCAACACACTGGGTATGTCAAAAGTTTACCTGGATAAAAATATCGATGCGGTTTTATTGTATGTTCATTGTTTAACTTTTCAAAATCCTTACAGGGCTTAGTATCATGCAGAACTTGCCATCAGCTGTACAAACAATATGTGAGACTTGGAACAGCATCCATACCAATGAATTTCCCAACATTGGTTCCTGGGTATGTAAAAATAGTGTTTACTAAATTTGTTATGTTGACTGCATTATCCTTTTAGAAAAACTACATTCTAAAACAATCTAATAATCTAGAAACTCACACTCTCTTCCTCTTTCTTAGAGAAATGCTTTTGCCAATGATACCATTCCATCAGAGAGCTACATCAGTGCCATCCAGGCGGCTCACCTTGGGACATTGAGTTGTCAGTCCTTGCCTCTTGCCTCTTCTCTTAAACACATTCTGCTCTCTTTGGTCCGCCTCACTGGTGACCTCATTGTGTAAGTATTTGTCCTGTAGTAAGCAACAATTCAACTGTTTACTCATGTTTTTTATTTAATATGGATGCATGCTTCTCCTTTCAGCACTGAGGAGCTGAATCCCACACAGGTTGTACGCACTTTGTTGCCACTCATCCTGGAGAGTAGCACAGAAAGTGTAGCTGAAATCAGCAGTACCTCACTGGAGCGCATTCTTGGCCCAGCAGAGTCGGATGCCTTCCTTGCCCGCATTTATGAGCGTTTGGTTACTGGCTGTTACAGCATCATTGCCAATCACTCAGATCCCAGCAGGTACAAGAATATGGCACAGTTATGAAGTATACATTTAATTTTTAGCATTAAATTACATCACACAGTGCAAATGAGTGAAGGCAGTGCACAGCTTTCTGCCCTTTAAGACATTTTAACCAACTAAATTTGGTTCTTCCTTTTGGTTTTTTAAGTGGGTTGGATGAATCTGTCCTTGAGGAATGCCTTCAGTACCTCGAAAAGCAGCTTGAGAATAGCCAGGTGCGAAAGGCAATGGAAGAGTTTTTTTCATTCAGGTATGTGCTCAGCCTGTAAAACAGTGGTGTAACAGTTATAGGGCTGCTTCACTAATGTTTGTCTTGTTTTCCCCAGTGGTGAGCTTGTTCAAATTATGATGGCAACAGCCAATGAAAACCTATCTGCAAAGTTTTGCAACCGAGTGCTCAAGTTCTTCACCAAGCTTTTCCAACTAAGTATGTGTCCTGTTGCTTTTTAATTCTAAAATCCCTCAGAAGGCACAGATATGCTCCACTTTGAATAGACTGGTTCCTGTGATCTTCACACCACCTGGCAGCAGATTTACAGCATAACGCTAAAATTACAATTTACTCCATAGATCTTAAGAGACGGAAAGATGAAGGCAATGAGATTTGAAACCTATTGAAACCATTTCTAAAGTCACTTATAATCATTTTGTATGTACAATCAGTCTCACTGTCACAATGATGCATTTCTTCCCAGCGGAGAAGAGCCCAAATGCCAGCCTTTTGTGTCTGTGTGGTTCCCTGGCTCAGCTGGCCTGCGTGGAGCCCTCTCGACTACAGTCTTGGCTGACGCGCATGACAGCCACTCCGCCAAAAGACTCAGAGCAGCTGGAAGTAGTGCAAGAAAATCGACAGCTTCTGCAGCTGCTCACCACTCATATTGTACGTGACAACAGCCAGGTGGGCGAAGGAGTGTGCACCGTTCTCCTCAGCACACTTATTCCAATGGCAACAGACATGTTAGCCAACGGTGATGGAACAGGCTTCCCAGAGCTGATGGTCATCATGACTACGCTGGCCAGTGCAGGACAAGGAGTTGGTCATCTGCAGCTTCACAGAGCAGCAATTGACTGGTTGACAAGATGGTAAGAATTTATCTATCTTCATAGATATGTTCCCAAATTAGGATTTGCCCATCACTGTATATAAAGATGTGGGAAAAACTGTATGTCAAGGCATTTGATGCATACCTCATTTTTATTGGCATTGCTATCCATCACTAGCTATGTAACCATATCTTTAAAATTCTCAGTATTAATTACAAATTCTCCTTTTTTTTTCTCCAGTAAGAAGTATTTGACTCAAAAGAATGTTGTGGAAAAAGTGAGCGCAAATTTATCACAAGGAAAGGTATGTTTTATTTTTTATACTTTGCGTCACATGATTTTAATGAAATGCATTTCCATTTTAAATGCCACTCAGAAAAATTTTAACAATTGGCAGTTCAAGAGTGATTGAGAACTTTTTTTTTTCTTCCCCCATTATTAAAGGGGGTCATCTAATTGATCTTTTTACTGCTACTGTGTTTCAGCACGCCAGCATGCTGGAATGCTCATGCCATATCATCTCTTATCTGGCTGATGTCATGAATGCTTTGAGGCAAAGCAGTGGCCAAGGTTCCTCAGCACTTCTGATGGAGGGTGAAGAGAAGGCCTTAGAAGTGGACTCAGACTGGGTGGAGGAGCTTGCAGTAGAGGATGATGATTCACAGGCAGAGGATTCTGTGAGAATTCCCCACTTCTAATAATCTTAAAATATGATCATATGTGAAGTAAAAATCCATGATAATCTAATCAATTTTTAAAGCAAATCACTTGATTTAAAGTAAAACATTTAAGTAAATTTTTATGACAGATGGAAAGTAATATCAATTCTGTGAGCAGATTATGCCCATAAGTTGCTTCATGAAGCTTTTGTTCCCAACTATTTCTTCGTCATTGTGTGACAGGATGAAGACTCCCTATGCAACAAACTCTGCACCTTCACCATTACTCAGAAGGAGTTCATGAACCAGCATTGGTAAAATGGTTTTAGCTTTCATTTTTAACTGTGACCAGGGATTATAGTTTTAATGACAATAAACCCTTAAAAAAATAACATTTTAAAGAATCCATATCCATAAACAAATTTGGCAAATTCTTTGACTTTAATACAGGTCCAGTAAATATGCCCATGAAGTTTTGTTATTAAATATATTGCTGAAACATTTTACAATAGCTTTGTGGCTTTTTTTCTCTCACTAGGTACCACTGTCACACTTGTAAGATGGTGGATGGGGTAGGTGTGTGCACAGTGTGCGCTAAGGTCTGTCACAAAGACCATGAGATCTCCTATGCCAAATATGGCTCTTTCTTCTGTGACTGCGGTGCCAAAGAAGATGGCAGCTGCCAGGTGAGACCGAATACCTCAGGTCATCATGGGAAGAGAACAACAGCGGTAACTTTGGTTTGCAAGTCATTCCGCCATTGACTTTCATCCAGTCATTTCATTTGGTCAGGGTTATAGCTAGCCCACAGTTGTGACCAGAAAATTAGAGAAAATTATAACTACATTAATCTGTAGATAAATCTATTTGTAAATATCTGTTGTGAAGATTATTTTTGGAAATGCATGTGATGTAGAGCAAACCATCAACTACATTTTACTTTCAGTTTATTGAGCTTCATTTCTGTCATTTTGATTGTTGTTACAGTGAATAGTTTTGTTCAGATGTTTTAATGGTATGAACATATATGGTTAACATAGAGAGAATGTTTTTGTTACAATTAGTTGATTAATTGATTCAGTGACCTGTTTGCCTTGGTTACAGTTTAGATAAATGTACCTCCATCTGCCACGACCTCATACCTTTTTGTTTGATTAAATGATTTATAGCATGGAGGAGCTCAGAGTTAATAGTAGACTTAAACAAGAGAAAAACACTCACTTAAATTTAACATTACCATGTTGTCCACAGGCCCTGGTCAAACGCAGCCCCAGCAGTGGAATAGGCTCAACTCTGAAAGAGTCATCGGCATTCCAGAGTGAATTGCGTATGCCTGACAGCGCTATCCGCCATCAGAATGCTTTACCTTCCGAAAAAGGTAAGGTAACCATTTGTGATGGCAAACCTGGTGATGAAGACAGACCTAAGAAGAGCAGTGTCTGCAAGAGCATTGACGGCTGCCAGGAAGAGTTGCTAGCACAAGTGGTGAGAAAATACTTTTTTATTTCTATAATTTCTATTACTTGTGTTTTCTTGTCTAATCTTGTTATATTCAATCATTGTTTTGAATATATAGCATTGTACAATGTGGTCTTTAAAGGTTTGTCCTTTGTCGCAACAGGTGGGTTCATCAACTGCAGCAGTCATACTGGAAATGCTCATGTTTCTGATGGAAGCCATCCAGACAAACTTCCAGCAGACATCAGCAGTGGGAAGCAGCAGTCGGGCTCAAAAAGCACTGAATGAATTGCACACTCAGGACAAAGCTGTGGAAATGACAGATCAGTTAATGGTATGAATACTTTATTATTCTTTTCTCATACAGCCATGTGAAAGTCCATGTGATGTGGATGTAATGTCGCTTTTCCTCAGGTGCCCACTCTAGGTTCTCAGGAAGGTGCATTTGAGAATGTGAGGATGAACTACAGTGGTGACCAGGGACAGACCATACGCCAGCTGATAAGCGCACACGTTCTGCGCCGTGTTGCCATGTGTGTCCTGTCTTCGCCTCATGGCCGTCGCCAGCACCTTGCTGTCAGTCATGAGAAGGGAAAAGTAAGTGTTAAATTGTAATGTGAGGCAAGATCTAGAGTACAGTTGTATAAGTATAAAGTTAATTTTCTATATATTTGTCTCTCCTGCTCTACAGATAACCGTTTTGCAGCTGTCCACTCTCCTGAAACAGGCTGATTCGAGTAAAAGGAAACTAACACTAACCCGCCTGGCTTCAGCTCCAGTTCCTTTCACTGTATTAAGCCTCACAGGCAACCCCTGTAATGAAGATTACTTGGCAGTATGCGGCCTCAAGGTCAGAAACCAGGTTTTTACTAAAAAAAACAGAACATTTAAAAGGCAGTTTGAATGGTAGTTATTACTTTTTCATTCTTTTTCTTTTTAGGACTGCCATGTTCTAACATTCAGTAGCACAGGCTCTGTGTCTGACCATCTGGTGTTGCACCCACAACTGGCCACTGGCAACTTCATCATTAAAGCCATCTGGTTGCCAGGCTCTCAAACTGAACTTGCCATCATCACAGCAGACTTTGTCAAGGTATATTTTATATATAACCAGTCATGTTTTCCTATTGATATTGAATTAATTAACTAATTAATTTTTTCACATATTTAGAAAACAGCAACAATTACTTATGTTTTGCCGGCTTTCTTTAATAGATTTATGACTTGTCAGTGGATGCCCTGAGTCCCATGTACTACTTCCTGCTTCCAAGTTCCAAGATACGTGATGCTACTTTCCTTTTCAATGAAGAGGGGAAGAGCATTATCACCATCATGTCTTCAGCAGGATACATGTACACCCAGCTCATGGATGAATCCAGCAGTGCCCAGCATGGCCCTTTCTATGTTACCAACGTGTTGGAAATAACTCATGAAGATTTGAAAGTAATCTGAATTTAGTTACTAAAACATTACATTTTATCCATTGTATGTGTGGTATTATTTCTTTAAGATGTCAAGCAAAAGTTAACGAATAGTAAAATGTTTCTTTGTGTCTCCAGGATAGCAACGGGCAGGTAGCTGGTGGTGGTGTGTCTGTCTATTTCTCTCATGTACTTCAGATGCTTTTCTTCAGCTATGTGCAAGGAAAGTCCTTTGCCGCAACAGTGAGCCGAAGCACCACTGAAGTACAGAGACTCTTCCCGATCAATGTCAAAGGGTAAGTTTCATGTTTATTGCATTCTGTCTTAAAAATGGCAACATGCATTTGGAAGCACTGATGTCCCAGTCACGCTCCCTTTTGTCCTTTTCAGCTCTAATGGTGGCAGTAGTAAAATGTCCCCTGCGCTGTGTCAGTGGTCTGAGGTGATGAATCACCCGGGCCTGGTGTGCTGTGTGCAGCAGACCACAGGTATACCCCTGGTCATCATGGTCAAGCCAGACAACTTCCTTGTTCAAGAAATCAAAACTCTGCCAGCCAAAGCAAAGGTTAGCTCTACTTGGTGTACTCAAGTGTCTATGTTATGTCACAATAGTATTGATAGTGGAGCAAGATCAAATTCAGTGAATGTGCTTCTTGCTCATTAAAAAATTCAAGTCTTTATTTTGTGTGTGTTTTTGTTAATGATATTTTTAATGAATATTACAACAGGTGTAACCTCAGGTTTGGTCATCATTTTACTCTTTCACAGATTCAAGATATGGTGGCTATCCGGCATACTGCCAGCAACGAGCAACAGCGCACAACTATGATTCTTCTCTGTGAGGATGGAAGCCTGCGAATCTACATGGCTAACGTGGAAAATACATCTTTCTGGCTGCAGCCAGCACTGCAGCCCAGCAGTGGCATCAGTATTTTAAAGCCAGTCCGCAAACGCAAAGCTGCCGCTACCAGTGAGTTTATTACAAATCTTTTTCTTTTTTTTTTTAACTATCTATAAGAGATACCTACATTGTCGACAATAATGATCACATACATCTTGCAAACATTTGAATTTCAACATTGTAATTAAATTTCAGCCACCCGAACATCCAGTCAGGTGACATTCCCAGTGGACTTTTTTGAACACAACCAACAGTTGACAGAGATAGAGTTTGGGGGTAATGACCTGCTGCAGGTGTACAATGGACAGCAGATCAAACACAGACTCAACTCCACTGGGATGTATGTGGCGAACACAAAGGTAGGAATACTTTAACAAAATGATTCAATGATTGCAAAAATGTTGAAGAATGTAGCACATCACAGAAACAAATCAAGTCATTAATCATTTATATTTGTATTATACTTCATATATTTTTAGGCTATTTGCTGATGCTCATACTTCTTCTGTTTTCTCCAGCCTGGAGGATTTACTGTGGAAGCAGTGAACAACAACAGTTCAATGGTCATGACGGGCATGCGGGTGCAAGTGGGAAGTCAGGCTATTGAGAGGGCACCTTCGTATGTGGAGGTCTTTGGTCGCACCATGCAGATCAACCTGACGAGGGCAAGGTGGTTTGACTTTCCTTTCACCCGAGAGGAAGCTTTGCAGGCTGACAAGAAGCTGTCTATCTTTAGTAAGTACATTGTTGAGAATATTTCAGTGATTTATTGATGAGTTCATTGAGTTAATTGTTTACATGTAAATGTTTATGTGATTCTTGTGTTCTGGACTGTAAGAAGATATCTTAAAATGCATTTTCTGCTCCCTGTTCATTCAAAGTTGGAGCATCTGTAGATCCTGCTGGTGTCACCATGCTTGATTCAATTAAGATTTATGGTAAAACCAAGGAGCAGTTTGGATGGCCAGAAGATCCACCTGAGGACTTCTCTTCTGCCTCCGTTAACAATGTGTGCAGTCCTAACCTCAGTCAAAGCAATGGCACTTCTGATGGAGACATAGCTACTCCAACAGCCACCAGCGGCAGTGTGATAGAGAGGTTTGTACTTCATTAAAGAAACAGTTCACTTGACCATTTCCACATGTAAGAACACAGGTGATGTTAAAAACAGTACTTTTAGATTAACCTGTAGGTAAATTAAACTCCTTGCAGTTAATACTTAAAGATATTTCTCTTTCTGTATACCAAAAACACTGCATATGTATATATTTCTTGGTCTAACACCTCTTTGTCCATTGAATAGCAGTAGATGATAAGACGTCTTAATTAGATTTTGGTTCTCATAACTAGGCCTGATGGGTTTTGGGTTCTCTTTAGATTCATAGCAGTAGCGCATGGCTGTTGTGTTGTTATTTGTTTATGCATGCGTCTCTTATGTTCAGCTGAATCATTTAATTTCACTTGTTTCTTTCTGTGATCCTCACACTTTGTTTTTGTTCTTTTTCTTTTGCTCCAAAAAACAATTAAAAGTTGTGAAACTGAGTCCTTATCAACCTTGGACCGGTTAGTAACTGCCCTTTCTCTGCTTGTTTGAACGGTTTTGTGCATGTGTGCCAGTTTGTGTGTCCATGCTTGAGACTGTGAACATGCCATGCACTTTTCCCCTTGCACCGGTGTTTTGGTTTGTTTCCCTTGCATTTTAATATTATTTTTAGCATGCAAGTCACAAACAGACTATATCAGGTTGAGATAATATTGTGTTTTAAAGTGTATAAGGGTCATTTAACATGGACCTTGATAGCAGTTGATTTTATATTATTTTATGATATTTATTTATTTATTTATTTTTTATTCAGGCTGGTGGTCAGTTCTCTTGAGGCTTTGGAAAGCTGTTTTGCAGTTGGATCCTCGAATGAAAAGGTAAACAAACTTTACAGTTGAAGTGTAAACCTAACAACTAGTGCTAATGTAATCTTTGCTGCAGAAAGTCTTACCTACATAAATACATCCTTTTGCATGTATAACCCTTTATTACTCACAAACGTCCGTTTTGAAACATTCAGTTAATCAGCGCTCTGTAAAATCGAGCTGATGCACCAACAGGCGCTGCTTCACTCGTAACTGTGTTTGGGGGGGACATTTTAAACTCGTTCTCCACATCGTTTTAACGTAATCTCACGAGAATTCACCCCATTACATCTGTAATTGAGATTAACGTACATTAGAATAATTTGTAATTTTAATTGAATATTGTGCTAACATGATAAAATTGCGTTAACTTTTGCAGCCTGACTTTAAACCTTTGTGTAAAAATTAATGAACTCATGGGATGGTGGTGACTGTATATTTTTAAATCTGCCTAGGAGAAGAATAAGAATGCAGCGCTGGAGTTAGCAACTCTACTTCTGTCCATGCCAACACCTACAGGTGTGCAGCAGCAGACAAAGGGACTTCTTGCCAGCCTGCACACAAGTCGAAATGCGTACCACAATCACAAGGTAAAAAAAAAAAAAAAAGTAATGACGTGCTTGACGAAAGCTATTAAATGTGGCATAGATTTTATAGCATTTTAAATCATTTTGACTTCAGTTTTAAATTTCTGTGTTAAAGAAGGTTGACTTCATTTTGGAATGACTAATGAACATACACTGTTTCTGTCCCTGTGATCAGGATCAGTCACTGCTAAGCAATGCAGTGCAATGTCTAAACAGTTGCAGCCGCGAGGCCAAGGAGCTGGACCCCGATGTCTTCCAGAGACTTGTGATCACTGTTCGCTCCATTGCAATTATGAGACCTAACAACTTGGTTCACTTCACAGAACTAAAATCTCTTAATCAAGACTCTGGTAAGAAGTTCATCTATTATTAAGAATGTTAAGAATCTAGGCTACTTCTTCATAAAACACTTGTTGATTAAAAAAAAAAAGAAAAAATGGGAGGAACTAAATAACCAAAACTATTGACACAGATATGACAGAGGATGGGCAAAAACACATGGACAGTGAAAGCTGTAATTTCATCACACAACTGATGAATAACTTCTGGAAACTCCATACCCTAAAACCAAAGAATGCCTTTCTCGCTCCCGCCTGTCTGCCTGGTAAGTTAGATCTTTGAGATGGCAAAATTTGTAAATTTGAATGTATCTAAAATATAAAAACTGAAAAATGTCTCTATTATTTCCTGTAAGATCACAAGTCAGAGTGGACAGGAATATTAACAGAAACCTTGTACTTCCTAAAATTACCTTTGGAAACAATAAATGTGACTGTAACATTCTCTTTTTGCTTTTTTAACTCACTTAGGTTTAACTCATGTGGAAGCAACAGTTAATGCTTTGGTGGATATCATCCATGCGTACTGCACATGTGAACTGGATTACATTAATGCTGCCTCCAAAATCTACATGCAAATGTTACTGTGCCCTGTAAGTGAAATGCTTTTGTTAATCGCTAGAAATACTGGTAGGTTTCATCAGACTTTGAACAAAGCATGGAAAATAGTCACAATCTATTCAGAAGTCTAAGTCTGAATCATTATTGTGGATTGTTGTTACAGGGAAGACAGAATAAAATATAAAGACAAAACTGAACTAAAAAAAGGATGAACAAAGCTAAGCATGGCAACATACTTGTTTCTTTTCTTTTGCTATCTACTGTAAATATAACGAACTCTTAAACTATTGTTTTGGATACTTAAAACAGGCAGATTAACTGTATTGTATTTAAACAAATTTCAGGACACCGCTGTGAGCTTTGCTTGTAAGCAGGCTCTTATCAGAGTGCTTCGTCCAAGAAATAAACGACGTCATGTAACCCTTCCGTCTCCTCCACGCTCAAACACACCCATGGGTAAGACAGTCTATGTAGCTGTAGGCAAATATCCACTTGGCAGTTTTGATATTGAAATATTGAAATACACAGTTGTGCAGTGCTATAGAATTGCAAGTCAATACGACATCAATATGCACTTCCACTAAGCAGTTTCCACTCTTCTGAGTGGTATGATAGCTTTGTGGTTGTTCAGAAGTTTTACTTGTTTGCAATTGTTTGTATATATGATTATAGTAATAACAGTGAATCGGCTTATGGAGGTTCACATCTTTGTCCGATGGACAATTCTGGAAGACAATCTACAAAGTACAGTGTTTTTGGCGTTAACAATTTTCTTACCATGTGGTATCATACCATTGCATTTGGTAAAGGGTAGAAAACTATCTGATCATCCGGATCATAGTAATTTTGTTAAAAGTTGTGAACCACACTATATCCAGCTGCAAGGGTTTATGAATAAATTACATTGCTTTGTGCCTGTTCCTAATTTGTGACTTGTGTAGGTCCCCAAAATCAGTTAAAAATTAAATTCAATGATTTGATTTTCTTCATCAGGAGATAAGGATGATGATGATGACGAAGATGCAGATGACAAAATGCAATCATCAGTGCTGACTGGAGGTGAAGAAGGTAGACAGGAGAGTCAAGAGCAAAATGAAGTTGACCATGGTGACTTTGAGATGGTGGTGAGGAAAGACCATTTAATTTTAAGTTGTTTTTTGTTTTGTTTTTTGTTTTTTGTTAAACATTAAAGCTGCAGTGTTAATATGTAGAATGGGAGGTAATGCATTATTCACAGTGTCCTTTTTTCTCTCTCTCTCTTCCAGTCAGAGTCAATGGTTCTAGACACAGCTGAAAATGTAAACAATGGAAATCCTTCTCCTCTGGAAGCCCTGCTGGCAGGAGCAGAGGGTTTCCCCCCTATGCTGGATATCCCTCCTGATGCAGATGATGAGACAATGGTTGAATTGGCAATTGCTCTCAGCCTTCAGCAGGATCAGCAAGGTCACTAAGTAGAAAATTGACATTTCTGTCAGTGAAACATGGTTGATGGTTTTCATGTGATGAGAAGAGTTTAGGTTCCACAACTATTTTAAATAACGCTTGTCACGGATGTGATCTTTGGGTGATGATTTTTTTGACTTCATGCAAGATTGTTTTGGCTTTTTTAGGCAGTAGCAGTAGTGCTCTTGGTCTTCAGAGCCTTGGCTTGTCTGGTCAGGCTCCAAGCTCCTCATCTCTGGATGCTGGCACCCTTTCAGATACAACAGCATCAGGTAACAAGACCATCACTGTGGTAGCATGTAATAAAACCTGGAATTTTATGTCTTCAAGGTCAAAAGTGCAGTGAATCAAACACTGATTTTTTTAATATATTAGCTATAATTGTTCCCCCTTACAGTTTGCCATGTTTAGTCAAGTAGGTAATAACCATACAAAATATAAATGCTGGTGTTTTGAATGTACAGCATGCTTGTTAAAAATTGTTGGTACACAAGGATGACCTAAATGTATCCTGGCCAGGTGACCGTGGTGTATTTACTGTTACAGCTATTGCTATGATTTCAGCCCCAGCCTCAGATGACGAGGGTAGCACAGCTGCAACTGATGGCTCAACATTGCGGACCTCCCCAGCTGAGCACGGTGGCAGTGTGGGCTCAGAGAGTGGAGGTTCTGCAATCGATTCTGTAGCTGGGGAACACAGTGGTGGGTGATCAAAATGACTTTCCTGAACACAGTTCAATAAAAACTGTTTCTTGCAATGTTAGTCTGAATAGGCTCAAATGTTATGATAATGTTACTGTAGCTCATATTTGTCATTACCCCCTCTATGAACCACTTTTATAATTTTGTGTTTTTAAGGCATTTTTTAAGTAACATGTATCATGAGCATCATTTTTTAACAGCACAGCTTTTTTTTTTAATGCATTTTTGCATATTTTGTTTGTGTATGAAGTGTCTGGTCGCAGCAGTGCATATGGAGACACAGCAGTAGAGGGCCACCCTGCAGGTCCTGGCAGTATCAGTTCCAGCACTGGAGCCATCAGCACCACTACAGCCCAGCAGGAAGGTGAAGGTTCAGATGGAGAAGGAGAGACTGAGGGAGACATCCACACAAGCAATAGGTCAGACAAAGTGAAATGCAAGGAGTTGGATTAACTTGATCTTCTCTCTAGAGAGTATGTGTCTGTGGAGAAAAAAAAAACAATAATGTGGGGCAAAAGTGCTTTATTTATATCATACCTCATTAAAGCTACTATGTAGTTTATTTTTTTATTTAATTATTGCCTTTTTAGACTTCACATGGTTCGTCTTCTGTTACTGGAGCGCTTACTCCAGCACCTTTCTCAGCTCCACAATGTGGGTGGAGTCCAAGCCATCCCTTATATGCAGGTCATCCTTATGTTGACCTCTGACCTGGACGGTGAGGATGAAAAGGATAAGGGTGCCTTAGATGAACTGCTATCTCAACTCATTGCTGAGCTTGGCATGCACAAGAAGGTAGCTTTTGGCTCATTTTGATGACTCAGGCCTCAATGGTCTTTTCTTTTTCTTTTTTTTTTTAATGTTTGGGGTGTATTTATGCCTACTTTTGCCACATAGGATGTGTCCAAGAAGAATGAACGTAGCTCTATAAATGAAGTTCACCTGGTCATCATGCGATTGCTCAGTGTCTTTATGTCTCGAACCAAGTCTGGATCCAAGTCTTCTTCAGAGGTTTGTTTTACTTTTCACTGGAAATAAAATGTGTATAGCATTACATTCATTTTTATAACAACAGAAAAATATTTACACTTACATTTAAAAAGAAGCAGAAATGTGTTTATATTATCTTATCAAGTGCATTTGTTTCATGAATTATATTTTACTAAACTCCAGGTGCACCTGTTATTTTCTCTTTTAGTCATCGTCATTGATTTCCAATGCTACAGCAACAGCCTTGCTCAGCCTTGGAGCCATTGACTATTGCCTCCATGTACTGAAATCACTGCTGGAGTTCTGGAAGAGCCAGCAGGGTGAAGAGGAGCCGGTGGCCACCAGCCAGCTTCTGCGCCCACACACAGCATCCTCCCCACCAGACATGAGTCCTTTCTTCCTGCGTCAGTATGTCAAGGTATCGTATAAGAGGAAATTTAATTGGTTTATAAAATTATTTTGTATATTTGTAAAAAAAAAAAAAAAAAAAAAAAAAGATTTCATATAAACTCTTATGTTGTCGTTTTAGGGGCATGCTGCTGATGTATTTGAGGCCTACTCACAGCTATTGACTGAAATGGTGCTGCGACTTCCATATCAAATTAAGAAGATTGCTGACACAAACCCACGTATCCCACCTCCTGTGTTTGATCACTCCTGGTTCTATTATCTATCTGAAGTAAGCAATACAGTGTGATACTTATTTTATTTTTCTATTCAAATTATGCAAACTTATTAAATTTCTTGGCATCTCTTCCTGTTCTTCTAGTATCTGATGATTCAACAGACACCATTTGTCAGGAGGCAAGTCAGAAAGCTCTTACTGTTTATCTGTGGCTCAAAAGAAAAATATCGTCAGTTGCGGGACCTGCATACCCTCGATTCCCATGTGCGCAGCGTCAAAAAACTGTTGGAGGAGCAGGGCATTTTCCTAAGGTCAGGGGTTGTCACTGCTTCCTCTGGCTCAGCTCTACAGTATGACACACTCATCAGTCTGGTGAGTAGTCTCCTCTCAAAAGAACGTCTTTTATATTCTTTAAGATAAAACACTCACATACAGTCTTGAACTAACACATGTTTAATATTTTGATATGCTTTGCTGATCTAATTGTCTTTTTCCTTTAACCTTTTTTAATGGTGAAGATGGAACATCTAAAGGCTTGTGCAGAAATTGCCACCCAAAGGACAGTCAACTGGCAGAAGTTCTGTGTGAAAGATGATTGTAAGTTTTAGTTTGTTTTTCATAAAACATTTCTTTGACCATTAAAAAACAAACAGTCTAATGTGAGGATTTTTCTGCTCTTGTCCCTATATTTTGTGTGTGCGTGTGTCCCCGTCCGTCTGTCCGTCCAGCGGTTTTGTATTTCCTGCTCCAGGTCAGTTTCCTGGTAGATGAGGGTGTTTCTCCAGTGCTATTGCAACTGCTCTCCTGTGCCCTCTGTGGCAGCAAGGTGCTGGCCAGCTCCACGTCTTCATCATTTTCAGGAGGCGGTTCTGGTAGCACTGGACAAACGGGAGCATCGCAGACCTCACAGAGCAAGTCTTCGAGTAAAAAGAGCAAAAAGGAGGACAAGGAGAAAGACAAAGATGGTGGGTTTTAGGTTTCTAAATATATTTACCTGTATAGTAAATTTAAGCTTAATTTTTGAGCTAAGCAGGATATCAAAAGTTATTCAACATCCATGGCTGCTGACTTCCTCTATTTTATCTTTTCTGCTCACTACAGGTGACAGTGTTGGAAGCCAAGAGGATCAGCTGTGCATGGCGCTGGTTAGTCAACTTAACAAGTTTGCAGACAAGGAAACCCTCATTCAGTTCTTGCGTTGCTTCCTTCTGGAGTCCAACTCATCTGCTGTCCGCTGGCAAGCCCACTGCTTGGCACTTCACATTTATAGGTACTATAAAATATTTAGATTTATGCTTGGAGTTAAATCATTGAAATGCATACAGACAAAAACTAAGCACAGTTCCTAATGAAAATGCCTCTTTCAATCTATCTGAAAATGCATCTGTAGGAACTCCAGTAAATCTCAGCAGGAGTTGCTGCTGGAATTGACTTGGGCCATTTGGCCTGAGTTGCCTGCATATGGACGTAAAGCTGCCCAGTTTGTTGATCTGCTTGGGTACTTCTCCCTCAAAACTCATCAAACGGAGAAAAAGGTTTGTTGAAAACCCATTTTAGATTTAGGTTAGTTATAGCTGTACTAATTTTAATAGCAATGGTTATTGCATTGTCATATTACAATATGTGTAAAAGTTTATAATTACATACTCAACTATAAAAAATAAAACCAAAATAATTACTTTTTTAGGATTTAATTGACCTTAGTAAAACACAAGATATGATGTTTAGTTTTGTTTAGTTTTTTCATTTGTTGTATTTTGATTTTGTCTATAACCTCACACAGAGTGTTTAAGCTACACAGTGAGCAGAGTGATTTACTTCCTTTTTGTTTCAGTTGAAGGAGTATTCCCAGAAAGCAGTAGAAATCTTGAGGGCTCAGAATCATAACCTGACAAATCACCCAAACTCCAACATCTACAAGTATGTCACAAGCCCCTGGTCTTTTCAATGAGAAGACAGTTTTATATTCAACCTAACCCATTTTATTATTTAATGTTTTCTCCTAAAGCACACTGTCTGGATTAGTGGAGTTTGATGGCTTTTATCTAGAGAGTGATCCCTGCTTGGTGTGCAACAATCCAGAAGTCCCCTTCTCAGTATGTATAATATAACTGCTCTTAATGAGTGTTGTACTGTATGCAGCCTCAGATAATTGATAGACTAGAATTCAAATCAGAAAAAATAATCTGAAAATTATATGAATGTCATTTACAGGTACGTGAATGATTTGGCTTTGTATTTTAAACAGTGTGCCATTGCCATTGTGTATTTTAAATGCGCCATTTTTTTAATGACTTTTTTTTGCTTCCAGAATATAAAACTGTCCTCTATCAAAGTGGATACCCGGTACACCACCACTCAGCAGGTCGTCAAGCTCATTGGCAGTCACACCATCAGCAAAGTCACAGTGAAGATTGGTGACCTCAAACGTACAAAAATGGTCCGCACCATCAACCTCTACTACAACAACAGAACCGTACAGGCTATTGTGGAACTGAAGAACAAGTATGTTTTGGCAGGAGAGGCTTATCTTTTCTTTTTATCTTTTTTACTACTGGCATTCATGTTGGTAAACCAACAGATTCTAAGAGACAAAGTATTAAGTATCTTAAATATCTTTTTAGGCCTGCTCGTTGGCACAAAGCCAAGAAAGTTCAGCTGACTCCAGGACAAACAGAAGTGAAAATTGACCTCCCATTGCCCATTGTTGCATCCAACTTGATGATTGAGTTCTCTGATTTTTATGAGAACTACCAGGCATCCACAGAAACCCTGCAGTGTCCACGCTGCAGTGCCTCTGTGCCAGCTAATCCTGGGGTGTGTGGCAACTGCGGTGAGAACGTGTACCAGTGCCACAAGTGCAGGTGAGCTTCAAGTTTACTCTGCAGATGTAAGAAAATGAAGAAAAATTACTGAAAATAATTTGGGTTTTTTTAATTAATGTTTTTGTTAAGGTCCATCAACTATGATGAAAAAGACCCCTTCTTGTGCAATGCCTGTGGTTTTTGCAAGTATGCTCGTTTTGACTTCATGCTGCATGCAAAACCCTGTTGTGCAGTGGATCCCATTGAAAATGAAGAGGACAGGAAAAAGGTAAGCAGGATTTAATTAAGCATATGTCTAAAAATAGCATGAGCATGGCAAAAGTTTAGCTCGCAATATGACCAAAGTCTAAAACTTATTTGATTGCACCCATCCTGCCTACCTACCGTTTGACCTGCTGCCTTCTGGTAGAAGCTACAGGTCCATTCTGTTTCTGTTATAAATGTGTCTTCCTACCTTGTGGTTGTCTGTGAAAATATTACAAGGTCAAGTTAACTGTTTGGTTTTTTTTTCTATTCACAGGCTGTAACAAACATCAATACTCTGTTGGACAAAGCTGATCGGGTCTACCATCAACTAATGGGCCACCGGCCCCAACTGGAGAGCCTCCTTGCTAAAGTCAATGAAGCAGCACCAGAGAAACCACAGGTCTGTCTGGGGAGGCATGAATAAACAAAAATAATTTTTACAAAAATAAAATTTTCAAGTTGCATGAAGGGCAAGTCCTGGCTTTGCTGTTTGAATGGTGCAGAAAGAACATCATCAGGTGGTTGTGTGTGTTTTGCGTTAAACATGTAATAAACTAACCAGGAAGTTGTCATCTATATCCTTTCTGTAGGACGACACTGGAGCAGGGGCTGGACTTGGTACATCCTCTGCTAATGTCAATAGATATATCCAGCAGCTGGCTCAAGAGTATAGTGGAGACTGCAAGACATCATTTGACGAGCTCTCCAAAATAATACAGGTTAGATGGCAGAATGTTTCTATAGACATTCATTGACATTTTTTCCCTAATTTCGATATAATTCATGTTATATGTTTTTGCAGAAAGTCCTTGCATCCCGTAAAGAGCTATTGGAATATGATCTGCAGCAGAGAGAGGCTGCAACCAAGTCATCACGCAGCAGCAGCCATCAGCCCACGTTCACTGCCAGTCAGTACCGGGCTCTCTCTGTGCTGGGCTGTGGCCACACCTCTTCCACCAAGTGCTATGGCTGTGCCTCAGCAGTCACAGGTCACTGTATCACACTGCTCCGTGCCCTAGCCACCAACCCAGCTCTCAGACAGATCCTGGTCCACCAGGGTCTCATCCGAGAGCTGTTTGAGTATAACTTGCGACGAGGTACAGCAGCCATGAGAGAAGAGGTGCGCCAGCTGATCTGCCTACTAACCAGGTCTGTTTTCCCCTCACCTGAAATGGGAGTTGTTTTAGTGTTGACATTGAGCCTACCAAAATCATTTTTGTCAAAGCATTTAAGTTGGTTTCATTAGCTTATATCTGAAACAAGATATCACTCTCTAATTTCCTCCACTTCAGAGATCATCCAGAGGCCACTCAGCAGATGAATGACCTCATTATTGCCAAGGTGTCAGCTGCCCTGAAAGGCCACTGGGCCAATCCTGACCTGGTATGCAAACATATGTCCTACTGATGAACTGGTTTAAAGAAAATAAAAAAATTGAATTCTCGTTTTATTTAAATGTCCTTTTTTTACAAACAGGTTAGTAACCTGCAGTATGAGATGCTACTGCTGACTGACTCCATATCAAAAGAGGGAGGATGCTGGGAGTTGCGTTTAAGTTGTGGTAAGCGATTGTTCCTAACCTCATACTTTGCAGATTTTAAATGCTCGTGTACCACGTTGTCAGCTAATAAGCATAAATTAAATAACCAAACTAAATTAAATAACTAAACTAAATTTGTCCTTTTTAATCCTTGCAGCCCTCACCCTCTTCCTAATGTCTGTGAATATAAAGACACCTGTGGTGGTGGAAAACATCACGCTCATGTGTCTGAGAATTCTTCAAAAGTTGATCAAGCCTCCTGCTCCCACCAGCAAGAAAAACAAGGTAGACATGTTAATATTTTGCAAAATTACCTTACAAGAAAAGTTAATAAACTAAAAGAATTGGATGTTGTTTACTGTTAAGTCCAAACAAGACAGAAACAGAACTTGTCATGGTTTTATAGGATGCTGCGATTGAATCTCTGACCACAGTCAGGCCCTACAGTAATGAAATCCATGCCCAGGCTCAACTTTGGCTTAAGAAGGACCCTAAAGCATCATACGAGTCCTGGAAAAAATGCCTTCCTGCAAGAGGTAAGCTTCAAAAGAAGCTGCACATCATATCAGTACAGAAGGTTGACTGTTCATTTTCATGATAACGAGTGTTACTATTTTGTTCATCAAAGTTCAGGAAGGTGCATCAAAGCCTCAGGGCAAGGCTGAGTTGCGTAAGCAATATCTGTTGGAGAAGTATGTGTGGAAGTGGAAGCAGTTTATGAGGTCAAGGAAAGGTGAAGTCCTCTTTCCTCGACTGCTAAAACTCAGCCACAACAACTGGCTGCGTCAGGTACAAAATAAAAACAAATAATTTATGTTGAATTAGCGCAGAATCTAAGTTTATGCTTTCAATCCTTAGTTCATTGTTAAATTACTTTAAAATAAGTAAATCCCCCTTTTTTTTTTTTAAATTATTATTATTATTGTTCTTGTTGTAGGTCCTTTTCACACCAGCCACTCAGGCAGCCAGACAGGCAGCATGCACAATTGTGGAAGCTCTCACCACATTCCCCAGCCGAAAACAACAAGTCCTGGATCTGCTAACCAGGTATTGATCTAGTTGAACCTTCAGGGAGTCCATATTATAAACTGTCGCCAGATTTCTTCTTCATTATATTTCCTTTATGGAGCTGCTTAAAATATTAACACACACACGAGGGTGTGTTAATGTAGGTTTGATCACTGATTATTTTAGACCAAGTTAGGACCAAAAATGGCTTCTGTGTGTCTGACAGTTACCTGGATGAGCTGAGTGTGGCTGGAGAGTGTGCAGTGGAATATCTTGGTCTGTACCAGAAGCTGATCAAACCAACACATTGGAAAGTTTACTTGGCGGCCCGCGGTGTCCTTCCCTACATTGGCAACTTGATCACCAAGGTAATAGCCCTGGAATTAAATTTATATTGAAGTTAAAAGGGGAAAAAAATAATTGAGTTTATATTTGATTCTCTGTCCAGGAAATAGCCAATCTGCTTGCTCTGGAGGAGGCAACCCTTAGTACAGACTTGCAGCAGGGTTATGCCCTCAAGAGCTTGACTGGTATGGTCATTTCTGTCCTGTTGTCTGACCCAAAAAGAGATGGGACATTTATTGAAGCTCTAAGTGACACTTTTAGCATCAATAAAGTTAAATTATATTATTGTGTTGCAACAAGTAAAGCTTATTTATTTATTTATTTATTTATTTATTTTTAGTTTATAAAGTTGTATGTGTTTGGTGTGCCACAGGATTGCTGTCTTCCTTTGTGGAGGTGGAGTCCATCAAGCGACATTTCAAAAGTAGGTTGGTGGGCACGGTGCTCAACGGCTACCTGTGCCTGAGGAAACTGGTAGTGCAGCGCACTAAGCTCATTGATGAAACACAGGACATGCTGCTGGAGATGCTGGAAGACATGACTACAGGTCTGCGCAATTTCAGTGACGCAAAATTAAAGCCCTGTAATATACAAGTGTATTAACATTAGAAAGTTCATTCTAGGTACTGAGTCTGAGACCAAAGCCTTCATGGCAGTGTGTATAGAAACTGCAAAGCGATACAACCTGGATGACTACAGAACACCCGTTTTCATTTTTGAGAGGCTGTGTAGCATCATTTATCCTGTGAGCAACTTTGCGCCTGATGATTTGTATTTTTTGGGGGGGCGGGGGTGTTTGTCATCATCTAAAGCTTTCTGGGTTCTTCCCTGTATGTAGGAGGAGAATGAAGTGACAGAGTTTTTTGTGACCTTGGAAAAGGACCCTCAGCAGGAAGACTTCCTGCAGGGTCGCATGCCAGGAAACCCCTACAGCAGCAACGAGCCTGGCATCGGCCCTCTAATGAGGGATGTCAAAAACAAGATCTGCCAAGACTGTGACCTGGTGGCACTGCTTGAAGATGACAGTGGCATGGAGGTAAAAATGTTCATTTCAGCCTCCATGTAAAGTAAAAAAAAAAAAAAAAAAAAAATCTGCTTGCATTAAAAAGTTATTTTTTTTTCTGCAGCTTCTGGTAAACAACAAAATCATCAGTTTGGATCTGTCAGTGGCAGAGGTCTACAAGAAAGTCTGGTGTCCAACAAATGAGGTACGGCTCTTTTAGGATTAGCTGTGCCTGGGCCTGTGAGGTATGAAGCCAATTGCCTTTTTGCCTTTAAAGGGGGAGCCAATGAGAATTATTTATCGAATGAGAGGGCTCCTGGGAGATGCCACTGAGGAATTCATAGAGTCACTGGATTCAACCACAGGTTAGCCTTTCTTTTCATTTACTAAAAATTTGCTGTCACAGTACAACAGAAGAGAAAATGATTGATTTCCACTTCTCTTCTTACAGATGAGGAGGAGGATGATGAAGAGGTTTACAAAATGGCTGGTGTGATGGCACAGTGTGGAGGACTGGAGTGTATGCTCAACCGGCTCTCTGGGATAAAAGATTTCAAACAAGGAAGACATCTGCTCACTGTAAGACACAGGGCTCAGAATTTTCTTTCTGTTCATCTTCCAGTTTCACATACTCATCACTTAAGCTGACAAAACCTCATTTTCTGTCTCTCACTTACAGGTTTTGCTGAAGCTATTTAGTTACTGTGTTAAGGTGAAGATCAACCGGCAGCAGCTGGTCAGACCAGAGATGAACACGCTCAACGTCATGTTGGGAACTCTGAACTTGGTGAGCATTTCAGGCACTGTCAGCGTTAACGATGCTGTCACAGTCGGTTGAACCTGTATTTCGTTAGTCTGTTTTTATATTTAAATCTTTGACAAAGCTCATTCCCAGTGCTGTGTTTTGGTTCAGGCTTTACTGGCAGAACAGGAAAGTAAGGACAGCGGTGGAGCCTCCATAGCAGAGCAAGTTCTGAGCATCATGGAAATCATTCTGGATGAAGCAAATGCAGAGATTTCTGAGGACAAGGTATCTGTCTAATCATCTTTGATGTCTTCTCAGGTCATCCTTTAAATAGGTTGGATTCTGAAGTATTTCCCAGTGACATAGCTGCTGTTTAACGCCTGGTCTTTTGCAGGGTAATCTCCTCTTGACAGGAGACAAGGATCAGCTGGTCATGCTGTTGGACCAGATCAATACCCCATTTGTGCGTTCCAACCCCAGCGTGCTGCAGGGTCTCCTGCGCATCATCCCTTACCTGTCCTTCGGGGAACTGGAGAAGATGAGGATTTTGGTGGAACGATTCAAACCCTGTTGTAGCTTTGACAAGTAGGCATCATTTGCATTAACGTTTCAAATAAACTCTCATGTGCAACCTCACGGTTGCTCTCAAGGCTTTACTAGAAATTTAATTTTCTGAATATTAAAGCTTACTTTCTTTTCCAAGGTATGATGAAGAGCACAGTGCTGATGACAAAGTGTTTCTGGATTGCTTTTGTAAAATCGCTGCTGGAATCAAAAACAACAGCAACGGCCACCAGCTGAAAGATCTTATTCTCCAAAAAGGAATCACACAGAGTGCTCTAGACTACATGAAGAAACATATTCCACATGCCAAAAAGTATGTCGCCTTTCATCTTTGTGTGAACTGAAATCACGTTCTCGTGCCGGTTTTCATTCAGTCTGTGCTTTTTCACATTTCAGTCTGGATGCAGATGTCTGGAAGAAGTTCCTTTCCAGACCAGCTCTTCCCTTCATTCTCAGACTGCTGCGTGGTTTGGCCACCCAGCATCCCCCCACACAGGTAATAAATATCTAATGAAAAAAAAAACATCCAGCGCAGCCATGGCCCGCATGACAACACCGCATGTTCTCTACCTCACAGGTGCTCATCGGCACTGACTCCATAACCAACTTGCACAAGCTGGAGCAGGTATCCAGCGATGAAGGAATAGGAACCCTGGCTGAGAACCTTCTGGAGGCCCTGAGGGAACACAGTGATGTAAACCTCAAGATCGATGCAGCCCGTCGGGAAACCAGGGCGGAGAAAAAGCGGATGGCTATGGCCATGAGACAGAAGGCCCTGGGAACACTGGGCATGACGGTACTCTTCCAGTCCTTCTCCTGTATCTTCTCTACCAAAAGGATTATTTGAGTATCTGCCTCCAGCCAGTTTTATTTTTGTTTAATAACTGCTTTTGCTTTTCAGACCAATGAGAAGGGTCAGGTGGTGACAAAGACTTCACTGTTGAAGCAAATGGAGGATCTGATAGAGGAACCTGGCTTAACCTGCTGTATCTGTCGAGAGGGCTACAAGTTTCAGGTACATTTCTCATCCAGAATGACCGACGGTGTCAAAGCACCGTATTCATGTTGAAGTAGAGAGAATGCACCTCAAAGGACAAAAAATCCTTCTAAGGTGGTCACTGAAGTTTTCTTCTATACTATTAGAAAACTATATATAAGAAAACTCAGATACATGACTGAGAAGGAAGTCTATACATTATCATTGAGGATCACAGGGGAAATATGTTGGCGTCTGTTTAAAGGCCTTATTTAAAGATTCTTGAGTAACAGTATATCGCCATGACGATTGTTTAACAAAGGATTTAGCTAGCAAAAGCCGTGAGCAGATAAAATGATTTTGCAGCTGACGTCGAGCATTAGACACGACTATGTGTACTTGTCCACTTGCCTGTGCTTTCATTTATCGCATTATTTTCATTTTTCTTGTTCCAGCCATCCAAAACCTTGGGTATTTACACCTTCACAAAGCGTGTGTTCCTAGAGGAGTTTGAAAACAAGCCTCGGAAGCAGCAGGGCTACAGCACTGTGTCGCACTTTAACATTGTCCATTACGACTGCCATCTGGCTGCTGTCAGGTAGCATCAAACACCAGTTTTAGTACTTGACCTTGTTTGGAATTGCACTTAAGATGTTTCGCAACAGTGTCAGTTTTATATTGATGCCGATCTTTGTGTTTTCCGTTGGTAGGCTGGCCCGAGGACGAGAGGAATGGGACAGCGCTTTGCTCCAGAATGCAAATACCAAGTGCAATGGGCTGCTTCCTGTCTGGGGGCCACATGTCCCAGAATCTGCCTTTGCTACATGCTTAGCAAGGTAAAGTCCTGAGGAGTACACAAATGCACACACATGAACTTGCCTTTGTGTAGCATTTATTACCAACTTCCTCTCTTGCTAATCCACAGGCACAACACATATCTACAGGAGTGCACCGGCCAGCGGGAGCCCACGTACCAACTCAACATCCATGACACCAAACTGCTGTTCCTCCGCTTTGCTACTGAACAGTCATTCAGCGTGGATACTGGAGGAGGGGGACGGGAGAGCAACATACACCTCATTCCCTACATCATCCATACTGTGCTTTATGTCCTCAACACGTACGTACCTGGCTGATGTGTTTACTGTCAAAATAACACATGTAAAATGAGCCAACTCCTGAATTCCTTTGACAGTACAAGGGCGACATCCCGCGAGGAAAAGAACCTGCAGAGTTTCCAGGAGCAGCCTTGTGAGAAATGGGTGGAGAGCTCCTATGATGTTGAAGGACCACACTATTATACCATCTTTGCCATGCACATCATGCCGCCTGAACGCTGGAGGACTTCACGGTTGTACTTCCTGCGTAGGCTGTTAGTCACTGCACATGCCCGCAAGGTCTCAGCAGTTTCCACCAACAAGTAAGAACTAAGACCTTTATTTTTCCTTTCTTTTTTTTTTAAAGATATGAAACTGTCCAAAATACATAAATACTTTATTTCTTTGTTGTGAAACTATAAGCTGCTCTGCTCATTTTCAATCCAACTAAAGTGCAGTTTGTACTTAGACCATCTCTGGTTGCTTCCCTCAGACTCACAGATAAAACACCAAAGGAGTATGCAGTCTATCGCTCACCTCTCCTCTTCTGGGGCCTGGTAGATCTTGTCTATGACATGTTCAGGGTGAGTGTCTGTTTCAGTCCTACTCTGCAGTTAGTTTGTACTAAAAGCAAATAATTTTTTTTTTTTAATTGATGTGTGTGTTTTTTTAGTTGAGTTCGTATTAATAACGGTTGACGCTGCTGACTTTAATTTTAACTGCCATTATTAACCTTCTGGCCATTTTCATGACATACAGAAAGTACCTACCAGCAACACAGAAGGGGGCTGGTCCTTCTCACTGGCAGAATATATCCGTCACAACGACATGCCAATCTATGAGGCCTCAGAGCGCGTGCTCAGGGCCTTCCAGGATGAACTCATGCCTGCTGAGTCCTTGTCAGAGATTTTCGACGTTGTAGGTCAGTATACAGACAGGGCATAGAGTTTTTACAGACTGTAGGCACAGTCTCCCTGTACGAGACCCCCGTCCAGCCCAGGTTGTAATGTTCTGACCTTGTTTTCTAGGTCTCCTCTCTGAAATCCCAGACCCAGACCTCTTCCTGCAGGATTTGTTGAACTCTTTGCCTTGATGGACAACCTTGAAACGCACCCCTCCTAATGTGGAACTGCCCCGCAAAAAAAAAAATGTTGAGTTACTACCCACAGAAAAGAGATACACGCAACCATTCTGAGACACAACATAGAGTTATCATGACTCTTCCTCACCCCGTCCTCCATGCTTCATCTTAGATTTAACCAAATGCAGAAACGGTGTGTAGTTTAAAGACATCCACGTCTGGTCAGCACCTTTGTAACATTTAAACACGCAAAAAAAAAAAAAACAATCACATCAAAATGTGTGTGTGTGGGGAGGGGGAGATTTTCAGCCTACCTTCCCCTAATTTGAGATTATTTTGGTCCAGATTTGTTGTTCTGCTTTGAGACATTTACCACAAAAAAGACTTCACTGTTGTCACAAAAGGACAGCTCAGAGAATCCAGTGTAGGTGACGGATAGAATCGCTTCTGAGACCAGTTTTAGGGTGGAAATTTGGTTTTAAACAACCCCATCTCACTCATGTTTTGGGGACAAATGTTAAAGCAGCTGAAATGTTTTTGGATTGATGCACCACGTGTTAAGAGTGGCATTTGATTTTATCTTTCTTCCCCGTTTTTCTTTATTTGGTTTAAGTTGTTTTGGGTCAGGACTTTTTAAGATTCCAAGAGATTGGATTGTTTGGGTTTGAGCTGTCCTTTTCCTGTGGATTGGTTGGTTTCCATGGTTCTTAGGTTCTAACTGGAATTTAAGTGGTGAACATGAAAATAAGGTTTTTGGTTTGTGTGTATGTGTAATGTTTCTTTTATCAACAGCAAAAAAAATGGGTCAAATAAAGTAAAAGAATAAAAAGTGTTTTTGTTTTTTTTATAAAGGTATGCCTTTGTAATGAAGTGAATCTTTGGATGTGTGAAAGATTCCATCTGGCAGTGAGATATCAGATTCATTAATAATAAAAGAGACCTACATTACATCCTCCACCTTTTTCTTTATTATACCAGTTTGTTTTCTTTCAGGTTTTTTCTTCGCCTCCACACACATTTATTTCTTAATATCAAAGATATCGCCCATAATTCTTGACAAAGCTATGATGAAACTTTTGGGAAAACACGACAGTTTCATCCTCTTCAACCGCCGTGAGTTGAAGCGCTGCCCTCTGAGTCCAGCTGAGTGCATGGTATCGGTTTCACCACTTTATTGTATTATCGCCTCTTCCTGCTGCTACAATGTCCATCTGTTGCTGAATGTCTGCTTTCTGAATCTAGTCGGTGATTAATAAAGCAGTAACAATTCCAAACATGAGCCACGGTGGTGACCCTCTGTT
Source organism: Arothron firmamentum (assembly GCA_016586285.1). Lineage (NCBI taxonomy): Eukaryota > Metazoa > Chordata > Actinopteri > Tetraodontiformes > Tetraodontidae > Arothron > Arothron firmamentum. The sequence continues at coordinate 65,519 of BJFM01000833.1, forward strand.
CTGGCTGCCTTTGACGCCGACATGGAACAAACATTACAGAACTTTAAATTGAAAAGTTTGAATTCAGACCACCAGGGGGCGATACTGGTTAAGAATCAGCGTCTTCACCGGTCATCCTGGGTGTCACTTTTGACAAATTGATCCCAGAGTTTTAACCAGTTGTCAGTAAGTCACGCAGATTCTCACCGATATGTCAACATATTTTATTTTCCTGCTTGCACGTAAAAGCACATATTGCACATTTCACATATGGCTTTTTACAATCCAACCAAGCAATCAGAATGTTGTCAAACTGACATCCCTAAGGCAGTATGCATTAGCATACAATATTTTCCCTTTAAACAAAGGAATATTTGTTATTTTTCCACACGATCACCTTCAGTGATCACTGAGGCTACTTCATTTCTGGACCAGTCCAATCTGATTCAGTGGGAGAGCTCGGGGATTTCCTGACATGTTGTGGAATCAGTCTCACAGAATTGTTCTCGTGTCAGCACAGAGGCAGAACGTCCTCAGCAGCTGAGGGGAACAGCCGTAACGCCTCCCTTGAGAACTTGTTGTAGCTGTTGTGGAAAATCAGGGCCTTCTTGACAGCGAAGAAGGAAACCGTCCTGTCCCACACGTCGGAAGTGGAAAGCCCGCCGCTGAGCTGGCTCTCCAGGGCTGTGCGGAGCTTCAAGGCCCTCTCTGTGCACCTCCTCTCCAGGATCATCACCTTGCCCATGCTGAGCGGAAACAAGGACAAATACCAGATTAAGGCAGGGATTTAATGGGTTGGCTTGGAATCACATGAGCGATTATAGCCCGGGTAAAGCCTGAAAATCCCACAAAACCTAAACACATCAAATCTCCTATGATGACACAAAGGTTGAAGGAAAAGATCAAGTCCAAACTTACGTTGTTTGTTGATCCCTCATCGTAAATACACAGTTTGCCGCGTCCAGGTCTGTTTAAGAGGAGAGTTCAGGAGTTCTGACTTCACTGGGATGTTCCTCCTATATATACGCAAGTCAACTTTCCCATCATAGTTAATGTGATGCAGGTTCTCATGGTGTTTGACCAATCACACGGCAGTGTTGTGACAATAGGATGTGGATGAATTAGTTGAATTCATGGGGTACAGCGACCCCCAACCCAAACAAACAGAGAGGAGGGGCCCTCGTCTGTGCTGATGCACCACAATGATGATTGTTGCTGGGACCGGGTGATATGTGGTGGGAACTTGGAGGGAAAGTATGTCACTTTCACAGGGCGGTGGGCGTCAGCTCGCTGAGCTCCCATTTTTGACCTGGGGTCATAATCAGATCTCAGCCACATTGAGAGCAACAGTCGATATTATTGTTTAATTTCATTTAATCCAGTATAGATAGCATTAGTATTTCAATCTTCTTTGATTGTAATTTTTATTTTTAAGGTCATTCGTTCCACCAAGCTTCTCCAGCTTAAAGGTTCACTCAGACATTACTTCTTATTTAACTTTCTACCTATTTAAGCCACTCCAATTCTCACGGTGGCCATCTCCCACGCTTGACTGGCTGACAATAGAGTATGATCCATCCAGATGGTGTGCCTGGAAGCCCTGTTGACAGCACTGTGTTGCTGGGTGTGTGTGTGTGTGTGTGTGTGTGTGTGTGTGTGGGAGGGGGGGTTGGTCACTCAATCTTTGTTTGATGGGGCACACTTCCTTTGTGCAACCGGCCTCAGTGTCATTAACACTGAAGTGTGGGAAGCCTGGGACCACTGCGGCTCCCACGTTCCACACACGCAGGAGCGGAGCGTGTGACTGATCGTGGCCAGCGGCAAGCGGGCCAGCCAGCTGTGTGTGTGTGAGTGTGTGTATGTGTGTGTGAGTGAGAGAGAGAAAAAAGGGAAGGAAAGCGAATGTGTGTGGCAGCCTGTGTGAGAATGTGTGGGCGCGTGTGTGCTGGTGGTGGCGGTGGGAGGGGGTGCCTGATGTGAGCATGTGCTGAAGCGTGGAGACGTTTACAGTTTCTATTCTCAGGAGAAGCAGCACACTTCTCTGACACTTCCTGGTAATTTAGCATCAGAATATCGACATCAAGCAGAGCGATGTTTGACCGCAGGCTGAGTCTGTGAACGCACATGGCCGTTAAAGCTGATTCTGACCTTTCAAACAAGGAAATAAGATGTCTGATGATCAGATTATCAAAATATCAGAGCCCCCAAAACACATGTTTTATGAGGAATCTCGGAGCCGAAGCCTCTGCAAAGCTTCTCCTCCGGCCTCAACCGTCGCAGGGCTCCGTGACGGAGGTGCCGGCGTGGCCAAAGAGGCTCAGTGCGGGTCTGATTCGGCCCTCTGTAGCGCCCGCGTGTGCCTGGTGGCACAGGCACTTTGTGCTCAATTACGCGGCGGCAGAGATGACAAGAGCCAGCGGCGTGCTTCCCCGTGGGGTCACCACTTTCCCATATCAACACAAGCACGGGGTCAGCCTCCCAGCTAAAAGCTCCCCTCCGCCTCCTCCCTCCCCATCCCTCCACCCCGGGCTCTTTCTATTGCGGTCTATTCCTCCACCTGCTCCCCGGAGACACACTCATTGTCCCCACGGCTATAAACACTTCATTGAGCATGTGGCAGCCCTGCGTTCCTCAAAGCCCTTCCCAGCGCTCCCATTGGCCTGGAGACTGTGAGAAAGTCCAACAAGCCCAAGACCCACACATTCATATGGAGATTTGGGTGTATAAATACAGGCTGGAGGCAGAGGAGAAGGCAGCTCTGATCTGACTGGCTCTTCGACCGAGCAGGACCGCTCTGACTCTACAGCCATGGCACCCACTGTTTTTGGACAAGCAAGCTTTGCTAAGGAACATCTCACTCCTGCTCATAAGGTGAGCTGAACGTCCACGCTGAGCTTTGTGCATCTGTGATTTCAAAAGTTTGATTTTTTTTTTTTTTTTAGAAGGGAGGATAGAAAGCATCTGAATTAACTCCTTTTTCTCTTTCTCTCTCCTTAGCTGAGGAAACCAATGGTGGAGAAACTGCGCAGAGACCGCATCAACACCAGCATCGAGCAGCTGAAAGCCCTGCTGGGACCAGAGTTCCTCCGGCAGCAGCCCGACTCCAAGCAGGAGAAGGCAGACATCTTGGAGATGGCCGTGTCCTACCTGAGAGGCTGGCAGCAACAGCAGCAGCTGCAGAAGGCCGGCATGGCCCCGGGGCCCATGGCAGCCAGGGACGGTTATTCCCGCTGCCTACAGGAGGCCGTCAACTTCCTGTCCCACTGCGAGCTCCAGACTCAGGCGCACAGGCGGCTCCTCGGCCACTTCCACGGCCTGCAGGCGTCCAGCGGGACGGGCCCGGCTCCCCCCACGCTCTCTCCTCCCGGCTCTCCGCTCCACACCGTCAGCTCCAGCAAGGCAGCGAGCCAGGCCGGTAGCGCCCTGTGGAGGCCCTGGTAGGGCGGGACCCCC